>JAAIXJ010000624.1:0-19551 GCA_013403705.1 Heliconius hermathena | reverse complement strand
CCATACATTCATATGTAACGACGTACATAAAACAGCGAGTGAATGCTAATAGAGTCGCCAAGCTGGCATCCCTCCACGATATTTACGTTTGACCTTGCGGAATAGCCAAATTTCATTTTCAAAAGTAAAAAGTGAACTTGTTATCTTTCTATTAGGAGAAGGTTGCTATGATTGGACTACATAATTTTGAGATGTCATAGTAAATTTAATAAAAGCGACAGAATAAATAATACTATTGAATTTTTTCAAATCTTTGCTTGATATATATTCGATATTATATTTATTTCAATATAAAGATGAGCAATTTTGGCAATATAGTGATAAAACTATTTTTAGATCCCTTGTCTTCTTCGGACTACGGTTGCTTTGAATGGACCACTCCGTTTCTATCAATGGACTTACAAAGGTTTATACTAAGGGAATTAATAATTTCAATCATGGATAAGTAGTTATCACAATTATCTAATTGTTAATACTCTTTAACAAAATATAAATATTATTTAGTAATCGTTTAATATATAAATTTAAAAAATATATAAGTTTAATATAACTTTTATTTTTCTTCACATAATATTAGTTGAGATAAAGAAGTCTCAAACTGAGGTTCAATATTCTCAGTTGGTTCTTCATTAGTTGCTATGAACTTACAGTCAGCGAACCGGTCTTTGTTTAACGTATAGATACCCATTTTTGAAAAGCCATCTGTGTCAGGACTCACAGATGCAGGTCGTGAAAGCCTTTTCCGAAAAGCATAGACCCTTACGATGTTGTAACAATTCGGCCAGAGTTCTGGCGCAGTCAATTTTCAGTTTCATCTACAAAATTATAAAGATTTAAAGGCTTTATAAAGATTTAAATTTCGTTCCATTAATAATAAAAAAAAATCTACTTTCTGGCATCATTCTGGATAGAATTAGAAGAAAGTTGTTATTAAGTCAGTATAATTTCTTTCATTGGATCAGTCCATTCATAGTTCCATTGTGCTAGGCCAATGATAGCAACTAGATAATCAATTAAAAATATATTTTTATTAAAAATAGAACTAAATTGGAAAAATACTTTTTTTTTGAGGCCGGTCGTGGCGCAGGGGCACAAAGTATCATTGTAAAACTTACTGGTTGTGGGTTCGATTCCCACCCGAGGAGATGAAATATTTACTTAAATTTATATTTTCATTTTCGCTCTGGTGTAGAGGCAAAGCGCGGTGTTGAGTTCTGCCACTCAATACGCAATGCCTCCAGAATTCGGCAGAAAGTGGGGAACGAAGTATCTTAACACTAGGTTCCCTCTGCCTACCCTGCTGTGTGCGGGATACAGCGTGAAGCTGTATATATATATAAATTGGAAAAAAATTTCAACAACCTACTAAAATGAAAATAAATATTTTAACATTCAATAAGTAATTAGAAACACGCCATTACTTGATAGAACAACACCTTTAATTTCCGTTCTTTGAAGTTTAGAAGCGCCGCCGTCGTGAACCTCTTCCGACGATATAAGCTCATTTCCTTTAGCTATCTTTAGGCCTATAGTTAGGCGTAAAATATTTCTATTTTGTAAAATATTTCTATATTTTGTCTTAGCTATTTAGGTTTTATACAAAATCTTGTGATTTTGAGTTGATGAAACTGTTTTGACGCTATTGTGATAAAGTGACATTTTAAAAAGCTAGCTGAGTTAAAATTTATTGAATTTTTTTAGTGGGACGCCCCGATCACTATGTTATACGTTCTTATCAGTCTACTTAACTTACTTTTGTTATTTAAGTTAGTTAAGGCTTAGTGGTCAGAGAGTTTGCACCGTTTCGTAGTGGCCGACTCGAGTCTTAGTACGTTAAAATATTTATAAGATTTTTAAAATATTTTTTTTAATTTTAGTTTGTTTTTTTTTTATAAATATGTTAAAAAATTTTGATTTATTTATTTTATGTTAAAAGTAGATAATCTACATTTAAGAAGGATCTCAACCTCAAACAAAAAAAAACCAGATAATACAACACTCGTGGAGCAGGGCCATAAGCGTGCGCGTCAACGTGGGGGTTCAACAAGCGTGTGGGTTCGATTCCCACTCGAGAAAGAAATTCCTCACTCCGGTTTTTCCTAGAAATTTCTCGCGCTTTGCTTCGGAAGCGCGGCGTTAAGTTTCGACACTAAACACCTCCTTAAGCGCTTCCAGAATCCTGCGGAAAGTGGAGCAGGGAAGAATTTTAACTCAAACGGAGTATCTTAACACTAAGTTCCCAAGTTCTCTCTACCTACCCTACTATGTGCGGGTTACAGCTTGAAACTTAAATAAAAGAAAACATATCAAATATAAACGAGATCGTCCACAAGCGGCCCCACACTCACATCGTGACCGGATAACGTAATACCACCTACTACTCTTTATAATTTCTACGCAGTTCCACCCCAGCTAATTGCCCATGGGCGGGCTTATATAGTTAATAGGACATAAAAGCTCATACATTATGCATGTGTTAGTAATGATGTAGGATTATAGAAATAGGAAAAGGTGGAGGAAAACTTGTGACGGCTACTGCCACAAGTTTTAGCGTGTTAGAAAAAAAAGAGCTTCACGCTGTACATCACTATTTGCTTGTAAGTGTAAGTAGAGAGTGTTAAGATACTACGTTTTACACTTACTGCTAATTTTTTCGAGGAATTGCTTTTGCCTTGACTTCAGAGCGAAAAAAATAAAATATAAATAAATAACAATTCATTTCCCCTAGTGGGGATCGAACCTACAATTCACAGCTCAGCGGTATGTATTTTTGATTTGCCGTACTGAGGCAAAACAACAAACAAGGCGTTAAGTTCCGTCACTCAACACCCATTGTCTCAAAAATTGAACGGAGAGTGGAGTACGGAGTGACTTAATACTAGGTTCTGCATAGCCAGCTATATATGCGGGATACTACGTAAAGCTAAACAAAGATATGGAATAATTGATTGATATAGAATGGTTAGTAAAAACCATTGGTGATATTGAATCTTAGTAAACTTATAAATCTACTTAACTTAATTATTAAAATTGATTAATTATCCTACACGGTGAAATAGAAAATCAAACATCCCGAAAGAAGCCTATTGTTAAACCTTCGATTTGCTTTGTAGTTATAATCATCATGCAAATCTCAATTAAACTGAGAAAGAAAGACTTTGCATGTTGAGTAGCGGAACTCAACGCCACGCCAGGCTCCGTCACTAGAGGGAGGAAATGGAAACATTTAATATTTCATTTCCTTGAGTGGGAATCGAATCCATAAACTGTCGCGTCGACAGTCATACGCTTGTGCCTCTGCGCCAGGACTGGCCTCAAAGTTTTATATACAAAAAATCTTAACGTTTCAAAAAGAACATAAATTATTCTAAAATTAGATCTAAATAAAAAAGAATAAAGTGCTAATAAACACAAACAAAATGGTGGTTTTAATTAAAAAAATCCCATAAAATACGTCGTTTAGAACTATTTTCAGTATACTAGTAAATGGATTACTAGTACCTTCAAATTTCGTTCAAACGCCGTTTCCTATGTTCTGTCCAATTTTTTGAAACATTACCGTGATAAGTGGTGGATACTTAACTCCGTGCCATATCTAGAAGACCGGATATTAAAATTCGGATTTTGCCTTTAGAATCTGTCTCACTGCTCTAAAAAAAATTAACAGTATATATTAAAATTAACGACAAATTCAATATAAAACAAACAAATTCCTAAACTAATAATAATTTAACCTGAGCACTAAGTACTAGTAAGTGCCTCGTTACACAAAATAAGTTGCGCGAGAAATTGAAATGTCACAACCATTAGGAGTCCACTCCTGATCGAGATATCGTCAACTTTTCCCATTTCACCGGAGCACTGTGTAAAACTTCTGCCGGCCTTTTTTTGTTTTTTTTAAGCTTCACGCACCCATGCACTGCAGGGTAAGCAGAGGTACCATAGTATTAAGACACTCCGTTCCCCACTTTCCGTCAAATTTCTCGTGGCGTTCTCATGTTGAGTGGCGGAACTCAACGCCGGCCTTTTTTGCCTTTGTACTACAGCGAAAAAATAAAAATATTAATACATATTCATTCCCTCGTTACAGTCACACACACACTCTTTTATAATACGGCCCGTACCTTTTATTTACTTTTTTACGTGTTAGCTTCGAATCCCCTTTACTAACTAAACTCGCTGACATCGCCGAAAGCAATGTAGAGTTTTCCGTAAATATTAAGAAAAACGTCTCAGGTTGCATCTCCAGTGGCCTGCATAGATAGATAGATAGATATAGATGTTTTTTGTGGCAAAATATAAATATATTCGAAAGTGCGATGATGGCGGCTCTCTTTGGCATTTTATGTATCTTAATATTTTGTGCCGTCTAAATTAAGCCATTCAAAATGTAAAGAATGAATCAAAATGAATAATAAGAATACAATACATCAAAAAGAAGTAAACACCGAAAATATAATATATTTATGAATAAAAATAGATATTTATCAATAATTTTGAAGCCAGTCGTGGCGCAGGGCTGAAGCGCGACATGTTATGTTCGTTTATTATTTATAGTTCAGAGATGACATCGTCTTATTTAATAGGTTATAAACCGATAGTTTTTTAATTTAAATCAGCTTCACGCTGTATCCCGCATACAGCAGGGTAGGCAGAGGGAACTGAGTGTTAAGACTCTCCGTTCCCCACTTTCGGCCAAATTTTGGAGGCATTGCGAGTTGAGTGGCAGAACTCAACGCCGCGCTTTGCCTTAACACCAGAGCGAAGAGATGGAAATATAAATTTAATTAAATATTTCATCTCCTCGACTGGGGATCGAATCCACAACCAGTCGGTTTTACAGTCACACTTTATGCCACTGCGCCACGATTGGCCATTTTACGTTATATGTTTTGATAACATTACTAAGATATACAAACGTATATAAATGATGAAAGATTACAATAGAAGTTTGTTGTTCGCATGCGCGTACCTACTCGTGATGATTTTTATTATTTAGCATAGATAGCTAACTAATATATACACAGAATATGTAATTTAGTAGGTGTCAAGTCACGTGGTGGTGTATAATAGCACCCTCAAAAAATTGACTTCTAATTTTTCTCATTTATATTTTGCCAAAAAATCCAAAAGAATATATAAAATAAGCAGCCATGTTAAATTTAAATATCATAAAGCTATCTTCCATAGATACTGAGAAAATAAACTTTATCGTTAAGGGTTGTTACTCCCATTACTCCCTTCTGTCAGGGTTAGAGACAATAAAATTGGTGTGTCGCTATTTCGGCAAAATACAATCATAGACAAAACCAGTGCATCTTTCCCATGCTTATCAGGCTCTACTCTTCACAACGAAACTTATTCTAAGGATAAATGTTCATTAGCAATATCTTAGTACCTTTCAAGGAGGAATTTCTTCGTTTGGTTTTATAAAACAGATAACTATTTTACATTAACTTTAACATAAAATATTCCATCTTTTTTAATCTCCTCACGGTCCTAACATCTAATATCGACCGTCCCTTGGAGCAATGAATACTATTACAATTAATTATAACACGCCTTATAAGTAGTTATAGACATGGAATTAGTGTTTAATGGATCATTAATACAAGACAGAATTTTTAATGATATTATTATGCTTTAAAAACATGAATATATAACATATTAAGAGATAACAATGCATTAATTAATAATTATTAGATTAGTATATAAAGATGAATTCTATATTTTATTTTGAATAACATTAGGTCCCAGGTTCCTTCTGCCTACCTTGATAAGTGCGGAATATAGCGTAAAGATGAAAAATGTGTGTAATTACTAAGAAAGTCCAAGATATTCGCGTTGCGTTTTGTATATTATTAATTACTGTATATAAAACTCTTCTCTTACTGAGTGACTAGCCTACCTAAGATTCAAGTCAGGGAGTGTAGGTAAGTAGGCACTAAGCCTGCTTTCACCGTGAAAGAGAAATGATAATACTTAAGCGGAACGGAGAGTCCGTTTCGCCTAAGCATTATCATAGTATAAATAAAATAGGTTTAAATTTCGACCAACAAACAGCTTTATATTTTGTAATTACTTCTCTCTTCTCTGCTCGGTCATTCATCTTTCTGCTCGGTCCTTTCCGCCGATTATTTCTTGGTGGAAATACAAGTATGCAATTTACTCTTGCGCTCGCAGTGGAAACCGGGCTTTATAAGAAAGATTTCTCGAAATTTCATTTCGAGGCCGGAGTAGCGCAGGGGCACAAGTGTATGACTGTAAACGCGACTGGTTGTGGGTTCGATCTCCACTCGAGGAAATTTAATATACAGAGTGTTTTTGTCATCATCACTTTAATTGAAACCACAGTTTTAACTACTCTATAAAAATCTAATACAAAAGAGATTTTTCAAAAATTAAATAGTGACTTTTTCAAACAAAATAATTCATAAAATTATCGTGGTAAAATAAAACGCCATTTGTCAAGAATGTGACACACAGACACAAACCTATCAAAGCGATAACGCCACACACGCTTCATTCATAAAATCGAGTCGTAGGTAATGGCGCCGATGTTGAATTGCGTAAAATAGAACGAGAGATATCTCTTTCTCGTTCTAGTATGTTTTTTGAGAATGAAAAGTGGCAGATCGGCAACGCTTAGTAGTATTTTTGTAGTAGTATGTGTTTACGTTATTGGTATAATATCTATGTGTAACTGCGTCACACGAAATACAGGTATGGATAAACATCGTGAAATGAAAAAATCCCGTCTAAAGTGTTGAGTTATCTTGATTACTTTCTTTAGGTATGTGTTCGAAATATTTTAATCTATAGCTGGTCCCGTAAAAGGAGCGCAGACAGTTCCACTCCGTATATTTAAATTAATATTTTAATTTTATGTTTTAGTGTAGAGTTGAATTGCACCAATCAATACGCAATGCCTCCAGAATTTGGCCGAAAGTAGTTTAATGAGAACAGATTGTCTTAGCGCTGAGCCCCAGGTTCCTTTTGCCTACCCTGCTGTATGCGGGATATAGCTTGAAGCTAAACTTTAAAAAGTTTTATATATTAGTAACAAATAAAATAAAAACACAAAAGACAAGAAAAAGAAAAATATTTTCAAACCACATATAAACTATATTCATATACAAATGTTACAAAAATGATTAATATAACCCAATTGTATTGTTTTTAGGGCAGTTGTTGCGCACAATTGTGTCACTGTAAACCCAATAGGTTCTGGTTTCGATTTCCATTCGAAGACATTCAATATCTAATATTTTCATTTCTTCGCTCTGGTGTCGAGGCAAAGCGCAGCGTTGAGTTATGCCACTCAACATGCAGCGCCTCCGGAATTCGGCGGAAAGTGGGGAGTGAAGTGTCTCTACTTTAGGTTCCCTCTTTGGGTGTGCGGGATACAGTGTGAAGCTAAAACAAAAAAAATGTTATAAAACATAATTTCTACTAAAATAAAAAGGTTAAGGCCGCGTGTAACTACCACTATCTATATTCTATAAGAAACCGAGCTCACATAAACCTCTATAACCCTTTGATAGATGACAGTAATGGACCATTAAGAGTCATCGTTACCTGGCGGATATGTTACCCATAATGGAAGGTAAACGCCTTTTAGCCACTATTTATTCTCCGTACGTACTTAATGTATGGCACAGTATTTTTACTTAATATCCAAATTTTAGATCATTTTGTAGCGAAAGGTGTGTTATTTTATTGAGGAAAATATCTATTGGGGCTGTCGTGGCGCAGGTGGAAAAGCGTAGGACACGACGGTTTTGGTTTCGATTCCTAGTCAGGGAAATTAAATTTATTAGATATTTTCATTTTCTAGCTCTGGTAGCGTTCAGTTCTCCCACTTACTACAGAAATCGGCGCAAAATAGCAAATGAAAGTGCCTCGATGAATATGGAGTGTCTTAACACTAAGTTTCTAGATTCCTTCTGCCTAGCCTACTATGTTCGAGAAACACCGTAAAGCAAAAAAGAAATAAAATTGTTGATTATATCCATTTGACTTTAGAAGCGAAGCCACATGTGAAGTCTAGGAGCTACATACATAAGAGGAAACTAATATAACATTGTTCTTCAACCAATAATTTATGTTTAGGAACAGTAGTTTATTATTTTCTAAAACATCTGTATCGCAAGCTCAAACTTTTCTCAACAATATGTGCTTTCATACTTTTTAAGAGGTTTAATTTATTATTTCACAATTTTAGTAACGGGTTGAACAAAATTTTTTTTAAATTAATGTACTGATTGTCTGAGATTGTTGAAGTTTTTTTTATTCCACCGGTCCCTACCGGTAAATTTCTCTCTAGAAATTTACGCGCACACTCCTCCCCTTTCCGCTGAATTTCCACAGTGCGTGTTGAGAGGTGCACCTTAACACCGCGATATATCTAAGATTTTTTTAAGTCCTGTTGAATCTTGCACATAGCAGGGTACGCACAGAGAATCTGGAAATCTAGTATTAGGATATTCCGTTCCCATTAAGACATTTCCGTTCCTCACTTTCCGCGGGACTATGGAGGTTACCACGCCACGATAGGCCTCGTCTAATACATAGAGCAATCTAAGTAATTCAGTCCTTTAAGTATGAATGGAACCTACAACCACAACGTTAATTGTCAAACACTGTTCCCCTACGATAAAATAAAACAAAAAAAGGATATAATTATATATATATATATATATATATATATATATATATATATATATATATATATATNGCGACCCGATTGCCCGGCAAATCGGTCGTGTCATTGCCCTTTCGCTTGGTCTCTGTCACACAAACGACATCCAAATCTCTATCATCCATCACATCTAATAATTCATTCATCTTTTCTTCCATCCCTCCTCTTACATTCCACGTAGCTATTTGTAGCTCCGTCCTCCACCTCCCGCCGTTCCGGACATGGCGTGTTGGGTGGCGGTCCCCAACGCCGCATTCGTCGCCACTTGACACACCAGCGGGGACGCACTGGTGCGCGTCGCCTTGGGGGGACGCCCTATCAGTGCGCTCTCTCGAGGTGCACGTGGCGGATGGAACGTTGCAGCCCTCGTAAGGGCTGGCAGGGGTCGCTGCGAGCAAGCCTTCCATCTTGGACCCCCTTAATGGTAATAAACGGGATGCAACGTGAACCTAATAAGATAATACTCGCCACATTTTATAATAGAATATCCAAAAAGTGAAAAAAAAAACTAAAGTTATTCGTTATGAAAGCGTTCTAGTTAAATCTAAACATTTAAGTAAATATCGCGATACACTCGTATGAATCAAAGAGCCTGAATCATGGCATGTCATTTCAAAAATTTATCTTTATTTTTTTTTATTTGAGGCCGTCGTGGATTAATGTTATAACATCTGATTGTAAGGGCATCGGTTAAGGGTTCAATCCCAATCGGAGGAATAAATTGTTTTTAACATTTTTAATGTTACATACATTAAGATGAACTATTTACATTGTATTCGCTCTAGATAGAAGACAAAGCGTGGTGTTCAGTTCCGAAAATTGGGCGGAAAATGTGAAATAGAGTGTCTTAACACTAGAGTTTCTCTGCCTAGCTTGCTTTGCGGGTAAAAGGGAGAAAGTGCTATTTTTTAATGGTTTTCTCTTTGATATAGTTATATTTAATTTTTATATTTGAAATCGTTAAAAAAACTATAATATGTTTAAAATGATCATGATAGATTGAAATTTAGAGGTGCTATTAGTGAAACGAATGGGCAATGGCAATTGTTGAAATATTTTAAACGCCATTTTGGTGTTTATTTTACATATTTTTTATCTAATCTATTATACATAACGAAGCGGGCGCGTGGGCCTGGGCAGGCAGTCCTGACTCGTTAGGTCTTCCTTCATACTCGGAACGCGGTGAAGTCAAATGACGTCTTAGTACAACCGTTCACTATGCCAAACAACTTGACGTTCCGTATTATTATATAATAATGATATGACAATAAACTCTGAAACTGAAGAAGTTACCAGATTAAGCAAAATACGAATACTTTTTTTTGCCTCGTTCACCGTTATTAACGTCGTCGGAGGGCGTGTATGTACATTTAACATTTTATATAAAGAATACATATCCTCCGTGAGCATGTCATGCTTTTGATGTGACCTTCTCTCTTCTTCCAGTATCATTGATGCTTCGTTCTCAAAGATAACCAGAAGTCTCTCCTGCCTCTCTTTGTCACTCAATCTTGCTTCCAAGCTAGCAACTGCTATTCTGTGTATTTTTTCGTTGTGGATTCGTTTAGCTAATTCTAGTAAAAAATAAAAAAAATCTTGTATAATAATTTTTATTTTTTACAGCGGTATTAACGAAAAGGCCAAACGTGTTGTGTTGTCCTGATGTTGGGCCGTCACATGAGACGGCGTATCATCGAACCCACAACCATCGGGTTAAAAGTCAGACACTGTGCCGATGAGTCGCCGTGGCCAAAATATTTTTTTATAATACATTTTATGTATCAGATATATACTATACAAAACCGCATACAGAAGCTAGTGATGCAATAAAACGAACAATATTTTCCTTCAAATTGCTGCTTTTGTGCATTCTAAATTAGTTATAGTGAACGGGCGCGTCACGTCCCTAGCGCGGGGCGCGAGCTCTGAGGCGGGCGTGCTCTTATATTCAGCGGTTTTGATCATCTCACGAGACGAACTGAGGTTTTCTCAATTAACTTGGGAGTTGACTTTTTTGTTTTTAAAATTTGTTTAGAGTAAGAGGTTTTCGGAAAAGAAAAATATGATGGGGGAAATATGGCTTTTTTAAAAGTACGTGACAATTTTTTTAATTTTTAGCGCCAGGTACGCAGCTGTGGGACCGTGTAACTCCTGAGGAAGCTCCTCTGATGTTACACGGGATCATGGGCGGCGGTGATCACTTGCCATCAGTTGTCTTTTCCATACACTTTCTACCCAATTTTCGAGACATTGCGAGTTAATTGGTGGAAATCAATGCTGCATTTGGTCGGAGGAACCAGAACGAAATAGAGAAAATGATTTATCTATTATATTATATTCATCAATAATCTCTACAGATGTATTGGCAAATAAATAGTTCTTAATTTTGTTTGGAACCAGAACGAAGAAAATTAAATAAAAAAGAATTATAATCTTATAATAAATATATATAAAAAAAATATATCTTCAACAGCGTATAGTAATAAAAAATACGAACTACAATTTCATATAGAACTCTATAAGATTGACGATGAGAAGATTTAAAATAGCTATTTATCTTTAGCTTTATGTTCTTGAAATGAGGTCCCTAGGAAGCTTATAAAGTGCATCTTGTTGCATGCAAATATAATATATGCAGTGCCGCTGGAACTCGCTTTGAGAGTATTGCGACACTGTGTACGGGATTTAGGGAAGAGATGCATTTAAAATTGAGTTGAGAGGCCGTCGTGGTGCAGTGACGCAAGCGTGTGACTGTAAACACGACGGTTGTGAGTTCGATTCCCACTTGGGGGAGTGAGATATTTAATGTTTGATTTTTTTCGCTCTAGTGACGAGGCAAAACGCGGTATTGAATTTTACCACTCACGCAATGCCTCAAAATTAGGTGGAAAGTAGGGAATAAGGGGATCGGAGTGTCCTTAAAAAAAGTAGGTTCCCAGGGTCCCACTCTGCTATATGTGGAATATAGCGTGAAACTAAAAAAAGTCATTTACACAAATAGGTATACAGTTGAATGATAAGTGCTCATAAGTGCTCAATTGGTACGTTTGGAACGCTATAATAAATGTACAGAGAAGAGAAGAAAAGTTCAGCTTCACGCTGTATTTCACATACAGCAGGGTTGGCAGAGGGAACCTAGTGTTAAGACACTCCGTTCCCCACTTTCTGCCGAATTCTGGAGGCATTGCGTGTTGAGTGGCAGAACTCAACGCCGCGCTTGTCCTCGACACCAGAGCGAAGAAATGGAAATATAAATTTAAGTAAATATTTCATCTCCTCGTGTGGGGATTGAACCTACAACTAGTCGGTTTTACAGTCACAAGAAAAGTTCATTATTTTTATAATAATAAACTTGTCAATATACATATAAATATATAGTAGGTATGTCGTTTATAGTAAGGCTACAAAATCACATGTACTGTGGCTAATCTATGAAATGACTTAACCAATTTAAATGTATGTTATCACTTTACACTACATTTAGTATTTGTTGTATTTCGGCTCGTAAATACAAAGTTATACCAATTTAAACTTTTGTTCAATGAAATTACTCTAAAATAACTGTTTTGCTGAATTGGCTACAACTTTAGTTTTAGTTCAGGTTTATAATATAAATAAATCAGCTTCTCGCTGTATCCCGCACACTGCAAGGTAGGCAGAGGGAACCTAGTGTTAAGACACTCCGTTCCCCACTTTCTGCCGAATTCTGGAGGCATTGCGTGATGAGCGGCAGAACTCAACGCCGCGCTTACCCTCGACACCAGAGCGAAGAAATGGAAATATAAATTTAAGTAAATATTTCATCTCCTTGAGTGGGGATCGAACCCACAACCAGTCGGTTTTATGTGCTTATAATATAATATTTAAAATTATAATTTGTATGATTATTGTATGTATGACTTGTGGCCGGTCGTGGCGCAGGGGTGTAGGGGTAGTACTTTTCAAATTATATTTTCATTTCCTTGCACTTCTTGTAAGAAAACAAAGTGCAGTGTCGAGTTCCGTCACTCCATGTTTCTAAAATTGATCAATGTGTGAGGAATCGATTGTTTTAACTCTATATATGTCTATCTCGATCTTTTATATTCTCATTTTTTAGTCTTTAGATATTTTCTCCCAATTTTTCAATGTAAGAAAAACTGTCTTAATAATAAAATATAAATATTTCTAGTCAGTACTGAATCCAAAACCACCGCGTCTACAACCAGTCACATCTCCACTGTGCCATAACGGCGTTTACATCTTTAATTATTTGAAAATACAAAACGCTAAGTAACCAATTAATAAAAGTCCGCCTTGAGGTAACTCTGATGAGATGATTCATCAAGCCAAGAGCGTTAATGAACGTTATACATCACTAGTGACTGTGGTCGTTTAAATTTAATAGTTCTTATTACTTCTGCGGATAGTGCAGGTTCGATTTGTTTAAATATTCGTATGCATTTCAGGATACTAGTGTTGAGATTCTGCGATACACATTTCCGAACTCCCGGTTCAAATCCCGCTGCGTTTGATTTTTTTATACTATGTTTTCTAAAAAGTATTTTTTTTCCTAAGTGTGGAATAATATTTTAAGAATGTAAAAAAAATCTAAAATTTTTCATGATAATATCCGTTCTCCACGGACGCAATTATCGAGACATTGTGTGTTGAATGGTGAAGCTAAACTACGCGATTTATCTTCCCATTAGAACCAGAAAATGAAAAAAAAAACATTCCTTCAGTGAAATTGAACCCACAACCGTCATGTTCACAGCCACCCAGATAAATGCACTATTCAGCCACGTTTCGTGTAGAAAAATAAAAATAATGTACAAAAAAAACATTGTAACTCTAAAAAGTCAGGCGCAAAAATAATATGATTCAAACAAAATATTTGGCCGTAAGTTTAACAAATTAACATGAATAAGTAATAAAGGCGATACAGAAGTAAAATTGAACCCGCATCGGAATACGCGAACAAGATGAAACGAGGTCTCGGGGCGTTTGTGAAAGGTTTTAGTCTCTTAACAGAGGAAAGTAATGGATGAGATTGTGGTTTTAATTGTATTAAATATTATATTATAATAAGTATAAGGAAATATCAGCATCTGGCTGTAAATGCGTTGGAAGTTCTATTTTTGCTTAGAGGGATGAATTATTTTTAGGGTCTCGTACCCAAAGGGTAAAACGGAAATTAAAACGGAAAATAAATATTTAAGGGGGCTTCAATAAATGCGATATTTTGACATAAAAAAGTAGATGGTATGGCCTACATCTTTACAGATATGCCGTATGCGAGTGATATATAGAACTATATTACATTCACGTTTTTCTCGATTATAGTAGAAAGGGTACCAAAGCCTCAACAATCTCGCTTACAGTTGGACGCTGCGCCGCTGCGTCGCGAGGACCTTACTCCAATCTAAACATAGCAACAAATATAATATAATACATCTATTCGAGATACAAACAACATATCTTGTTTCTTAGTTTAACACTGTATCCCGTAGCATATCATATCACGTAGCAGAGTAAGCAGAGGGAACCTAATACTGAGCTCTGCTTGTTTGTTCCCCGCTTACTGCATTGTTGAAATGAAAATATTAAATATTTCATTCCCCTGAGTGGGAATCAAACCTACGTAGCATACCCATTGTAGCATAGAGATACAAGCGTACCATTGTAAAGACGATAGGTCTATCGCCTTTACAATGGCACGCTTGTATCTCTATGCTACAATGGCCTCATAAGAACATATCCATAAATAAAAATAAAAGTAAAATAAATCTTAACAAATGAAACGATGTCAAACGGATATGTAAGTAAAAGGTTGCCAGCGCTTCCTTTTCGAGTAACGGCCTATTGTAGCCAAATACTTAGCTGTGGTAATGTCGTTTTAAATAGAGTTCTCTTATTTTTTGTATTACTATATAGATTTGTTTTAGTTTTAAGAGCTTGTTTTGAGATTGTGCGTTGTTCTTGTGATTTTTTTATTAGATTGCACGTTTCCCTGAAATTATAAGTATTTGATCGGCGTTGAGTTACGCCACTTAACACAGAACAGTGCAATGGCCTACCCGCGGTTTCCAGGTCGATATGACATTGGTACCTTCAAAAAGTGCGTCTATCTCCACCTTAAAAGCCGGCAACGCATCTGTAGCTCCTCTGGTGATGCACGGTCGTGGGTGGCGTTGATCACTTACCATAAGGTGAACCGAACGTTCGTATGCCTTTTCCATAAAAAAAGAAGATTTTATAAATGATAACAAGCCGTGGGAATGAAATGCTCGCTTCAGTCTGTTTCAAAATACCTTTGAACAAACAAATGAAATATGTATTTGTATAAAATTGATTTAAAGACAGATCCCGGTGAAGTGCTTGCGTCGGTTCTTCTCGGGTCTAAGACATTTACTTTAGTGAACTGGTGATAAATTCGAGTCACGCTACGTTTATATTTTTGTATTATATATTTCCAAAAAAACTAAAATTTTTAGCTATCTCCATTTATACAAACTTAATAAGTAAGCCATTTATAAAACATATTTACTAACCAACCATTAGCACACGCTAAATATGAAGTTCTCGGTCTCTGGGAACCAATGTTAAGACACGTTCCCATTAACGTACTGTTAAGTAAATATATGAACACAAAATAGACATCAACTTAATAGAAATGTTGTACGTATTCCTTGATGAGCTCATTAATCAAAGGAAGACAAACTCTAACGACCATATAAATCTTGTTACATACTAAAATTACTCGCCTATAATAAAATAAAAAAAGATATATATAATTATATTCTTTTTTTGTTTTGTTTTATCGTAGGAGAACAGTGTTTGACAATTAACGTTGTGGTTGTGGGTTCGACTCACACTTAAAGGACTGAATTACTTTGATTGCTCTAAGTATTAAACGAGGCCTATCGTGGCATAGGGGTACAAGGTGGACTTGCCCCTCATTTCCTCTTTCTGGTAACGAATACCTCCATAGTCCCGCGGAAAGTGAGGAACGGAAATGTCTTAATGGGAACGGAATATTCTAACACTAGATTTCCAGATTCTCTGTGCCTACCCAGCAGTGTTCAAGATACTGCAGGACGTAAATAAATCTTAGATATATCGCGATGTTAAATTCCATCTCTCAACACGCAATGTTAAAGTTCAGCGGAAAACGGAGTAGTAAGGGAGTGTTTGCGTAAATTTCTAGAGAAAAATTTACCAGTAAGAGCCGGTGGAATAAAAAAACTGCAACAATCTCAGACAATCAATACATTAATTTAAAAAATGTTTTGTTGAAGCCGTTACTGAAATTGTGAAATAATAAATTAAACTTCTTAAAAAGTTTGCAAGAACATATTGTTGACAAAAGTTTAAACTTGCAATACAGATGTTTTAGAAAATAATAAACTACTGTTCCTACACATAAATTATTGGTTGAAGAACAATGTTATATTAGTTTCCTCTTATGTATGTAGCTCCTAGACTTCACATGTGGCTTCGCTTCTAAAGTCAAATGGATGGTTTCTCGAACACAGAAGGCTAGGCAGAGGGAACTAACCTAGTGTTAAGACACTCCATCCTGATCGAGGCACTTTCGTTTTCCATTTTGCGCCGTTTTCTGTAGTAAGTGGAAGAACTGAATGAACGCTACCAGAGTGAGAAAATAAGAATATCTAATAAATTTAATTTCCCTGGCTGAGGATCGAAACCAAAACCGTCGCGTCCTGCGCTTTTCCACCTGCGCCACGACAGACCCAACAGATATTTTCCTCAATAAAATAACACACCTTTCGCTACAAAATGATCTCAAATGTGGACATTAAGTAAAAATACTGTCTCATACATTAAGTACGTACGAAGAATAAATAGTGGCTAGAAGGCGTTTATCTTCCATTATGGGTAACACATCCGCCAGGTAACGATGACTGTTAATGGTGCATTACTGTCATCTATCAAAGGGTTATAGAGGTTTATGTGAGCCCGGTCTCTTATAGAATATAGGTAGTGGTAGTTAGACGCGGCCTTAACCTTTTTATTTTAGTGGAAATTATATTTTGTAACATTTTTTTGTTTTAGCTTCACGCTGTATCCCGCACACCCATAAAGGAAACCTAGTATTAAGACACTCCGCTCTCCACTTTCCGCCGAATTCCGGAGGCGCTGCATGTTGAGTGGCATAACTCAACGCTGCGCTTTGCCTCGACACCAGAGCGAAGAAATGAAAATATTAGATATTGAATGTCTTCGAATGGGAATCGAAACCAGAACCTATTGTGTTTATAGAGATACAATTGTGCGCAACGACTGGCCTAAAAACAATACAATTGGGTTACAATAATCATTTTCGTAACATTTGTAAATGAATATAGTTTATATGTGGTTTGAAAATATTTTTCTTTTTCTTGTCTTTAGTGCTTTTATTTTATTTATTACTAATATGAAAGACTTTTTAAAGTTTAGCTTCAAGCTATATCCCGCACACAGCAGGGTGGGCAAAAGGAACCTGGGGATCAGCGCTACGACAATCTGTTCTCATTAAGCTACTTTCGGCCAAATTCTGGAGGCATTGCGTATCGATTGGAGCAATTCAACGTCGCGCTTCGCCTCTACACTAAAACATAAAATTAAAATATTAATTTAAATATACAGAGTGGAAGTGTCTGCGTTCCTTTTACGTGAGCAGATTAAAATATTTCGAACCCATACCTAAAGAAATTAATCAAGATAGCTCAACACTTTAGATGGTTTTTTTTTTTCATTTCACGATGTTTATCCATACTGTGTATCGTGTGACGCAGTTACGCATAGATACCAATAACGTAAATACCTACTACTACAAAAATACTACTAAGCGTTGATGATCTGCCACTTTTCATTCTCATAAAATATACTAGAACGAAAAAGAGATACCTCTCGTTATATTTTATGCACTTCAACATCGCCGCCATTACCTACGACTCGATTTTATGAATGAAGTGTGTGCGGCGTATTCGTTTTGATAGGTTTGTGTCTATGTGTGTCATTCTTGACAAATGGCGTTTTATTATACCACGATAATGTTATTAATTATTTTGCTTGAAAAAATCATTGTTTAATTTTTAGAAAAATCTCTACTTTTTCCCAACCTGTAGGAATTTCGCGAAAATCTTTTTTATGAAGCCCGGTTTCCACTGCGAGCGCAAGAGTAGGCGGAAAGGACCGAGCAGAAAGATGAAATGAACTCGCTCAGTTCTAGGGAGCAGAGAAGGGAGAAGTAATTACAAAATATAAAACTGTTTGTTGGTCGAAATTTAAACCTATTTTATTTATGCTATGATAATGCTTGGGCAAAACGAACTCTCCGTTTCGCTTAAGCATTATCATTTCTCTTTCACGGTGAAAGCAGGCTTAGTACCTACTTACCTACAGTCCCTGACTTGAATCTTAGGTAGGCTAGTCACTCAGTAAGGGAAGAGTTTTATATAGAGTAATGAATTATATACAAAACGCAACGCGAATATCTTGGACTTTTTTAGTAATTACATTTTTTATCTTTACGCTATATTCCGCACTTATTAAGGTAGGCAGAAGGAACCTGGGATCTAGTGTTAAGACATAGATGTAGATGCCATGTGAACGCCGCTGTCCATGACCCTGTGTAACACCGTAGGAGGAATTAAAGGAACCTCAATTGAGATTGCCTGCCGCAGGTAGGTCATTCCCCAGTTGAGTGGAACATGGAAGGAAGTTCGTACGAAACCGTACAATAGTGGAGTACCACGTATCCAGGTGGTGTGGATAATATTATAGCTTGTGACAAAGTGACAAAAAAGTGTGCGAATGCAAAAATGATTTAATGAATATATTAAAACAGTATTAATAACAATACAGCGCCATGTCATATAAAAAGGAGGTCATATGATATAAGTAGTTAGATCTTGAACTGCAGTCTAGATTTTTCGTAGAAACACGTAGCACTGCGAAATGCTGCTTCGTATTTGTCATTATATTTGGACTTGTTGCATTCGTCAATAACACCATTTATACTGTCCCTGTGGCTGCCAACAATGTCAAGAACTTCATTTTTGACGATGCTTCCATCATTATCTATAAATCCAGACCCGGTTCCAATACAGTAAATGTATTTTCTGTTGGACTCAGAATCACTCAGCTCCATCGCGTAAAATTTCTGAAAGATATCTTTCTCTAGGTTTCAATTCTTCAATGCATTTTGTTGACGCTTTCATAATACCGGAAACACGCGCTGGGGGCACGGCGATGATCTGTAAAAATAATTTTGGTAAAATATAAATAAATATAAATTATTTTACACATATATAAATTATTTTACACATAAGTATATAAATAATGGAGATCAGTCGTGGCGCAGGGTCAACAAACTAGTTAGTTAAAGGGCTAACAATTTCTTTGGTTAAGCTTTCTTTTCTTTCATTAAACTTCACGCGATATCCCGTATTTATCAGGGTAGAGAGTCAAGTGTAAAGTAACTCCACTCCCCACTTTCCGCTGAATTGAGTGGCGGAACAAATGAAAACATTAAATACTTCATTTCCTCGAGTGAGAATCGAATCAGTCGCGTTTACATATTTGTGCCACTCTTTTTTTCTCTTTGACTGAACATTAAGCAAATAATAATGATTTACTTAGATTGTCAGTATGTTTCCATAGACGACAGTGAGGAGCACGGCGGCTAAGCACCAGACGGCCCACATTTTGTAAGTATTCACTCAGAGCGGCTGAACAAGTGTAATACAAAAATATTCACAACAATAGAATTCATCTTTATATACTAATCTAATAATTATTAATTAATGCATTGTTATCTCTATGTCTCTATATATAATAAAAGGATAGAAAAGTCAATTCTG
>JAAIXJ010000576.1:118074-147738 GCA_013403705.1 Heliconius hermathena | reverse complement strand
GTTCCTGTATTTCGTGTGACGCAGTTACGCATAGATACCAATAACGTAAACACATACTACTACAAAAATACTACTAAAACCAAACGTTGCCGCCAATACCTACGACTCGATTTCGGAATGTTGCAGCGGTTTCCCTTTGATAGGTTTATGTGTGGGTGCGTCGTTCTTGACAAATTGTATTTTATTTTACAACGACAATTTTATTATTTATTTTGTTTGAAAAAAAAGTTTCTTATTTTTGGGTTTTTTTTTATTATTGTAATAGGCTTTAATAGAGTAGTTAAAAATGTGGTTTTATTTAAAGTGGTGCTGACAAAAAACTTTGTATAATTGAGCATATTTAATATTTCTAGTGATTTTTTTGGTTAAAAGATACCAATAGTTATTACAACACTTGCGAAGAAAGCATATTTTAGGCAATTTTTAATTCTTTGAAAAACTACCAACATTCTCATAATACATAAATTATTTTTTCATCATAATGGCGGGAAAATAAACAAAATGTTTAAAATTACACTATAGTACCACATAGTATTGACATTGTAGTGTTGATAGTAATTGAAAATAGTTATACTACAGGAGGATACTTTCATATGCACTGTTTAAACCTGTTTTTATGATATAATGTAGAATAATATGTTCTATAAAGGAATCACACATTCTTTTTATTCTTTAACTATAACACGTAAATACATTTTTTAGAGGTTACTCTATACTAAGATGCCAGCTCTGTTCCCGCATTTGCGGCCCTGATATATCGATATAAATAATAGAAATATAAAATATTGGAAAGACAAGGAAAAACGCAATTATATTGCATTTTTTCTTTTTTTCACACTTTTTTCTTACTTGAAACGTATTAAAAAATTTACATACAATTCATTTGTTTTGAATATAACATTAAGTTTAATCAGCTTTACGTTATTTTAACAGATAACATAAGATGACATTAAGTTTAATTCATTAAATATATTCGATACTTCCTTAATATGATTCTTTAATGTATTTTTTATATATAAAGTCTTAAGAAAGTTCTCTTGAGAAATATATCTACTGTAAATGAATGCAACGTACTTGTCAATGATTGAAATGTATTGACATTACCTCGTCATCTAAACACAATATAAACTTTTATAAACTATTAACTCACAATCAGAATTTACTTTCCAAATACATATACTTTTTATTGTAGACATCGGCATTTGGGCTAGTCCCGACAAATATACCTACTTTATTATTTTTGTTAAAGTGACCAACGTTGACGTTTAAAATAATAATTATGGTAGACTAAACAACTATTAATTGTACTTCTTTTTTCAACTTCACGCTGTACCTCACACGCAGCAGGGTAGGCAGATGAAATCTAGTGTTAAGACACTCTGTTCCCTACTTTCCGCGGAATTCTGTAGGCATTGCGTGCTGAGTAGTGAAACTCAACGCCGCACTTTGCCTCGACACCAGAGCGATGAAATGGAAATATAAATTTAAATAAATATTTCATTTACTCAAGTGGGAATCGAACCCACAACCAGTTTACAGTTACACTTTGTGCCCCTATGCGACGAACGGCCTCAATTTAATTTTTTCTTTTTAATTGTGGTTAAATAAAATAATCGTATTTTAATTATGTCAGATTTCTATTAACCGACTTCTTAAAAGAGGAGCTCATCAATTCGACTGTATTTTTTATCCTTGTTACCTCAGAACTTTTGACTGTGTGAACCGATTTTGATGATTCTTTTTTTATTTGGAAGCTAGTGCGTCCCGTGTAGTCCTATTTTAATTTAGTTGATTTCCGACAATGGTATCTATGAGAAAATCATATAAATCTCAAATTTACATTATGTATGTGCGCGACAAATGGACGAATATCTAAATATCAACTCAACCGATTTTAATGATTCTTTTTTTATTAGAAAGGGTACACATAAAGGGTAGTTTGGTGAAAGTTTGGTTAAGTTCAGAGTATGAAATCCGATTGAAATTGAAGAAGTCGATTTTTTTTATTAAAAAATATAATTATGTTATTTTTTCTGGTAAAATTTCTTTGTACTCTATGATAAAAACTATTCTATAAGTTGCATTAGGCTTTGAACTATTACCATGCTAAAAATAATTTAATTTCATACAGTAGTTATCGGTATTTTAAGTAATTTACATTTTTCAGTTTTTATTTTTTTTAAATAAAACTATAATGAAATTCGGAATGAAACCCAAAAAAAATGTACCTTGGGACCCTAGGCTAATACCATGCAAAAAATCATCAATTTCTGTCTGGTAGTTTTTGCGTGATTGACGAACAAACAATCCGACAGACAGACAGACAGACAGACAGACAGACAGACAGACAGACAGACAAGAATTCTGCTGAGTGGTTTTTTAGGTTCTATAATCGACATATAAATCGACCTGATTTTTATTTTTTTTTTATCTTTCATGTACAGAATTGACTTTTCTAAGCTTTTATTATATATAGAGATAGAGAAGAGATAGAGATTATACATTTATGGAAACCCGACGTTTCGAACACTTTGCAGTAGTCCGTGGTCACGGATGGACAGAGGTGGCATTCGTCTGTCAGTTAACATAATTATTATATCTAACTACCGCCAACAAATTCATAAATGCCTCGCGTACTGCCCTGGACTCCTGCAGAATGAGCTGATAGTATCTTGCCCTCTGGTATGGTCGGTTAAAATAGTATCATTTAAAATGTGTAATAATTATGAAAATCAAAGAACTCATTAGTGTTAAGACTATTGAGTGTTGAGTAGTGGAACTCAACGCCGCGTTTTGAATTCCACCACTCAACACGGCTAGCCTCCAAAATTCAGCGGAAAATGGGGAATGGAGTGTCTTAAAACTAGGTTACCTCTGCCCTGCTGTGTGCGGGATACAGCGTGACGCTAAATAAACTATAACTATTAATATTATAAATGTTTGAAGGGATTGATGGA
Organism: Heliconius hermathena; assembly: GCA_013403705.1. Lineage (NCBI taxonomy): Eukaryota > Metazoa > Arthropoda > Insecta > Lepidoptera > Nymphalidae > Heliconius > Heliconius hermathena. The sequence continues at coordinate 144,781 of JAAIXJ010000576.1, read as the reverse complement.
TGTTTGGTCCTCTTTCACGCCATCTCTTTAACGTTGTCAAGTTTTAATTTTTTATATACCCACATAAGTAATATAAAGAGAGTTATAATTTTGAAAATACATAAAAAATATTGAATATAAAAACCTTGTACATTTACGTTACTTTGCCTACTCATCGTGTTATTATTATCATCGATTCTACTAAGTGGAAACCGTCCAAGAGGCAAGGGATCAAAATCCGTTACGTTCAATTTTTTATCCGTTTTCTAAATAAGTATTTTTCTTTCTTAAATGTGGAATAACGATTTAAAAATGTTTAAAATATCAATTCTAATTATGATCAAGTTATTATTATGTAGTATGATAAATAAAAAAATTAACTTAAAACTAAAATAATTAGAGAACAAAACATAAAAAGCTGGCCAAGTGTGAAGCGGTCTCGCGCAAGAAACGTTTCGTACCATTTTCTATTAAAACGGCAAAAAATCACGTTTATTGTATTGAAGCCCTCAAATATTTATTTTATTTAGTATTTGTTGTTATAGCGGCAATACAAATACATTATCTGTGATAATTTAACTTGTCTAACTATGATATTTTATGAGAACGGCCTGGTGACATCGGCGTCTAAGTGATAGGATCCCGTTGAGTACGAAACTATAAAAAGACAAGTTTTTCAGGAGCAAAGTAGAGGGAAACGGGTTAGTATCAAGATACTCGGTCCTCTGTTTTTCATCCGAATTCGGGACAGTGCGTGGTGAGTGTATCATATGTGGTGTTAATTGAATACGATTTTCTTCAGTTTAGTCCCAATTTCGATCAATGTAATCAGCAAAACTTATACATATATATTTCACATACACATTACCTCGAGTGAGAATTGAATCCACAACAAACACATTTAACCAAACTCGTCTAAAACATCATTTAAATTAATAAAGAACTCTTAAAAAGCAATCTGACATTAATCATCAATTAATTTCTTATTCGTTTAAATTAGATTGCAACCAAATTGACTGCAATGGCCTCCATTACTGCGGACTTTCAAGATTAAATTAACTATTTTCTCGTCGACATAGATTATTTTTCTTGACTTGGGAAAAAGGAATAAGTATTTTATTTTGTGTCTTATCTTCGCTAACATCTTTTAAGGGTAAATAAAGAAAATGTAGGGTCAGGCCTACGTTATTTAAGTGATACTGGGCCATCAATTAGAAGCCTACGGCTTCTAATTGACGCTCACAGCGAGTTCTCAAAGTAAGATAGTTATTGTTTTCATATTATAATATTACAAACTTATATATTTTAAAAAATCAACCAGCAAGACCGAAAATACCATTTGACATTAATAATGAGGCCAGTCGTGGCGCAGGGGCACAAAGTGTGACCGTAAAACCAACTGGTTGTGGGTTCGATTCCCACTCGAGGAGATGAAATATTTACTTAACTTTATATTTTCATTTCTTCGCTCTGGTTGCGAGGCAAAGTGCGTTGAGTACCGCCACTCAATACGCAATGCCTCGAGTTTTCGGCAGAAAATGGTGAACGGAGTGCCATAATTGCAACTTGGTGTCTTAACACCAGGTTCGTAGGTTCCTTCTGCCTACATATCTATTATATATGTATGTATGTTTTATGTATGTAATACTTTTTAAAAAAACTTACACTTCGTTTATGTCAATATATAAACATTAGCGGCCCGCCCACGGCTTCATCCGCTTAAAATACATGATTATTGATTTAATAAGCAGAATTGATTGACAACTATAATGACTTCTCCATAATATGAGTGGAGATCCGTACAACCGTTGCATTTATAGTCATGCGCTCATATCTCTGCGACACGACGACCTCCGATTGTTTAAGTATATTATAGAAATATATATATTATATTCCATATACGTACTATCTGCACAAAATCAGCTCATGTTTCGTAAACACATTATTTACACTACAGAATTTTTACACGTTATCCCATATACATCCTCCATATACCGCGCCTCAAAAATAAAATTTCCGTAAATTTACGGGAAATAAAATCTAATGCCTTAATTCAATACTAACCTCACATAAACGTACCTACTCACGTACGGTCTAACGCAATAACGAGTAGTAAATGATCGTAGGCCTTAAATGGAAATTGATGGATGCAGAATTATAAGGTAGAAATTATTTTTTTACTTTAATAAAATGTAAAGATTATATTATGAGGTATATTAGGACCTTGAATAAGTCCTCTAATCTAGAATAGAGAGTCTAATATCGATAGAATTGACTTTATAAGTTCGATCCACACTATATATATACACATATATTTAAATCGTAAATATTTCCTTTTCTCCAGTGTAGTTAGGCATGGGAAATTGTATTTCCAAAAAACCAACTTCTGTTATTCTAATCACTTGTATAGGACCTTGAATAAGTTTTTTGAAAGATGGCGTTGCGGCACTCTGTGCATGGAATTTCGTACGGTAACGAATCACCAAAGTAGTATTATATGTAACCTCAAATTATAGTAGAATAGTGTTTACTACAGTGTCAACTACATATTTATTTACCCTTTGTGAAAATGTGTACTTTTGTGCCAAATAAAGTGTTTTTGCGGGGAATTTTATTGCACTGCTTTATTCAGAAAAAATCTGCAGCAGAAGCACACAGAATTCTCGTTGAGACAATGCTTTGTCGAATACAACGTGCAGAGACTGGTTTAGGCGCTTCAAAAGTAATGATTTTGACCTTGAAGACAAAGAGCGTTCTGGAGCACCGACAAAATTTGAAGACAGAATTGGAGGCATTGCTTGAAGAAGATCCATGTCAGACGTTAGTAGAGCTCGGGAAAACGTTACAAGTAGATGCGTCAACAGTTTCAAAACGTTTAAAAGCGTTAGGAATGATCCAAAAGCAAGGGCATTGGGTGCCGTATGAGTTGAAGCCGAGAGACGTAGAACGACGTTTTCTCATGTGTGAATTGTTGCTTCAACGGCAAAAGAGAAAAGGTTTTCTGCACCGTATCGTCACTGGGGATGAAAAGTGGATTCACTACGACAATCCAAAGCGAAAAAAATCGTGGGGCATGCCGGGTCACGCATCAACATCGTCGCCAAAACCAAATATCCATGGTTCTAAGCTTCTTCTCTGCATTTGGTGGGATCAGCAGGGCGTAATTTATTATGAGCTGCTTAAACCTAATGAAACTATCACGGGAGCTCGCTATCGACTTCAGTTGATGCGTTTGAGTCGCGCTCTGAAAGAAAAGCGGCCACTATACGAGCAGAGACACGACAAAGTGATTTTATTACATGATAATGCTCGGCCACATGTGGCAAAACCAGTCAAAACTTACCTGGAAACACTTCAATGGGAAGTTCTACCCCACCCGCCGTATTCACCGGACATAGCCCCCTCCGATTACCACTTGTTTCGGTCGATGGCGCACGGTTTAAGCGAGCAGCGCTTCCATTCTTTTGAAGAAGCCGAAAAATGGCTTGATTCCTGGATTGCCTCGAAAGATGAGTCGTTTTTCCGCCAGGGGATTCAATTGCTACCAGAGAGATGGGAAAAAGTGGTCTCTAATGATGGACAATACTTTGAGTAATGTCATTGTAAGCATTATATTTAATTTTTTTTTTAAATAAAAAAAACAGCAAGAACTTATTCAAGGTCCTAATAACTTGCATACAACGATATAAAATGAAGTATATTAAGTATTTTAGAGAAGAATTATATAATCAAGTTAAAAAATGTTATATTTTTTTTCGTAGCAAGCTGTGTTTATCTCATATAATCCTCCCATAAATTGCCTTGGCCACTACTAAACAAACACTAAACATATATTACCTAAAGATATAAAAAAACATAATTTGAATGCATTCAAATGATAAAATTACTTTTGTGAGTTTAAATTAATACATCAACGATCGTAAGTAAAACGTGAACTATAAACTCTGCGTTAATTGAAAAGCGACGTCGTAATCGGTTTAATAGTTCCACTTGGTTACCTATGAACATTACGTCGGCGGCGTCGGAGATCCCTTTGGCTTGTCAAGTGAAACTTCTCATCCTCAGTATCTATCTATCTATCGAGTGGATTGAGACTTTAAAGTGTATTTAAATTTTACTGTAGTATAGGCTAGAAATAAGTCTGTATTTTTTTCAAATGGAAATCGAATTCACACTCTTTGGCTGTGAATAGTAGTATCGTACTACCACCATATTGCCTTTTTAACGAACATTGCTAATTTTTAATTAATTAATTTCTAGTAGGTGAATACGTAGCTTGTTACCGTAAAGTACAATTTATTTCAAGTTGTTTCTGAGTAAATAATACTTAAATCTTAATTAGACAAATGATTGTTCGTTTATATAAAAATATAAATATTTTAAGGATGTTTTTTTTATTATTGTCTCAACATTCATTGTAGCAACAAATGAACGTGATATATAATAATATAACTACGATATATAATAATATAACTACTATAATTATACAACTACGTATTAACTATTTTCAATAATGTATATTTTTAACTTTTCTAGTTTCTAAAAAAAAATTTGGATTTGTTTAAATATTTAAAACGTCAATAACTTTGTCTTATCTGTGACTGTAATTCACAATTCAGTAGGTCATTCGGCTTTTCAAGAGATTTATGAACTCGCGAACGTAATATCCCGGAACTTCCGAACGCGGGGGATTTCTCGCTTGTGATTGAATGAAGGTTATGCAGTACTTTGAATTAATGTGCCTAGAAATTTCATATATTATATTAGTTATCAAATATATATTTTTTTCGTTAGGTTAGACTTCTAATTTACAAATCAATCTAGTATATTTAAGTTTTTCCCTAGGTTTTTTTTGCTATTGACAAAATTTTTAATGAAATTTTGAAATTAAAAAGTTTTGTGAAGAATCTGAAAGCCTTTAAATAATTATAATTTGAAGAAAGAAAGTTTTTAGGAAAGAAGTTTTTAAAACATGCTGAAAAATTATTATTCAAGAATTTCTCCAACATTCAACTTGATTATATAACATTGTGTCAGAATTTTGAAAGTAGCGTAACTTTTTTCCATGTAGGCTACATTGAAATGGTTATTTTCTTTTCTGAAAAGTAATGTAATAATTTCAAATCCAAATAGTTCTATAAACTTAACAAATAAATTGCCCTTATCTGAAAATGCGCGGAAACAACGGAATATGTATACAATTAGGTAGGCATTTTGCCTCAATAAATATGACGGAATAGCTTCACGCTGTATTCCGTATGTAGCAAGATAGAGGGAACCTATCTAGTGTTAAGACACTCCGTTGCCCACTTTCCGCTGAATTCTGGAAGTATCGCGTGTTGAGTAGTAGAACTCAACCGCGCTTTGCCTCGACACCAGAGCGAAGAAATGAAAATATTAAATATTTCATTTCCTCAAGTGCGGATCGAACCAACAACCTGTCAAGTTTACAGACACACGCATATGTCCTTGCGCCACTATTGGCCATATTATTTATGTAAAAAAAAATATTATGACCATATTTCCCAGACGTGAGGCTCGAAACCTGAACCGAGTTCTTGTTTGCCGTTTAAATTATTGAACCATTAGTAAGGCCTTGGTGACTTTGTACAAACACTTTGCACTTTGTTGATCATTGAGATTTAATGGAGGTAATAGCTCTATAGGCGTTTGTGTTTATCTGTGGGAAGTGATTGAGATTTAGTTACTACTAAAGGTGGGGTGATATCGAAAAAATAATCGTTTGAGAATCAGTATTATTTCAATAGATAATGATAGTTATGATCATGAAAATAAAGAGGCCGTCGTGGCGCAGAGGCACAGGTGTGTGACTGTAACGCGACGATTGAGGGTTCGATTTCCAATCGAAGGAATTAATTATTATTAATAATATTGTCATTACTTTGCTCTGATACCATGGTGAAAACACGGCGTTGAGCTTCGCCATTCAAATATTATACATTTTTAAAGTGTTTTAAAGCACTCATAGGTTCTACGTAGAACGTAGGACGTACGTACGGTTAGCGGTCAGAGCGCTTGAACAGTTTCCAACAAGCACCGGTCCAAATCCCACTACGTCTAAATTTGCTTAACTTTTATTTAACATTTAGTTATAAGTAAAAAAATATATATATTTTAACTGTCATAAAACACCGCTCTAGACTACTTACTCTGCAAGTACCTTTTACGTTCAACGATCCCTCTCTCCGTAGCGTGTTAACATATTAGAATATTATAATTAAACTTTAAATATTATTTAATGTATTTAGTTCCTTGGTTACCATTAATAAGCCCGTAATGACATACATAAACTGTGTTAGGTATAAACACCTCCTGGCTTGTTTAGATCTAACAAGGTTAATAGCTTTATAGATCACAAGTTGTTCATGAATATTCTATTTATATTAACCCATATAGACCCGCCGTGCCCAAATGGGGACATTTATAAAAGTACCCTCGTTATTTTTATGTTTTTATGTTTATGCAGTTCATGTCTACAATTGTNGGCACATTGGCAATGCAAAAAGTGTTGTAAAACACTTTGCGTCCAAAAAAGTTGTTTCAAAAGTTTTCATATCACTTGACCCCAGTGACCCCATTTGAGGACGGCTTTTTTTTATTATTAAAATAAAGTAAAATAATTATTTTTTTTACATTTTTTATTTTATTACATCGGTATCTACCAATTATTACTTAAAAAACTTGTTATTTACTGCTAGTTAAGGTATGGGTCTAAATGGGTTAAAGTAAGTTTCGCATTGACGCTAAGTTGGTGCTAAGTAAAAGTTTATTACACTTAGTGCTATTATTGTATACTTTAAATATCGCGTATCTCTCTGTCGCGGCACAGGTCCCTGTCATGACGCAGGAGCAGAAGTTTGCGACTGTAAACGTGACAGGTTGCGGGTTCGATTACGAATCGAGAAAATTAAATATTTAAGATTTTCACTTCCTCGTTCTGGTAACAAGCCGTGTTCCTAAATTCAAAATATTTTTACAGGTATACATATATTTTTATTTTTTTAATATTGTATGCAGATCTAAAAGTAAGAGAAATTAGAGCAAATTTAAATATTTGTTTATAAATCATCTTCATCATCAACACTTGTGAAGATTGATATATTCATCCTTACTGCACTCTACGGCATTAATGTGTCATAAAATAACAAAATATTGATTTATTATATAACAATGTATCAAATAATATAGTAAATATGAATCCTAGGTTTACATATATCAGTTTAGACTTCAAAGTTTCATATAAACAGAATGAGAGATCACTCTGTCAGTGGCAAGTTTTGCTAACGTTGTCGATAAGCGTGAAGTTCGGTGACAGATGCTCCGACCGATACAAGTTGTACAGTTGAACATAACAGCTTTCAATGAAACTTTGAAATATAGTTATGCAATAAATTATTCAATCTATATTATTTAAAGCTATATCAGATATATAAAAACGGTAAAGTGTCAATCGTAAAGTGCCAAGAGTAGCCCACTGAGGCTTCCGTACCAATTTCAGGATTATAGGTCTGTACAACCAACATAGAAATATGTAGCTCACAAACTTATTTTTGCACTCATTTTGTATACAAAAGTTAACAGTACAGTAGTATAAATATAAATTTGTAATGATTTCTTTTTATAAAATATCTATAAATTTAAATTTATCGAATTTTTCCTTTATTTGTATTGTAAGTTCTCAGTTCGTGTCAAATTTCATAAGTATTAGTCGACGGTATGTACCCTGCGACGGTATATAGTTTTAATTACGCGGCGAATTTCATACAAAATTCAGCAGAAACGATGAATAAATGCTTGACACCTTGAGATAAATGATCGTAACAGGTGGAAAATAAAATGATACGAGTGATAAGGTTCCATTTTTACATTTTGAGGTACGTGACCCAAAAACGTGTTAGTTACTGAGTGACAACTAAGGATGTAGATACATATAATACTACTAGACTTAAAAAGTAAAAATTTGGCATGTTACAAAATAGACTGGTTACGGAATAGGGAGTGTATTACAAGAGGATTTGTATTTAATATAGAATTTGGATAGGGTGTATCGAAATTCCTGCGGGAACGGGAAAAGAATAAAATTGTCTGTAATTCGTCACAAACAAAGTTGCGGCCAGCGACTATTTAATTAACATAAATATTTAAATTATAATAAGAACTTAAATCGTCTTAGGCATGAACCGTAGAAAAAGTGTTGTAATTAAAATTAAGATACATACAAATCACCAGGCTCCTCAAATTATATATTGATGATTTTTGTGTTCTATCTGATATAGCATCTCTACATTTAAAAATATATCTTCTAAGTCTTTCAGGGAGATTAAATTTTAAATATAAAACGAGGAGCACACGTAAACAAAATAAACTGTATTGAGTTCTTTGATTTTCACGATTATTACATATTTTTAAATAAAACTATTTTAACCGGATTAATCGCGTATATTTTGTATTTTTATACATTTTTGGAAACCCGACGTTTCGAACACTTTGCAGTAGTCCGTGGTCACGGGTAGACTGAGGTGGCATTCGTCTGTCAGTTGACATAATTATTATATCAAACTACCGCCAACGATTTCTTAATTGCCTCGCGTACTGCCCTGGATTCCTGCAGAATGAGCTGATAGTATCTTGCCCTCTGGTATGGTGGGTTTGAGACTTCAATGATTTAATGAGTGGGTCCCAGGTGGTAGAAAGCTTCCAGCCATCCTCTCTATTGAAATTAGGATATTTTTGTATTTCAATAGCCTCGCGGATCATTCTAGGAATGTATCTGTTTTCCTTAGCGAGGATTTGGGGTTTATCAAACCTAATGTAGTGGCTGGGTTTATCCACAGTATGCTCACACACAGCTGACTTCGATACATGCCCATTCTTGATATCGGAGATGTGTTCTTTCACCCTAACACCGATGCTTCTCTTTGTTTGACCGATGTATGATAAGCCACAGTCACAGTCTAGTTTGTATACACCTGCACTCTGTAAAGGAATATTACTTTTTACTGGTCTCAAGAATTGGCTCACTTTCTTGTTAGGCTTGAATATGGTTTTTATGGAAGCTCTTCTTAAGATGTTGCCAATCCTGTCTGTAACTCCCTTCACATATGGTAGAAATGCCGGCTGTCTCTCTACTGTGGGTGGCTTGTTGGAATCTGATATCGAGACGTGTTTTTCTAAGACAGATTTCCATCAATGTGTAGAATTAACTAATAAACGCGCGCAAAATAAATATAATCAATATAAAATTAGACAAATTCGAAAGTACCATAATCTCGAATTAAAATCCGAACGGAAAAATGTCTATGGTAACGCCGTAACCTCTACACAGACAACACAAACGTCAGTTGTCAATCTGTCAAAACAAACTTTAGATGATTCGACTATTGAAGTATTAAATAAAGGTTTTAACTTTGCGCCGGCGCCTAGAAAAATATCTTTAGAGGAAATAATAACTAACGTTGAGGACTGTTTATATAAAAACCAGATTTTGAAGGAAGGTTCTGAAGTTATTCGCCAAGATATATCATCTTGGCGAATAACTTCAGAATAACTTCAAAATCAAATCTTTCTCGTGATGAATCTCGGGCTCTTAGTAAACTACGAAAAAACGAGGATATANTGTTCGAAACGTCGGGTTTCCAAAAATGTATAAAAATACAAAATATACGCGATTAATCCGGTTAAAATAGTTTTATTTAAACTGTATTGTTCGAAAACCTCCCGCCTCGCGAGCTGGCGCCTCGCCAAGTGCTAGCTTGTATTAATTACGCGGCCGGTACTTTAGAGATTTCGTTGACATTTCTATAACTCTACGTTTATACCTATAGCTGAAACAAACTGCTAATGATAAAGGTTCAGCCTTAACATTTTAAATCTACTGCAGAGTAGGCAAAGGGAATCTAATGTTAAGATACTCCGATCCCTATTTTCCGTCGATTTTTTCTAGGTATTGCATGTTCAGTGGCAGAACTCAACGGCGGGCTTTTGTTTTGGTACCAGAGCGAAGAAATTAAAATATTAATACATAATAATTCACACCCTTGAGCCCCTGAGGCACGACGACTTAACATTTTAGGTTAAAACTAGAAAACTCTTATTTAATTAATAATTTAATTGCAAATTTATCTAAGTGTATTATAATAGTTAATTAGCGCGAGTCACGAAACGTAGCCTTTTTAATGTAATAAGCATAAGAACTTTGTCACAAAGCATAAATATTGATATTTTCCTGTTTTTTAGGGTTCCGTTCCTCAAAAGAAAAAACGGAACCCTTATAGGCTTATAGGATACCCTTATATATGATCCTTATAGGATCATTTATTATCCGTCTCTCCGCCTGTCCAGACTGTTCATCTCGAGAGATATGAAGTTATAATTAATATCAAATATTACATGGGCTCTTAAGCATAGAAAAAAGCAAATTTCTATGTCAACGTAATAAAAAGCTGCAAAATACACCATAATCATAAAATACATCGATTTTGCTACATTCTTTACGAAATTCACATGGTTATCAAAAATATAGGGTAATTTCTGTAGACTTATAATAAAGCAAAAAATCTGAAAAATTAAATACAAATTTTTCATACAATAAAAAACTGACGAGTCTGTCTCACACTTAACCGGTGTTTTGAGAGAGTAAGCACTAATTGTTGTTAGGATGTTTGTCTCAGAGCCTTAGTAGCTTTAAAGTTTAGAACAATGTTTACAGGACACCGCTTCTACAACATTGTAGGGTAAAAAAACCAAACGCCACGTTTTTCTTTTTTAGATTTATTAAATTTTCTAACTGATGCGTGATACCCGTTAGGAGATTCAGGAACGACCAAGAACATGAATTTAACAAAATGGATCAAAACGGATCAACGCTGTTCACATGGGTCGAGGGTATAAGTGATCTAAATCATCAATTTAGAAAGCTTTGGGGAAATCCCCCAGAATTGACCTCGTGTTTTGATATTTGAATTCGGCTATTATGCGTATATATATCTTTGTCAAACTACTAAATAAAATAATTTACATTTGACTAGCTACCATATTATTTTATGTAGTGAATTCTGGAAGTTCCGCATGTTGAGTGGCGGAACTCAACGCCGCGTTTTACCTTAGCAGAGCGTGGAAATGAAAATATTGAATATCCCATTTCCTCCCGTGGGAATCAAACACACAACTACCTCTGCCCCTGCGCCACGACCGGCCTTCACATACCTATGTAAAGATAAAAATATAACTTAAAATAAACAAATTACGATTTACACAAATATTTATTTTATTAATATAAAATATAAAATTCCTTTGTCGAAAACATTTTCACAAAGCTCTCACAGCGCCGCTGATCCGATAGTGTACTAAAAGCGAACACTATTTTGCGGTGGTATGATCCGCTTATGCATGTTTAAATAGAACGATATGACACTTACGACGTTATATTTTATATTTGTAAGTAAATTATGTTTTTTGATAAGCTGGTAATGTATTTATGAGGTTTTTATAGAGGTCTATATACATATATATTTAATTGTAAATACGAGTAACCTGTTAGATTCGTGAGTAAGAATCTGCATTCTCATAAAGACTAACTGAAACAAAACATGCGTGCAAAACGTACAGACAAGCACACAAAAAAGAATGATTTTTACATTGTTTAGGTTATATAGGGCTTGGTCTATTACAATGTTAAATGGCCGCAATAATAGTTTTATTTATATATTTTTCATGTACAGACACCAATCACTTACAATGTAAATAATATAGTCGTATAAGTATAGATTCTATGATAGGTATTAGAATTATTAGTAATTTAAAGTAACATTTTTCCTCTTACTAATTTATAATGCTTAATTTTTAAAAGTTCCTAGTAGTGAAACAATTTGGGCAGTTTTAAATAGCGAAATTATGTTAACGCGATATAATCTTGGTCATGTTGTCGCAACTTCGCGCTTCGCATTATATTTGTGATATTTTTAATAATAATATATCTTTTTTAATTTGTTTTCTACTTATTAAATATACGACTTTCTGGAGGTAGGCGTTAACGTCTACTACACAGTTTCGCGCTATAATAGCCATTATCGAAATATATCATGTGAACTATTTATTAGATACGATTAAAGGATAACCATTGACTTCATTTTATTTTTTATATTTTTTTCCCTTATTTACCTACTTATTTATTTATATATTACGCATCTAAAAAGAAAGTGTGTGAAATGAAAAATCTGTTACTCTTTTTTACACATTACCTTGAAATAACGACATTACTTTGAAATAACGTCCACCGTTTTTAGGACTGCGCACCTTAACTGTGCCAACGCATATCAATATTTTCATATTTAAGTTTTATATATTTTATTTCTTGAGGTAACCCTTTATAAGTGTAAAATGACTCAACTTTCATACATTAACAATGGGTTACCAAAATCATACATTCATCACAACTCCTCATTGATTTTAGAACAAACTTAGTATCTTCTATATTCTTTATTCCAGTTCAAACTATCCAATTTGACCTCTCTGTATATCTTGGAAAGCAAACTTTTGGATCGATCAGTCTTGTTATCTGCACAATGGAACAAAGAAACTCCGAAGCTGAAATAGGTTTTTGATCGACTATTGCAGGTTTTAAACGTTTCTTCACGTTTGCTTTTAATAGAAAATATATTTTACTGTAAAGTTTACTGTAATTGTTGTAAATATTTTTAACAACTGTACACGATATCATTGTAACCGGTAGACAAATGACCAGACCACCCCTCGGGGAAATGAAATAAAAATATTTTATATCCTCGCAAAAGCAAGGCGCGGCGTTGAGTTCCGCCACTAAGCACGCAGAGCCTCGACAAATCAGCGGAAAGTAAAGAGGAGAGCGTCGTAACACTAGTTTCCCAAGTTACCTCCTCCCAACCTGCTGTGTGTGGAATACAGCGTAGCTGCGTAGCACTGCTGGCAAGCGTAGCGCAGCGAAGTTAAAAAAAGGCAATAACATTTAAAATTTTTAAATTAAAATAAATTAAATAAATAAATAAATTAGCTTCACGCTATATCCCGCACACAGCAGGATAGGCAGAGGGAACCTAGTGTTAAGACACTCCGTTCCCCACTTTCTGCCGAATTCTGGAGGCATTGCGTGTTGAGTGGCAGAATTCAACGCCGCGCTTAAAATTTTTAGTTAGTTTATTTTTCTTTACTCGGTACGTACATAAAAAGATACGATATAACGATATAAAAATATAATAGTCAAGTGTAATTTCCACAAAATAATTATAAACATTTGATTTTAATATTATTTTATAGCGTAACTCTAAGTATTGGCCCACATAGATTTTCCAGTTACCTATAAAAAGTAGTATAAGTGATAGTCACTCCAACATCCGTTGTGTGACATCATCTCATAAGGTCAAGGCTAATAGCTATACGAAGCATGTTGTTGATGTTTGTCGAAGTTTTATGCGGAAGAAATCTCATGAGATTCCGTTGGATTTTAGTGTCTAGTATTGATAATCCTAGAATTCGGCGAAAAGTGGAAAACGGAGTGTCTTAACAATAGGCTCCCTCTGCCTACCCTGCTGTATTTATTTATGAATGGTCTACATAAATAGATTATTCGTGCCAAAAAATATGTATACACAATATACATACATATATTACTATGTATGAATGTCAACATTTAATCAAACACATTCAGCACTCTACGAAATTACGAACCAGACATTGATGTTTTTGAAGATTTGACATTTTAACATTTTTTACATTTTTAAAGTGTTATTACCTACCTTCCTTTCATTTTGTTAGCATCATGTCACGTGGAGCTAAAGCTAAATTTACTTCGAGACTACCCACTGTCGACCAAATCTCACTTCAGGCGACTTAACCAGATGTGCTCTGACTATATCTTCTATATTTTTTTAGGTTCGCGCCGTATACCGTATTTAGTAGAGTAGACAGAGAGAATCTAATGTTAAGTGACTGTTATTGTTATTATAATAGACAGCAGAAAAAGACATAAAAACGTTATGGAAAATATAACTTGTAAAAGAACAATTGAAATATTATTCTTCTTTTAAATCGCGCTTTGAGGGTTATCAAAACTCACGATTTGTCTAATCACTCTATATAAATACACAGTATATATAAAAGTATTTTTTATAAAACCATTCTTCCGAATGTGTAATATTACATTCTGTATTTTTCCAACTGTACTACTTTTCTGCCGAATTCAGGAGTCATTGCGTGTTGAGTGGCGTAAGTCAACGCCACGCATTAAAATTTTTTGAAGAAAACAGAAATATTAAATATTTCATTTCCTCGAGTAGGAATCCAACCCACAACTGCCACGCGCCACGACTGGCCTCTATATGTATAAACAATCACTGTCATAATTCTGTGTATCGTACTAACTTAAATTAAATTATGTGCGAAGAGTAAATTGACGTCGTATATCTTGAAACTTTATATCGCACGTTGCCATGTCCGTACGTTATTATGTGTTCATATATTAAAAACGGCTACAGTATAAAATAAAATTATTTTAAGAGTATTTTTTTAATAATTTCGCTTTATTAAAACACTGCAGTCCGTATATTTAGCTAAATATTCTAAATATTATAACTGTTTTTTTAAATTATCATTTTAGTTTCCGCCATCGAACATAAAAAAAATATCATTTCGTATTTCAACATGATTTTTGTATGTAGGTCATTCAAATTCAGGTTGCGTTAACAAAGGAGTTGTAACCGAGCGGCCGCTGTGTAAGCTCACGTCGCATCACAGGTCACGAAGCCTAACACTCTAAATATTAGAATTAAAATTTAATCTTTTTTATTTTTACTTACATAAATATAAATTACATCGATAGATTATATATTTTTAATGGAGAACGGGGTGTATAGTAAATATTAGTTTCTCTACATTCTCCAGAAAAAGGCAGGAAATGGTCTGTGATTAAAAAATATATTTAAAGAAAAATTATAAATGAAAAGTTAAATATTTAGAAATTGAGCCCAGTTATGGGACAGTAGCACAAGCTTACTTATTTATTTATTTATTTAGTTTTATTAAAATAAATTTCAAAAATTTCAAAAACGGAGCGGGAGACATAGCCACAAATTTATGTTACAGACATATCTTTTTTTATCCAACAAATAGCAGAATAGGCAGAGAGAACCTGTGGTTGAGACACTTTGTTCCATTATGACATTTCTGTTCACCACTTTCCCATATATGTTTCTAGCAGCTAGCTGTACTGTTCTTGTGTTGTCTTTTCTGAAATCCTCACTCCATGATAAAAATTATAAATACTAAATGATAGAAAAAGTCTAATATAAAAAAAACTATTTATTTATAAATTTAAATAAATTACATTGTAACTTTAAATTAGATAAACACTTATAATTATATTCAAATGTAACATTAAAACAACTTATAATTTACTAATATTGAAATGTGTTCGAAGTTTGAAAGTTTTGCGTTTGGGTATTTTTAAATGTCAACAATTTGATAAAATAATTCTTAAAAGTTAAGAAAATAGTTTGTCATACAAACCTTTATGTAAGTTCTACAAACCTTGTTATATAGTATTACTTACATAGTTATTTTAATAAAATACATTAAATCCAATAACTGTGACCAATAAAGTACCCATTCTCTATTTTGTTTACGTTTTTTCTCAAGGCTCTCCGAATAGAGTATAAATAAGACTATCTCACCATATTTAGCTTAGCTTTTAAAAAATAGCTACAATGTCAATTAGACGATAAACCTCAAAACGGTTACGGTAAAACATAAAAAATCCTTTAAAAATAAATATCACTGTAAATGACAGTTTACAGTGATATTTATTAAATAGTAATACAACGTGAGTAGGCGTGACAGACAACACACACTGATACGTAAACCGTATGTCATTTTGTTTGTGAACGTTAGCTAAATAATAAATATTTCATTTATAACAGTATTAAATAATAACTACATGTATTATTTATTACTGAGGCCTTCATGGCGCAGTGATAGTGTAACAGGGTCTGACGGAACCCGATCGTTGTGGATTTGATACCACCTTCGAGATCTTTTTTATTTTATTCACATTTAGCAAAGTTGGCAGACGGAGCCTAGAGATGAGACACTCCGCTCCACACTTTATGCCCAATTCTAGAGGCATTGCGTGTTGAGTGACGGAACTCAACCTCGCGCTTTCAGACTTTTTTCTCGACTCCAGAACAATGAAATGCAAATATTAAATATATTATCGCGTGAACAGTATTTTTTGTCAATTGAACTAAGCTAATTTTAACAATTATGGTTATATAATATAAGTAAAAAATATTTTTAAAATAAATTTTAGATATACCTATTTAGATTTACCTATTTAGATATTTTAGATATATCTACCTATTTAGATATTTTCGGCCTGATTAGATAAAGCGCTGCATAGTATTATATGTTTTGTATAACTTTATTATAGTAAAACGTATAGATTGTACCTACGCGATTTGTTCTATGTTGTCTTCGCATACATGAAATTAAAAAATATACATTAGATATACACTAGAAAATTTTGTGAGCATACATACTATATTAAAAATACATGTTTCTATAAAACTAAATTTGACCATGATTTTCATTTATTTCTCATTCATTTCTACAAAATGGCATCATGCTTGTCGATTTGTTATCTTTGGTACCTATAACAAATACTACACTCTACAGTACGCGAGGTAGCGACGTTGCTCAGTGATGAGATATTAATGGAATATCGATGTTCTCAGAAATTACTTCTGAAACAATATTCTGAACTGAGTGTCCATAATTGATAGCGTTCCAAGGATCGCAATTTCAACGGCTAAGTAGACCTTGTACTCGATATTATGAAAATCGATCATGCGATGTTATACTTTATGTTTAATATTAGACGAAAAATCTTTATAGAGAACGCTAAGGCTTTTATTTATAATAGTTACTCATTACGTAATAAGAAGCTTTTATTAATAAAAAAAAAACTAATAACCTCGTCAGTCTCGTTGTGCGCGGGATACTGTGACGCTGAAAAAGAAACACAATATCATGGTAATATAATTTATAATCTTCTATTTAGTCACGTTCGTTTTGTTGAAAGTAAATTAAAAATTCTTACACAATTTAGCTACCCATCTTTCATTCACGGATGTTCCGGGCGATTAGCTTGATCCTTTGTTCATTAATATTTATTTAACATTTACAGTGAATTAATTTGTGTATTTGCTTATTATAACACACATAATAGACCTATGTAGCAGTTTTTAAGACACTCAGTTCCTACTTTTCCCAGGATTTTATGAAGGTATTACGTGTTGCGTAGCGGAACTCAACGCCGCGCTTTGTCTTATTGCCAGAGCGAGAAAATGAAAATGTTAAATATTTAATTCCCCCACGTGGGAATCGAACATATAAAATTTAACACAAGAACTTAAGTTAAAAATAGGTGTTTTATAGAAAAAATATAATTATCCCAAATTTACATTTGTAGTTAATTTCACACTAACTGAGTGCATACGCCCGCAAAGTTAAGTTTGTCAAATTTTATAAGTTGAAATCTTAAAATTAGGACGGAATCCTTAACGCGCGAGTCCCGTTGTCAAATGCACAGGACCGGTTTATTTTATTAATATCAGTAAAACAGTAATCGCCGTTCACAGTTGTTTACTACACAGCGCTCGTCGCAATCAAATATAATGCTAAATATAAAACGCTCGCTCATTTGTCGTTCAAAATGAATCATAATGATTGCACATTCCAATTAATAGCAGAACATCTGGTAGAGGGGTACAAGCGTGTGATTTCAAACAGGTTGTAGGTACGAATCCCACTTCCATTTTCGCCATCTCCGTTCAGTGTTTTGAAGCGTTGCGCATTGGGTGGTGAAGTTTAACGCCGCACTATATTACTCAGTATAAAAATAAGCCTTCCGGAAAAATTGCATCTTTACCACAACCACATTTTATTATACCTAAACGTTATTCATCCATGACCATAAATAGCGCAATAAATTACATATAATGACTGAAATCGGAAAATATGTTGTGAAAGCCCATAACAACTGATTAGTTATAGTTAACTTTGCACCATAAATACCGAATCATAACACCATTGCTATGTTATAGGAAGTTGGTCTTAAATATCGTTAAATAAAAATATTTTAAAAAAGATTTCTATAATAAAATGGCATATGTATATAAATAATGAAAATTGTTTTAATTTATGAATTTTGAACAAATCCTTTCATTAGTTGCATGTAAATTTTGGTCATCATAATTTTTCGTTTAAACCACCGTTTTTGAATAGCAAATTTCGTCAATGTTTTAATATTTTATGTCAATATACTATCTATATATACATATTTTAATATTCTATAGCATAAAGCGCATTTAAGTTCGACACTCAACAAGGAATGTCTCGAATACCGGCAGAAAGAGAAGAACAAGGCGTCTTGACAGTAAGTTCTCGACCCTACTTTTAAACTTAAAGGTAAAAACAATGACGACCTCGATATTAAAAAAAAAACAAGAGTTTGGGCGAAATGTTAATCAAATAGATTAACTTTAGTATCATTAATTTCTTTCTTACAGCAAGTGGTACAAAGAGTAGAAAGAATATATCCTAAGAAAAACAACGGATATCTCAAAGGTAGTGTTTGCGATATTTTTCTTTGTCGTGTATGGAACATTAACTACTCGTATGTATGTTTTCTTGTTACTTACTTTATTTATAGAAGTTAAAATTAAAAATATCTCAACATAAAATTGTATTTTTTTTTCTATTTCCCTATTTAGTTCTCATAGCAGGATAGGTAGAGAGAACCTAGTGTTAGTATTCATTCTCACGAGTGGGGATCGAGACCACAACCACGCTACGTTTACAACCAAACACTGTCCTCTGTACCACCATGACTTAAAAAAAATTGTTTTGAAAATCATTAAATGTCTTCAAGCATCTTTAGAAAGTAATTGTCAAATCGAATGTTGATTAGAAACAGAGAACAAAACAATACAAAATTCTTTTCTATACAAACATATCAAAGTTAATGACAAGCACAACGTACGGCACAGCGACAATGATGTAGATACCAACTGCACAAATCACAGTATTATTCCTAAACTGCTTTGTCTCTTAACAAGCTATAACGACCAAATTACAGTAGACACGAACTTTATTTCATTTTTAAACCTCCAAAAGTCCCAAAACGTAATGAATTTTTAATATGTAAGTCTTTATTGGTTCTGTGCGCAACTTTTGTTGGATTATAAGTTTTACGTTGATGTTATTAGACAGGGAACCTGCAAGCTAAGTGTTAAGAGATTCGGTTCTCATTAAGACACTTTCGTTCCCTACTTTCCACCGAATTTGAGGCATTGCGTGTTGACTGGCGAAACTCAACGCCGCGCTTTACCTCGTTACCAGAGCAAAAAAATGAACATATTAAATAATTCAATTCCCCGTAAAAATCGAACCCACACCCTGTCACGTTTACAATCATACGTTTGTGCTTCTGCACCACCACTGGACCAGCTTAAGATGTTTACTTTTTATTAGAAAAGCAATATAGACGTCGTGCGTCAAAGTTTTAATAAGAGGGAAACTTTATCTATCACGTTAAGGAATGTTGTCACTCCAAAAGGCTTTAGGCGCGTCTATGGAGTAGCTGTCAATCGAAAGGATCACGATAAGTAGGATTAAATATAAAATTATTATTTATCTCTATATATAATAAGACAGTAAAAATATTTTGTCTGTACATTTAGTAATATTGACTGAAATGGACAGAGGGACACTTAAAAATAATAATAGAAAGCAAAAAGATTTTTTTGAATTTCTTGTCTATCTGTCTGTCTGTCGACATATTTTTGTCTGCATTTTTCTCTGAAAGTACTGAACCGATTTACTTGAAAATTTCACCAATTGCTTTGTTTTAACTCAACTTAAATACTAAAGTTTAGTTCATCAAAGTCGGTTCATTAAAAAAAAAGTTATCGTCATTTGAAAGAAGTTGTAATTAA
This sequence comes from Heliconius hermathena, assembly GCA_013403705.1. Classification (NCBI taxonomy): domain Eukaryota; kingdom Metazoa; phylum Arthropoda; class Insecta; order Lepidoptera; family Nymphalidae; genus Heliconius; species Heliconius hermathena. The sequence goes on along the minus strand of JAAIXJ010000576.1, from coordinate 124,757 downwards.
TTCAACACAGAGATAAAGAACGATCTTGAAAGAAATATCAAATAAATACAAAGATTTTTTGGTTGGTTCGTTCATATAATATATGTAACTAATTTAAANGATTATTTGTCATATGTAATTTATATATAGGGGAGAGGGGGGTAGCTTAGAACAGGGGCACCTTTGAAAATATGTGTTAACAGAGCTATTTTAAAAAGAAATTTTGGTAGATTTTTTTTGAGTAGTGGCAGCACTAATCTGCACACGTGTCACTTGTCCCCGCTGATATATGAGAACCAGTTGTTGATTTACGAGGAGTGTTTGATTTTGAGTAAAATTTTTAAATAAGCGCGTAAGGATCGCAGGGATCCAATTCAAGGTATATGGCTTTATTTTTTCCTCTTTTAGTTAGAATGTTTCATATATCATGCAATAAACTAGAAATTACTACAATTTTTAAACTTTTACTTGAAAAAAAAACGTTTGTAATTTTTCAATTACCACTGAGGCAGCTTTGAACAAAATAAAGGGGGCAGTTTTGAATATTATTATATGTAAAAAAATACCGCGAAAGAAAAACAAAACTATACTGAACTTTTCTTCACAAGAAACTGACTCAAAAATGCATTTGAAATCAGAAGAGGAAGTAACAATTTACTGTGAAGAGAATAAAGATACTGAAACCTGTGCGTATGAAGACTACGAAATGGAATTAGACTACAACTTAATAAATATTGGAGACTTCGTTTTAGTGAATGTCTCATCTTCTGTGAATTGTAAAAAAGTAGAGCCTTTATATTTTTTTCTTTCCTGAGAAAGGGGACAAGTGCTACGTTAGTTTTTCAAAAGTCTTACGTAGACTAGACTTGAGGCCAGTCATGGCGCAGCGGCACGAAGTGTGACTGTANTTCCCCAATTTCAGTTGCTGGTTACGTCACGAACTACATCCATGTTTTCCTTTAAATTTAATTTTTATAAGTTCAAATTAGGGTAGTAAGCTGTTTATTTAAAAAATATCCTGTTTTATTTTCATAATATTAGATTTATTCTATAATTGATCCCATAATGTTAATTACTTCTAAGAAGCCAAAGCTACTTTTTGTTTGTTCGTTTTTTAAAGTCTATTAATAATATTAAAGTTTTTTAACACTAGTACTAGTACAATCGCAATATTAAACTAGGTATATTATTTTTTTAAGTTAACTTGGTACTGATATTCGATCTCCATCGTTTCTAATGTTAAGTTTATTAATAAAGTTACTTAAAAGTTTGATAAGCCTTTTAATTTCATTGATAGTTCAAAACTGCCCCATATATGTTCAAAGCTACCCCGGAAGGGGGGCAGCTTTGAACATTTGACTACTGCCACTAAAGTTGATATTGCACCTTTAACTTATATATTTTTCTACATATGATGCTACGATTGTGTGGCACAATAGTTGGACTAAGCATTGTGAAATAGTAAAGAAGTTAAAAACTGTAGAATTTTTAGATATGACACAAAGTTTAAAAATCGTTCGAATGTGCCCCCCTCTCCCCTACTTCGTTTCAGGTCAACACGATAGGTTGTGGATTCGGTTCCATTTTGAGGAAATTAAATATGTAATATTTTTATTTCTTCGCTTTGGTAACGAATGGAGTGGAGAATGCAGTGTCTAGCACTAGGGTCCGTGTGTTTTTTTTATTGTATAATAGTACAAATTTTGAGATCACCGTATTTTTTTTCTCTGCAATTGATATACTTTTTACAGAAACAGGAAGAAATTAAAATATTAATCCAATCCATAATAGTCACACGCTCGTGCCCTTACGCTACGACGGCTTCGATGTACATTTGCTGATACTAGCCACTTGTATGAGTGTAATGAAACGTTTGTCGTGACCCTTCACGTTCCGTATTAACGGCGGTACCGACATGTTTTCACAAGTTTGTTTTAATTTTAAAGTTAAACTGCTTTGAAATTTGACTAGGATCCATAAATATTTGTGCATAAATTACTGGCTTAAGCTCGTAAGTTTACCCTTTTTAAATTATATTGACGCTGTATCCCGTGTATAGCAATGTAGGCAGAGGGAACCTAGAAACCTAGTGTGTTTAAGCACTCCGTTTCTCATTAAGACGCTACCGTCTACATTTTCCGCCGAATTCTTGTGTTTAGAGTGGCGGGACTCAACGCCGCGCTTAAGCTTATTGCCCGACCGAGAAAATGAAAATACTAAATATTTCCAGTCCGTCTAGTGGGAATCGAACCCACAACCTTCGCGTTCATAGTCGCACGCTTATGCTCCAGCGCCACGAAGGCCTTAATTAGTTAGGAAAAATAACACGTATAACAGCATTATAAGGATTATGTATCCTTATCATTAAACTATTATAGAAACGAGAGGTATAGTCCGACATAACCGGTATTGCATATACGCGCGGTAGAATTGCGCAGAACGCGTATTTTGATATCTGCACATAGACGCCCTCTCACGCTGCACCGATTCCCCGCAAGGGCTCGCGGGGAATCGGTGCGGCGTGTGGCGGGGCGGTCACACCACTACGGTACAGTCGAGCGCAACGCTGTTAGTTCAATACTATGAAATATTAATATATTATTATATGATAGCGTCATATATACAAAATAGCGCAGTAAAGCATATTTATCTAGTAATATTATTATATAATAATTAGTGTGTTAGATTAAGCAACATGCAAAATCAAGTTATGGATAAGCAAATTTAAAATTTTAATAAAGTACTGAATTGTAATTATTATAATGGGGCCACATCCAAGTCTTCATCAATCCAAATTCAATAAAAAAGTAAAATTGAAAAAGTACCTTTAATATGGTTTTACATAAAATAATAAAAATAATAAAACATGCAAAAAAATTGTAAAAAATAAAATTTAAATAAATAAAATGTTAAATATAAAAGCAAAAATTAAAAGGAATGGCGTTCAGCTACAGTGTTCATTTACAAAAATTATTAGCAGTAAAATGAAAATAAAATCAAAATAGGTAAAAATTAAGACTAAACTTTGCTTGAATTATTAAAAAAAATACATATAGTTACTACAGATACATAAAATATTTAAAAAAACTAAGCAAATATCCACAAGAAGGAAGATCTATTACGACAGATGCGACAAATATAGATCCGTCACTCACTTCTTAGAAAGATTAAGGTGACGGCCACGGATGGTGTACAGATAAATATTTAAAAATACAACGAGTCGCCATAGTATATACCGATTCAGGTGCTGCTTTTGTACTAAATACACTATTAATATTTAAAGCTGAAATGACACTGTTGAGTATCATAAAAATATGTATTAATAGCGAAAATTAAAAATAGTTTTGTACCCAATGGATACCGAATCACGTCTACAGTTCAGTAGTAGTTGTAGACAATGTTCTGGATCTTTCGCTGCACGAGAAAGAAATGTCATCGAGGCCTTAATCATATTGGAATGGCGTTGACGGTATATATATATATATATATATATATATATATATATATATATATATATATATATATATATAGCGTGTGAGCTCGATTGTACTTATAAGGATGTGTGGGTACGAATTTTCTGTAAGGACGTAGCGGTCACACTGACGCACCGTAACACTATTGGCAAAGGGATACCAGACTTTAATTTTTTGTACCTCAAAACAGATTTTTATAATTACCCAATATTTTTTTTAATATAATCTTTAACAAGTTTAAATATTGCCAGATAATTCTTTATCCATATTGTATAGTACTGTGTATTACGCATACTGAATATTTATGTTGTACATAGGTGTATATAATATATACATAAATATCATGTTTTATTAGTTATATAAGCAGAAGTTTAGTTTAGTTTGAAATGACTCCTGTACATTAATTAAAAAAAAATACTTTTCAGGCTAGTCTCGATTATATTCTCGACAACGATGTATGGAACTGCTGATTTTTTTTTCAATATTTAGATATCCTCATAAAATGTTCGTTTTGTATACATATAGAACATAAAGATGATCAGATATTTTAATTATCATTCAATTATGATTTGCTGAGCGTGGGGTAAAATAACATAACAGGGTAACACTGATCGAACGTTTTCTGCGCATAGGTATTCTGCGCAATTTTACGTGAGTACCTCCGATTATCAATAAGAGTTTAGACGGACTATAAATATCCATACATTATAAACTATTGAAACATAAAAGTATTTCACGTTCGACTATATCAATATTTGCGATTCGTGAGTGAATGTTCGCTATTAGAGTTAAGCACACGGCGTGCGCTGTGATGGCAATAAGATATTATAGCGTTATATATATTTATTTATTCTGTATGTCTATACTTATTCATTATCTGTATCTATACTTGTTAATAGAACGGTAACTGATCGTACCTTTACACGGAAAGTGTAAGAGAAAATATGTTATCTGTGAAATAGAATGTTTGTCTCTGCGTTTGTGCACACTATACTAAGAAACGATATAATTGATTTAAATTCAGTTTTAACTTTTAGTAGTTTTAACTTTTATATTTTGGCTAACTTGCCTTAACATTTAATATTTGATTTATTAAAATAGGTTCACAAATAAGAAAGTTCTATCAATATAAAGTATTTGTAGTCTATCAATGTGTAGTATTTTTTACAAAATAATTATTTTGTTGAATTCTCTGAAACTTTAGTTTTCTATGTACAGATATTGTCTTTAAAATTATAATGTTATTAGATCATTTTATATTAGTAAATTAATATTTGTATAGTTTTCAAAAGCGAAGCCGCGAGCGAGTCGCTATTGATAGATAAGTATTGATGTTGTCATACAACGATTTTTGTGTTTGTTTATTTACGAATTAGCCGCGTATAGAGGAATAGGTAGACAGTTAATAATATATTCAAAGCTTTATGTATTTTTTTAAATTCATTTATTAAACTTAACTTCAGATTTTATTCCAAGTATGGTGGGTCAGAGAGAACGAAGCGTCAAATGCTAGGATTTCTGCATGATGTGCACCTATAATAATTAAGTTCCTAAAAATATATCTTTAAAGGTACCTGTACTTTTCCTATGTTTATTGTATACTTTAAAAATATCGATGTCAAAAAACAATTAAATAAAGTGAGTTTAAATGTAAAATATCACAAAACCTACAATATCAATATTTCATTGTTGAAAGTATTTTTTTATACAACAAAAAAATAAAAAAATATTATTTGTTTCTATATCTAACCGTGATTATGTAAAAATGAATAGAATTTTTGTACACAAAGGAAAATATAAAAATCCACAAAAAGAATTCAAATACCACAGCGGTTTATCTCGTCGTCAGCTTAGCGTGTCGTTATCACGCGCGTCGGTTTTCAATCAAATATCTGCATTGAATCGGAACCAAATACACACAAAATAGATGTATTCAATAATAACTTAATAATAACAATATATATATATATATATATATATATAATAAAATAAAAATAGTTGAAGTAGAATTCACACTCAGTTTTCTCAGCAGCTTCACGCTGTATCCCGCACAGCAGGGTAGGCAGAGGAAACCTAGTGTTAAGACAGCGTTCCCCACTTTCTGCANTTCTGGAGGCATTGCGTGTTGAGTGGCAGAACTCAACGCCGCGCTTAACCTCGACACCAGAGCGAAGAAATGGAAATATAAATTTAAGTAAATATTTCATCTCTTCGAGTGGGGATCGAACCCACAAGCAGTCGGTTTTGCAGTCACACCTCGTGCCGCTGCGCCACGACCGGCCTCAAATATATAATGGGTTGGGGAAAAAGAAATCCATTATTTTTGCGTGAAATTCGGGACTATATTTAAGATGCTTCGGATTGTCCGATTTGCGTCAAATAAGCACCGTTTTTTGCTACAATTTGTCGCCATTTTAAAGGTAATTTCATAATAAAGCAACTCATAATGAATGATTCCTTTAAAGTTCCACCAAATACACAATAGAACCTTCCTGGCCGTTAGTTTTTTGCTTTGACCACGATCGTTTTCGTACGATATTGTCGTATGTGACCCATTTCTCATCCCCAGTCACCATCCATTTAAGAAATGGGTCAATTTCATTCCCTTTGATCAAGGCTTCGCAAATGGAAATTCGATCCATTATGTTTTTTGGTGTTAATTCGTGCGGCACCCAAACATCGAGCTTTTTTTTGTATCCATCTTTGCGCAAATGGTTTAAAACTGTTTTATGGTCGATATTTAACTCCTGGGCGATGCTGCGACTACTAACATGCCGGTCAATTTCGATTTTTTCGATGATTTTATCGACATTTTCGACTACGGGCCTGTCTTTGCGAGGTGCATCTTTAACATCAAAATTGCCTGAACGGAACCGACGAAACCAAAATTGCACGTAATTAACTGTTACCGTATCAGCACCATAAACACCATTCACAATTTCAGCAGCCTGGCTTGCATTTTCACCTTTGTCAAAGAAAAACTGTAAAATATACCGAATTTTCTCTTTGTTGGTTTCCATTTTTAACGGCCTGTAATTCACGACAGAATGGAACAAGTGGAAAACAATTGAAGGTGTTTTTAGTGTGAAAGATCACCTTGACAATGAGCATAAACTTGAAATTATTTGATAGATGCTTTTCGAGACATCGATCACTAAAGCCACCTACCGAGGAAATAATGGATTTCTTTTTCCCCAACCTAATATATATATATATATATATATATACTTT
>JAAIXJ010000576.1:85236-117717 GCA_013403705.1 Heliconius hermathena | reverse complement strand
TATATATATATATATATATATATATATATATATATATATATATGTATATATATATATATATATATATATATATATATATATATATGTATATATATATATATATATATATATATATATATATATATATGTATATATATATATATATATAAAGGTAAGTAAATTTAATGGTGTATCGATTACATGAACAACCAGCATCAATAAGAATTAAGAAAAACTCAAATAAAACTCGTGTCGAGGCAAAGCGCTGCGTTGAGTTCCGTCATTCAACACGCAATGCCTCCAGAATTCGGCGGAAAATGATAAACGGAGTGTCCTAACACTACGTTTCCTATGCCTAGCCTTCTGTGTGGGGGAAACAGCGTGAAGCTGATTTATTTGATATATTTTATTTCAAAAAAAAACTTATGAGATGAGATCTTACTGCAAATATGCTTATAATTGTAGTATGATCTCATCTATGATCTCTCTAAAGCGCTACAACACAGGCACCCTGGCATCTAGCCAAGCATCTCCAGCATCCAACATTCTAAGCTAGACTCACGAGATGAATCAAACCAAAGTAAAACGAGAAACAAATAATTAAAGAATCTACAATTGGCGCAAATTGAAAAGCTAAGTTAACATACCTCCACAAGCCACTGAGAGCTGTCAACTTACTAAGAGCGGCAAACAGCGAGTGAACGGCGGAACGAAATTAGAACAAGTAGACGCTGAAGGGGGATGAGGGCTGTGTAAATAAATTCAGATTTAACAAGCCATTGCATAAAACTTATAAATTAAAATATTTTTTTCCGCATGTAGCAGAGTAAGCAGAGGGAGCCTAGTGTAAAGACACTCCGTTACGCATTTTTCGCCGAGTTCGGACGCATAGCGTGTTGAGTGGTGAAATTCAATGCCGCGCATAGCCTCGACACCAGACCAAATATATATGTTAAGTATTATTACTATTATACAAGTATTGCGTCATGTTAAGAGTTCGATATCCACTCGAGAAAATAAAATATATATTTTTTCATTTCCTCGCTCTGGTAACGAGGCAAAGCGCGGCGTTGAGTTCCGCCATATCCGTCAATACACAATTCCTCCAAAATTTTGAATGAAAATGTCTTAATGGGAGCGAAGTGTCTTAACGTTAGGTTCCCAGATACCCTCTGCCTACCCTGTTATATATTGAATACAACGTGAAGCTATAAAATTGAAATACATTAAATTGGCACAAAGAAAAATTTTAATTAATTTCATAGCATGAAAAGTCAGCATACCTCGGAACTAGCGCAGATGGCAAAAAGTTAAGTTTCGGTGAAAGATATGGCTACTCGCTTAAAATTGTAACATCGTAGAATGAATAGACTTGTGTTTTTCATTTACAAACTTACGGGACGTTATTTCAACTTGTTACTAAAGAGAGAAGATATAGAGCAGCATTCACGAAAATGAACAGATGTTACATTTTTTTATTATGGTTGTAAGATGTGCTTTTTAGGGGCAAATATGATTTATGTTTTTTGGTTTTTATTAAGTATTTGTGGAATTATTATAAGCAATATTGAAAGTTAGCATGTGCAGTCGTGGCCGCGACAGGTTGTTCGATTCCCACTCGAAAAGATGAAATATTAAATATTTTTATTTCTTAGGTCTGGTGTCGAGGCTAAGGGCGGCTGAGTTCCACCACTCAACACGCAATGCCTACAGAATTCGAATAGCCATTGGCACAATTGAGGCGACTCCTGCCCAAAGTTCCCGATCGACCACTACAAATATATAATATTCTGTATAAGACGACATCACTCATATACTTACCTACATTTCATAACATGAGATTATCTTCCCTTTTTATTGCAGGTTGGACCAAACGCTTATAATTAACTTCCAACCAGAAGTCGTTGCGACCCGCCATTAAATAAACATGAGGCCGGTCGTGGCGCAGCGGCACGAGGTGTGACTGCAAAATCGACTGGTTGTGGGTTCGATCCCCACTCGAGGAGATGAAATATTTACTTAAATTTATATTTCCATTTCTTCGCTCTGGTGTCGAGGTTAAGCGCGGCGTTGAGTTCTGCCACTCAACACGCAATGCCTCCAGAATTCGGCAGAAAGTGGGGAACGGAGTGTCTTAACACTAGGTTCCCTCTGCCTACCCTGCTGTGTGCGGGATACAGCGTGAAGCTGATTTGATTTTTTTGATTTTTAGATATGTTACGTGGGCCACTTTATATTTATTAATGTTTTAATATTTCCTGAAACTCATTTTATATACTAAAATTATATTTTATATACTAAAAATACATGAAATAAACTTATCTATTTATTTAAAAATATAGGTTTCTATTGAGGTACGGAATCCTAAAATGAAATTTTAAAATATCCAGAACACTTATATCCTATAAGCTTTGTTGTCCGTCTGTAAGTCCATTTGTAAAAAATCGAGTGGAGGTAACAAGCTGCAGTTAATATCAAATATTTATATTTATGGTTCATTAGAACAAAGAAATAATCAAGCTACTAAGTCAACACAATCAAAAGATACGGATATATATGAATCGTTTTTTCAGCATTTGTATTATATTCACCGCCTCATAAAATATTTTTTTAAAGACAAAATCCTTTTAAAAAATAATAACCAATCTATCCCTCTTGATCCATGTCTATAAGCTATTTTCCAGGATCATTATAAAGTCCTGCGAGTGGGCTTGTCGATTTCAGCCCGTCAAAGTTAATACAAAAATTTGTCTTTGAGAATGCTTTAGAATTCGGCGGATAGTGGGCAGCGGAGTGTTTCAACACAAGACTCCCTCTGCCTCTAAATGCTTCTGCCTGTTAAATGCGGGATACGGCGTAAAGCTATTAAAAATAATCTAGGTATCTTTTCAAACTGCATTAATTTAGACATATACATATTACATCGGGTGTAGCAACAATCCAATACAGCCGTTCCAATAAGCCATAACTAAAAAACATAATCAGAAACAAAAAAACAAAACGGAATCCACAATAAATATCGACAAAACATCAAAATTTATGAGGCGAAATTGCGAAACGGCTTATCTCCAACTTTACCCACAAAATGTGTGTATAATAAATAAAACAAGGAAGCAAAAAATTTAAATCTACAAAGAAAGCTGTCCCCACTGAACAATACAATAAAGAGAATATAGGCAGTTAACGGTCGTCGACTAGGATGTTACTTAATAAGCGCTATGAATCTTTACGAGGCCGCAGAGGGTTATAGCTGTCATAGTACTCATAGTAGGTCTTTAGTGAGATCACTCTCTCGAATGACGATATGGTCTTGTTCTAATGACACACATTACCTACCTAACATTGCATAAAACATTTTTGGGACAATGTTGACGAAAAATTTTATAAATTTTGACCAATAAGGAAATATTTACCAAAATATTGGATAGTCGTAGTACTGATCTGACCCTAACTAACCTGCACAAAATTTTAAATTGTATATATTTTAATTATATTTGTTTCTATATTGTATTTTTATTGTTTATAAAGAAAACATCAGATTTAGAATTTTTTAAATACAATAGCTTCAGAAAAATCGCATAAAAATCACGAATATAGCAAGTAGAATCTCAAATCGGGTCATACTGACTATTTATATCCAAAACCTTTAGAAGAGTGCTTAACCAAGTGTTTGGTAACACCTAGAATATGCATGTAACAAAAGAAGATTACTTAATCATTAAGTAAGCTACTGTAACTATGAATAAAGGTCAAAAATTTATTTTTATTATTACAAAGAGTAATAAGTAGTTCATTATTCAGAAAATAATGAAAATTTAACGAGAAGTTCCGTTTTAAATAAAGCTGATAAAGTTTCTGTTAGGTGAAAGATATTCTCACGGTCCAGTACACTACTAGTTAAAAGAGAGCGAACAAAAAAGGAGCTTTTACTAACATAGCGCAGAAAAAGTTCTTTGACTTTCATGATATTAATTGGTACTTTAATAAATGCTTTGACTGTGTATTCAATAGGTTTTGTAGTACATTTTCTTTTAATTGCTTTATTTTTAGATTATTTATAATAAGTTAAAATTTGTTAAAGCCAACTATTACTGGCGCCACACCAAACACGATATACAGATATATCGTCACCTGAGCTATCGTCTAATGTCAAACGACAATGTGGACGCCATTGTTAAATAGTGGGATCCCTAAGTCTATATTAAATGGCCATCGCAGGCGGCCATTACCGTCAGACGCTGTACCACTGTGCCAAACATATATCATTAATATATCATCTTTATATACATATTTTAAAGTATGTTGAATAGTAAATATATATATATATNGTTTCCTATGCCTAGCCTTCTGTGTGGGGGAAACAGCGTGAAGCTGATTTATTTGATATATTTTATTTCAAAAAAAAACTTATGAGATGAGATCTTACTGCAAATATGCTTATAATTGTAGTATGATCTCATCTATGATCTCTCTAAAGCGCTACAACACAGGCACCCGCATCTAGCCAAGCATCTCCAGCATCCAACATTCTAAGCTAGACTCACGAGAAATTCAATGCCGCGCATAGCCTCGACACCAGACCAAAGACATGATATTATTAAATGTTTTATGTCCTCGAGGGGGGATCGAACCCACAACCCGACGCGCTTACAGTCACACGCTTGTACAGCTGCGCTATGATTGACGACAAAATCTCATTCAGCTCTCATCAATTTTTACAGTTAGATACTGTCTTATTCACCATGACGACCATAACCTACAAGTTTGTGAGTAAAATAATTACTTTTGTTTTTCATGTTCACTTTAAACTACTGAACAAAAGATTGTTTCGTAACTCACTAACCATAACAAATGCCAATAGTCTAAATATTTATATTTCATACTAAAGTAAGTCGACCTTGCAATATTCTAAAGCTCAAATCCAAAATAAAACCACTGCGCAACGACTGGAAACAATTGTAATTTTAATTTAACAATTTCACGCTTATTAAAACGAACAAGAATATAATAAAACCCAATGAATGTAAATAGGACCTCGCCATACATAATTTTCTGAATATAAGATGTTCGAATGAAATACGAAGTGGAAAGTTAATTAAAAGTTACGTGGAAAGTTTTCAAAAGAAGTAAATAAATAAAAGATAAATATAATACAGCAATACTTTTTCAAGCGAAACTCATAAAAAAAGCTCATGCAATTATTATTTTTTTTGCTTCAGCAGCGGCGGACGGGCCGGACCGGCACTCCGTTCGCAATTTGCATCGACACCAGAGGAAAGAGATTAAAATAATAAATATTTAATTTCCCAAGTGGAAATAGAACCCATAACCGTAGCGTCTACAATCACACTCTTGTGTTACTGCGCCACGCCGACTCCAACTTTTTTATATAAAGAATATATGAATAGCTAAATATCTATATCGATCTGTCCATATTCAATCCGTCAAAAGAAACTTATCTTACTGATTTGAATCTACACTTATACGCTAAATTAGTTGTACAAAATATTGGTTACGATATTAACAACATTTTTACATACATAATAAAAGAAACATATTATACCAAAGTAATATTTTGTAAAATCTTTTTACATATTATCAAGAAAATAAAAAAAACACTAAATGATTAAAAAATAACGAAGTCGAAAATTAAGTATAATAATTTTAATCAAAATATTTCGTCGAACAAGGCGGTCTCGGTTCCCTTTACGGCATTAGGATAATCAGCTCGGCTCCGGCTTGAGCTTAGTGGAAGTTTTACTGTTCGTAAAAGCAAGTACTTGGTTAAGGCAAGATAACGCTACAACTCAACACAACACAATAAGAATATAAATATATGCGATGACGTCACTGTACACTCCCACATCTATATTCGATTCTCAAACAATACATATAAAAAGATTCATTGAAGATGCAAAGTTTCATTGAAGGCGCGCAGATAGCAGCACTATGAAAGTGTTTACATAACAACGAGTGAAATATACGCGGAGATGATAAATTATAGCCTTGTATTAAAGTATGGCGGAAGTAAGGAGTGTCTTAATGTCTTAATATTGGTTCCATCTACCTGTATGTGTACTATGTGTGGGATACGGCGTGAGGGTGGTTTGTAGACCTTCGATATATAGTAATGCAAATATTTAATAAGTATAGTATACCAATACTTATTATAAAAGATATAAGGGGTTATAAGATTAATAGTTTCTTCATTACAACGTCGACCAAAATTCCACCGTTTACGTACACTCCCTTTAAAATTAAACACATTTAATTGGGGATCATTTCGGGGACTAGCTTGTGGTTGTATGAAATTAAATTTATTTTCGTTTGTTTAACCAGATTTTATTACAGTACCTATATTTATGTTAAGGACGTCGTGGCGCAGAGGCACAAGAGTGACTGTAACGGAATGGTTGGGAGTTCTATCCCCACTCGAGGAAATGAGTTATTATATCTTAATATTTTCATTTCTTCGCTCTGGTACCAATGCAAAAGCCTGGCATTGAGTTCCGCCACTCAACATGCAATGCCTCGATTTAATCGGCGGAAAGTAGGTAACGAAATGTCTTAACACTAGGTTCCCTCTGCCTATCCTTCTGTATGCAGGAATATAGCGTGAAGCTGATTTTATTTTAATTTCTATTTTATTTATGTTTATTTATGAATAAAATTTATAATAGAGATCTATAGTTAATCTGTATTAACTTAATAAATTTAATAGACAATACAAAAACTACATTGAATATTTCCTACTAATTTAATAAAACTATTCTACCAAAAATATAATAATAAAAAATATCATTGATTGATTGAATTGTTATATTATTTAGTTATTATTGGATTATCTTAATAAATAAATGTGACGGTTTTCTTTACAGGTAAATAAGGAGAAAACTAAACCATAAAACATTATAACAAATATCATCATATATATTTTTGACGTTAAAGATTATATTACAAAAACTTTATTCGCGTGGTCATAATTTATTTGCCTGCCTGCCCACTTGCCCGCTTGCCGTTGAGTTGAGTTACTTACTTAGTAAGTTATTAAGTTAGTTAGTTAGTAATTTAGTAAGTTAGTAAGTTGGTAAGTCGGTAAGTTGGAAGTAGTTGTAAGTTAGTTAGTAAGTTAGTTAGTAAGTTAGTTAGATAGTTAGTAAGTTAGTTAGTAAGATAGTTAGTAAGATAGTTAGTAAGTTAGTCAGTAAGTTAGTTAGTAAGTTAGTTAGTAAGTTAGTTAGTAAGTGAGTTAGTAAATGAGTTAGTAAATGAGTAAGTAAGTTAGTTAGTAAATAAGATAGTTAGTTAGTTAGTAAGTCAGATAGTTAGATAGTTAGTTAGTTAATTAGTTAGTAAGTCAGATAGTTAGTTAGTTAGTTAGTTAGTAAGTTAGATAGTTAAATAGTTAGATAGTTAGATAGTTAGTTAGTTAGTTAGTAAGTTAGTTAGTTAATAAGTTAGTTAGTTAGTAAGTTAGATAGTTAGTTAGTTAGTTAGTTAGTTAGTTAGTGAGTCTCTCTCTCGCTCCCTCGCTCGTTCATTCATTTATTCATTCATTCATTCATTCAGTTATTTTTTAATGGAGCATACAGCACATTAAATATGATTACTACATACACGTTCGGGTCACCTGATGGTAAGTGATTACCACTTACCATCAGGTGACCCGAACGCTCGTTTGCCTTGCCCTTTTCTATAAAAAAAAAATAATCAAGTTTCCACAAACAACTTTCTCATAAGTGTAAAGAACAAATATTTATGTACATACACAAATCAAAAAGTGGAAAACTTCCGTTCGGGACAAAAAGATACAAATAATCTAGTGCTTAACTAAGTACAAAAACAAAGTACAATTCATATAAGTTCCCAAATATGAAATTTTCGAAATAAAAATATTTCAAAATGTAGAGTAGGTAATCATGGGTACAAATTATTCTATTCTATAAAACACGACATAACTTAACGACAGATTTGAGAAACATCTACATGATACATGTAATTATATCATACATATATACATATAATAATTTCTTATTCTTTTAAGAATCAGAAGGATATATTTTTAATTGAAGTAATTTTTGATTGTTTTTATTAATATATTATCCTTCAGCTGCGCATCCTATTTTTCTCATGTATTTTTACAAAAAAAAAATATAAAAATTTTTTAAGGATTTCATAATAATACCTACTTACTACACAGTTTCACACACTCTCTATCGAACGTATCTAAATATATTTCTTAGCGTTATTTTTGTCGTTTAGTTATCTTATCCATTACATAATTATTTCTTTCATTCAAAAAAATGTAGATGAATTTAATATAAAAGATTTTAATTTAACTGAACGTCGCCAATGTACCTCCATTCCGTGACCTTTGTACGATCAGCCCATTACTAATCAAATAACAAGCGAAGGTCACATAAAATAGTAATGGTTTTCTAACGAAGGATACTTTGCCCGCAACGCTTGTAAATATTTGAATGTAGCTAGCTTGTAAATTTATCTAATTTATAAGTACTAGCACTGTTATAGTAATGATGATTACCGTTTTTAATAAAATATAAAAAAATATGCATCTACGTTTTCTTAATTTTTATAATTTGTCCATTATTTTTTTGAAGTAGCCACCCTGGTGTTTATTTATAATAATTTATTCCCCCATCATTCATTTTTGTTTCCTTGCTCTGGTAAAGAGACAAAACGCGGCGTTGACTTCCACCATTCAAAACTCAATATCAATGGAAGATTGAGCGAAAAGTGAAAGCTGTCTTAACAATAGGTTCCCTCTGTCAAGCGTACTGGAAAAGGTATAGAGACACACGGTAAAGGAATGATATTGCTTACCGCAACGATATAAAAAATCAGTTACCATACACCTAAATATACTCGTATAATATCATTTCAGTTCGATCGCGTAAAGACGCGATTCTAAGTTAAACGGTCTTACAGACAGACAACAATATGATCCTATATGGGTTCCGTTTTGACATTTTGAAGTACGCAACCCTAAAAGTAGTTAGTTTCTAATCGTATAGAAAGAAAATCTGTGAAATCTCTCTATATTCAAATGTTTTATTAGAATAATGACAATATGCCGGGTATAGTCTATAATCTGTATAAACTAAACGATCCTAGACGAACAGCATACATCAGGGTGCTGATCGACATTCAGTAGTGGGTGCATGTTGTGTCTTCTAAAGCATAGAACGCGTACACAAATCTCAGAACTAGATGTTCTTGGTTCTTTGATTTGACTAAGATACGAAAACAATATAGTTTTTAACTTGAGTGATTAACTTACATTTTACTCTTAAGAGATCCTCGTAAAGGATTCGAGTACAGCTTTTCTGTAATTATTCGAGTTCGAAGTAGGTACTAATGGCGACAGCGTAAACAAACTTGTTCTGCAAATGTTACCTTTTAACTTAATTCCGTCCCAGTAAGAGCTTCGAGAGGTTCTTAAATACTCTCATTAGTATGTTTCAATACAAGTGACTATAAATAACAATATTTTTGTTATTTATTTTGAAAGACGACGTGCTGTTCTATTGAATATATTAATTGATTCTATAAAAATATTCTATTGAATACATAGTTATATATGTATGAGAAGATTAAAATGAATATATTTTGTAGCTTCACGCTAGGCAGTGTAGGTAGAGGGAACCTGAGAACGTATTGCCATTAGCTGCATTACTATTGAACGTAGTTATTGCGTGTTGAGTGGCCTCTCAACGCTGTGCTTTGTCGACACCAGAGCAAGGAAATGCAAATATTAAATACTTTATTTCCACGAGTGTGAATCGAACCCACAAACTATCGCGTTTACAGTCAAACGCTTGTGTTCCGATTAGACTGGCTTTTAAAATAAAATATTTCAAAAACATATTAATATTTTTTTCTCAGGATATAGTTTTAAGAGACACCTTCCTTAACAGAAAAAACTAAATATATATAAAATCATTACAATAAAAAATATATAATAAGAAAATATGGATATATAATCCATATTTTTTATATATTAATTCAACCATGCCACGCGCCAAAAGTATTTCGTCTTCAGTTTCTTACAATAAGCACAGAACACAGAAAATTTATATGATAATGTTCACAACAAGATTATAGAGCTTATAATAAATTGAATTGTCTTGTAAAATCTATTTACAAAATGTTCCAACGCTAAGTAAGAACAGTATAGATTCAGAGCAAAATTCAAACCAAAATTACGTATTTAGCTTTATATAGTGTTGGTATAAATAAAAATTAATTAATTAAAATCATTCGCAGTCTCTATTACATATAAATTTCTAATATATTTTTATTTATCAAATTAGCCTGAGGCACAGAGGCAAAGCAGACATAAACACCGCAGGTTGTAGGTTCGAGTTCCAAGCAGGCAGACGTAAATTTGGAATAAATTATTTAATGTAAGTTATTTTTCGAATAATATCAAGATCCTTTTCATAAATAATATCCTTTACTTTTTCATTTTGTTATTAAAACTTTATTAAAAATTATTAATTAGAACCATAGTAACTTAAACAAGAGGCTACTCGTGGCGTAAGGGTACAAACGTGTGACTGTAAACGTAACAGGTTGTGGGTTCGATAGCCACTCGCGGAAATGAAATATTTATATTTTTTTTACTTCACTCTGGCGTTGAGGCAGAGTGCGGCGGTGTATTAATACTAGGTTCCGCTACCTTCCTGCGTGCGAGATACAGCGTGAAGCTGTATACATGTAACTTAAAATTTTATTATACAAACAAAACACTCTCAACACTTCGTATAAAATTATTTTTACAAGTAATTACACGGCAATTTGCAAGAATACGAACAAATTAGCCTAAAACGATTTGAAACAGAGCTGCCAACTTTATCATTACCGCTTAACGTATTACCGTTCTCGTTGACGTTTAAGAAGGCAAAGCAAAGCTATATTTTCACTTCAGCCCACGCCTGTAACTAGCAACTTAACTAATGGACGGGCCCAAGAGAACTAAATTACATTTACATAGAAAGTCATTTTAAATTATAATATATAGATTTTTTGCGTCTGTTCTTAAAGAAAAAATATAGGAATAAGACAAATTATATATTGTTTCCTTTCCAGCTTCACGCTGTATCCTGTATGCAGCAGGACAACACACGTGTTGAGTGGCGGAAGTCAACGTGGCGCGTTCCCTCGATAACAGAGCGAGGAAATTATTCATTTCCTCGAGTAGGAATCGAACCCCCTATCTGTGGAGTTTACAGTCCCACGCTTGTGCATGTGCGCCACTCACACCCTAATTATCTACCAAAAATATATTGCACTACATACTGGCCTCTGACAAAAAAAATTAAACAGAAATTATTTATCGTTTCGTTTCTTAAAATTTTCTAAAATGCGTCAAATTCACAACCTTTAAACAGCAAAACATGTCTGAACCATATATATATATATATATATATATATATATATATATATATATATATATATATANATTAGTGTTTCACAAATAGTATTTAAAGTTAAACATAAGTTTAGTATTTATGTTTAATTAAATTAAATGAAGAAGAGTAGAGAATGAGTCGTATAAATATAGATGAAAATTATTATTCATATACTTATTAAGAAAACGTATAAAAGTTTTTCACCAAGTAAGCCTAATACGCTCAGTGAAGTGAACTTATGGCTTTAATTGGACGATTTCCAAAGAGGCGCGGATTCAAATCCCGATACGTTCAAAATGTTTATACATTTTCTTAATAAGTATTTTTTCCTAAGTGTGGAATAACACTTTAAAAATGTGTAAAAAACTATAACATAGTTAAAAATTTCTGTTAAAATTAAAATGTATTTATATTTGCTCTAAAGTTTAAATGCATGTGTACAAAATATATTATCTGTATCCCTCATATAGGGTAGAGGAAATTCAGTGTTAAGACACTTCGTTCCTCATTTTCCGCCGAATTCTGGTGGCGTTGCATCTTGAGTGGCGAAATTCAACGGCGCGCTTGCCTCTATGCCAAAGCGAAGAAATAAAAATATGAAATATTCCATTTTTTGAAGTGCTAATCAAACCCACAACCTGTCGCGTGTAGTCACATGCTTGTGTCCCTGCGCCACGACTACTGGTCTCACGTAAACACTTTACAAAAATAACTAATTTGCAAATTTACATAGCTTCATATTAAGTTTAGAAAATTATTTTACATACATATATGAACATCAACTCACAACCTAATTATTTCTACCAAAAATATATCTGCACTATATACAGATCACACTGACTATATTCTTAGTCCATTACGATCCTCGGCTAGTACTACAGCCCTGGTTCAATACCTATCGTGTATAGAACAGCCTAGTTCCAACGTGATAGTCAAGCCACACAAAGCCTGCACCATAATAGCAATTTAAGTTAATGAAAAAGCAAGTTTTAAATAAGAGACATGAGCTTTAACAAATACCAAAGTTCAGCCAATTCAATAAAAAAAAATTAATGTGATTTTTTTCAGCTACACGCTGTATACCGTTCTCCATTCCCGTCAAATCTTCAGGGCATTGCGTGTTGAATGGCGGAACTCAACACCACGCTTTTCCCTTGGTCACAACCACTCAACAATCACTCTTCCGAGTGTCAATCAAACTCACAACTGCCGCGTTACAGGCAGGCATTTATTATATTTTAATTTGAACTGTAGACAGAAGAAAATTTAAAATAAACCAAAGCGAACTTTCCTTTATATGTGCATTTTATACATACTAAATTTAACATAGTGTGAAATGTAAATCTCAACACAGCGGATAAAGCTTTAAACTTTGTGTCTTTGCTACGGCGTTGGAGTAAAAAGGAGACACAAAAAGCAAAAAGGCGCGCAATCGCGCAGCAATATGTAGAGCGTTGGTGTTACAGCAGAGGCGTATCATATAAAATTAGAGAAATACCTTAAAAATGTATTGAGATTCTACTGTTTTATTGATCCATCGTGCTAATTTGCACCACCAAATAATCGTATTTATGACCTTCTTAGTACGACGAAAGTTCCATCTGGCGCCAATAGTCTCGGCGAGCGTATAAAAATTTCGACGTAGCTCGATGAGAACGTATGGCTTAGCGGTCAGAGCGCCTGGTCGGTTTCCAGGAGGCGCGGGTTCGAGTCCCGCTACGTTCAAATTTTTATACTTTTTCTAAATAAGTACATATCAACCTAGTTTGTATCAGAACCCAAAACGAACAAAGCTAGTATAAAAGCTCTTTTAAATCTAAAAGCTCGTCATAAAACTAGAGTTACTTGGAGTATTAAAGTTAATGTGTATAAAAGTAAATGATCGTAAAATTTTGTGAAACGTTACTAGTGTTACGGTTTTTGAAATGGGAAGTAATGCTGTTAGATCATATTAAACAACTGGATGTAAGTAAACTATTTGAATATATGTTTAGTGTTGTTCCTAAAGTGTTATTTAATTGTATATTTTTAATAGATTTTTAAGTAAATAAATTACTTTTCTTGAATATTTTTTTACTTGAAAAAATGAGGCCAGTCGTGGCGCAGGGGCACAAAGTGTGACTGTAAAACCGACTGGTTGTGGGTTCGATCCCCACTCGAAGAGATGAAATATTTACGTAAATTTATATTTCCATTTCTTCGCTCTGGTGGCGAGGCAAAGCGCGGCGTTGAGTTCTGCCCCTCAAGACGCAATGCCTCCAGAATTCGGCAAAAAATGGGGAACGGAGTTTCTTAACACTAGGTTTCCTCTGCCTGCCCTGCTGTGTGCGGGATACAGCGTGAAGCTGATTTTTATTTCATTTATTTTATTTTACTTTCCTGTATCCACGTGCCATCAACAATATTTTTGTTTTGTATACAACTTAGCGAAATTTTGCATTTTTCAATTATATTTTGATCAACACTCATCGGGTTATGTGAGTCATTTTACGATTTTTAATATAAAGTAGTGTGTACTTATAACTTTTTTGAGATTCCCATTTTATATTTCACAGTGCCGAGGTTGACAGAGAAAACCTAGTGTCAAGACACTTACAACATACAAACCATAAATCCTGCCATTATTCAGAGCATTCTATAGGAATTTATGGCTACGGCCACATAATTTATCAAAACGGTAAAAAAATATAGTTCGTTCTATAAAGGAATCAAATTAACACTCATCGTTTCTAATAGTGATTTTAGAATTCAGATGCTACCCCACTGCACTACTGGAGTCTCTATTATATTTACGCCACTTTAATAATTTTCTAAATTCTCACCCAAATCCTACTGCCAATAACTTTATTTCAATTTCCCATCAATAATTATTATCAACAGCGGTCGATACAATGTGTAAGTACATTCGCTGATGATAATATCAGTATATATTATAAATAAACTGAATCAAAGTTCCGAATATATTCATATCATCTTAATATCAAAATAGATATATTCTATACGTGGGTGTCGATAAATTACCGAAAATTTATCCCGCAATAGTATCGCGTATAAACAAATTGAACGATATATCTTCGAACAGAACACAAGCTTACATACAAATATCGACGGCGTCAATAACGTGTGCCGTATCTTGTTGGGTTTATATTTATTATAGGCCTCTCTGGTACGTGACGTTGTTCATAAGATATGTTATCTTTTTATTGCTTTTTTTTTAAGTGAAAAGGTGAAGGGTGAAGTGAAGAAATTGCCATTTTTTGGCCAGGTAAATTTAAATGAAGATCTAGATCTATGCCCTGACACCAGTATGAAATCTCAGAAAATAAAATAAAATGTAGTTATTCTTCCGACAGAAAGCACAACATCCAACCATCTCGTTAACAGTCAGACGTCACAACGGGTTGAAGGTATTTTCCGGCATATAGCAGGATACGTATAGGGGATCTGGGAACCTACTGTTAAGACATTCTGTCCCCATTAAGACATTGAGTAGCGGAACTCAATGCCGCCACCTCGGTCACCCTGTTACCATAGGGAAGAAAATCAAAAGCATGAAATATTCATGATTTATTTAACAGAAATATATTTATTTTACAGTAGCACGCGTGTGCCCTTGCACTTCAACAAGTCTCTTCATAAGCACTATAAATAAATTTTATTACCATACGTTCTCATCGAGCTACGTCGAAATTTTTATACGCTCGATGAGAACGTATGGCTTAGCGGTCAGAGCGCCTGGTCGGTTTCCAGGAGCCGCGGGTTCGAGTCCCGCTACGTTGAAATTTTTATACGTTTTCTAAATAAGTATTTTTCTTTCCTAAATGTGGAATAACACTTTAAAAATGTTTAAAAATAGGTTGATATGTGTTGTTCGGAGACACGGAATACAATTTTCGTATAAGCTTTTACGTCTCATTGCACACGAAATATCTTATCTAGTTGACCACTATACATTTAAAGGAATTTTATCTTTTTATTTGAAAATTTTGAATATTTATGTGCAATTGTGTTTAAATTATTATTATTGTAATATATTGTAATTAGAAATTTGTAACGCAGTGGGAAACGCGATGGTCGCATATTCGATCCCGACTGAATAATGAAAAAATTAATGAAAGAAAATGAAAATGTAATGAATGGTATAAAAAAACTACAAGAAACTCATTATAATGAAATATGCTTTTGAAGCATTTTTTTAATAAAAATAATTAAATGCTCATAAGAAAAAGCTTCCTCTATATAAATTTCACGATTAGAATTTATTTTTTTTATTAAAATGGTCATGAAGTGAGGCAAGAAGACATTTTACTATTTAAAATTATATATAGAAAGAAAGACACTTTAATGTTATAATCTCTCGTCGCTGGAATATTAATATATTATTGTATAACAAATGTATAATACATCATTATCTAGTGTTACTCCATTTAGCTATTTCTAGTATTACATTACAGCATTTGCTTGTATAGTGTATGTAAATAAATTAATTTTACTTATCTATATATATAAAAGGACTTGTGCTGACTGACTGAGGTAAGACGCACGCAGAGCCGTAACCGCTGATGGTAGAAACGTGAAATTTGGGCAGATGTTTATTTTCATATTCTGGACATCCACTAAGAAGGGATTTTGAAAAATTTTAACCCTAAAGGGATGAAATAGGGGTTGAAAGTTTGTATGGATTTTTTTTTAAATCGGCACCGATTTTTATAAAAAAAATAATTCAGACTGTTAAAAAAATATTTTATTGAACACGTGTTTCGTGTTTTTTTTAGAATTCACCTTTAAGTGTCCAAATAAGCGGGCGAAGCCGCGCGCATCCACTAGTGAATATATAAGTCGTCGAGGCTGGTCGTGGTGGCTGTAGACGCTACAGATTGTTTGTTCGATTCCCTTTCGGGGAAATGAAGTATTTATTATTTTCATTTCTTCGCTCTGGTAACGAGACAACAACGTGTATCAATTTAAAGCTAAAATTTTACTGTTTTTTACAAATCGAACCTACTAATTAATGCAAGCTAAACACTCAATAAACAACTTTTAGTACTTATTTCTTTCGGTCTTCATTACATTATCTTTCGGTTTATTTGATGACGAGAGAGACAAGATATATAATAATTATTATGAATACTTTACAAAACGCCTCAAATCGTTGTTTGAGAGCAAATTAAATAGAAAATAAGGAGGGCAATTAGACACGGGCGCTTTTATATAATTAAATGTAATATTAACGATACCTATAAATGAATGTACTGAGATACGTTAGTTAAACTGTAGCACTATGCTTACTTTAGATTTTGAAAATTAAATATTTAAATAGTATTTCATTTTGTTCGTATCACCTTCATAATCAATTTAAAATATGTATTTATGAATATAAATTTTAATAAATATATTCTTAAATAACCCTCTAGCGGTTTCGCCCACGTGAACTACATTATTATTTATTTACTTATATGAATTAGAAAATGAAACTTGTTTTTCTAAGAATAAATACTGCTCTACGTAATCCAGTTCGACTCTTTCTAGAGATATATTACTTTTTATACTACTAGCCATTTTTTTGTTTTTCAGTCATATTCATTCCCATTAGTTCTAGTTTCTTGGGAGCAAAGATTGTAATGTCGTCAGCAAATCTCCAATGGGTGAGGCGTTCGTTATTGATAGAGATGCCGTCAGAGGTTCAGTTTAACTGAGAAAAAAGTCCTGCAAAATAGCTATGAACAATTTTGGAGATAATGGGATAAAACAAACATATCACGTGCAAATGCAACAAGTAAATACTAAAAGGCAACTATGAATTAAATAGGAAAAAAATCATCCTGTGCACTTGTATTCTTTTTCCTGCTTGACCTGTGGTTCCCAAACGTGGATATTAACAAACAAAAGAATAAGAATAAGATAAAAACTTGCCAGTGACCAATGGACAGAAGCATGCTACACCTAAGAAAAATTCAAAAGACAAGAAGTCAAGATATACAAAAAAAGAAAAGTGGCCGTTGCATTGTATAAAACATTAAAATTGAAATGGGGCTGGGCCGGCCACGTCGCGAGATGCACTGATCAGCGATGGACCCTCAAAAACACTAAATGAATCGGCCCCCAAGGTATAAGGGAATTGGGCAGAGCACAAAAACGATGGGCAGATGACATAGTAGTATCCATGACAAGGAAAAACTGTATAAAACTAGCAGAGGATAGGGTAATACAGAGAAAACTAGAGGACGCCTATATTCACCAAGAGGTTCCTATAATTTAAATTATAAAAAAAAATTTAAAAAATTAAAAAAAATTAACAAAGAGAAAATTGATAAACAGAACAAATAAAATAAAAAAATATAATAAAAAAAGATGTACATAAACATGTAAGATAAAAATTACTAACATGGGAAAATTACATCGGTCAAATTGAATAGGTATATATTTTTATTATGTGTATTTAGGTATTGCCCATCATATATGTTTGACGTTGTCAAGAATGACGCCGATTTGACTTCCATAATACTCAAAATCAATCTATTTATGTTTGAGATTTGCTATTTATATAACACTAAAGAGATGGATATAGAGCGACTTTCTAATAAACAGTTCTTTAAAATAGTTCTGATAAACCGGTAAACAAGTTTTGATAAAAAATACACTTTAAATACCTTTTCTTAGTCAAGTTAACGAGAACAAATAGTTAAGTGAACTATTTTTAATTCTGTTACTTTGTAAAAGCGAAATATCTTTAGAAAGAACTTCAGGAAAGTACCCTACATATATAGATACGACGAGATACTGGACTGGGCTTGTGAAGTAATAATGGAACGAGGCTGGGCAACTTTGCAAACTTCGAGTCAGGGATGCCAACATGTTATTGTCATAAATTCCAATAACTAATCATCGTATACCGGTCAGCGGTCTGGATAGCGAGCATTCCTGGTTGTGAATATTGATCTCCATAACCGCAGAATCTGGATACAATACGCGTTATCCTATCAATTAACGCCGGTAGTCACTGTTGTAAATGGCGTCAAAGTCGTTTTGCATCTAAATAATAAATAATTAGGTTATTTATATTTTCAGATGCTTTTCACTAAAATGAGTTAAAAAATCTGAATTTCTTACTGTTTCTACCATCATTAAATGTACTTCATGTTCAACCTTGACTCCAAAAATATTAACTTTAATAATAATAAACTTTGTTAATTTTTTTTTTACCTTATTTTCGAGTAATATAAAATGTGAATATCATAATTTATAAGCTTAATTATATTATATATAATATATAAGCTAATTATATTGAACAAAAGTAAGAGTAAATTAACAATAAAATAATTTATAATCTTTTCATATATTTTTTTTTAATATTGGGAACAAATAAAAACTTAAGCTTTGTTGAGCATGAAGTTTTATTTACTAATACAACTGGTAAATTACCCAAAACAGAAAAGTTTACATTTTTATTATGTGTTTGTTATATTGCTTTAATTTTAAAACAATTTTACCAATTAACATAAAAAATATAAAATAAAATGAGGCTGGTCGTGCACACGGGCACTATTCGATTTACACTCGAGAAAAATGAAATTATTAATATTTTTATTTCATAACTCTGCTAACGAGGCAATGCGCAGCGTTGAGTTCCGCCACTCAACACGCAATACCTCCAGAATTTAGCGGAAAGTGGGAAACGGAAGCGTCTTAATGAGAATGGCGTGCTTGGATAATAGATCTCCAAGTTCCCACTACCTAACCTGATAAGTGCAACGTAAAAATAAAAAAAAATATGCAAAATTACTAATAACGTTGCAAATCAATCGTCAACCTTGATTGCTAAAATTTATTTATCAAATATCGTATTTGAATATACATCTATAAGAACGAGAATAAAATAAATCTAATGACTTTTTACATTTATAGAATTTTCTACAAAAAATCCACAAATCCTCCGTTTAATCCTTCAGTGCATCTACTGTGCCTTGCTTCGGACAAAGACAAATCGCATTAAGAATGAAGACAGTCAGGGGACCCTCGACACGAAAAGAGGATTTCATTTTCCGCCTTACAGATTTCGTCTAAAGCCCACGGACTGATAACACTTATTGAGATAAAACACTCATAGACACGTGAAGCTACAGCTATTATTGATAGATATATGAAATTTATTAAGAAATGTAATCTATAAAACCAACTTATAAAACTAAAAAAGTGGGTTTTGTAAATTCCAATGCCGCTATAGTGCGGTGATTAAGCATAGGCTTAACCATATAGTTTTTGTTATAACTAAAAAAAGGACGCTTGACCATCATCATATTTGTTAGATTAATAACCCTAAACACAACTTAAAATTCCACTAAACAAAGATAACATTTCGACACTTAAGCATTCACATCTAAGTTTTATATTAGAAATGGAAATGAACATATATAATAAATAACATTCACATTCCTATATACATAAACAAGTTTAAGTGATTGCGTTGTTGTAAGAGCCTTCCATAAAGTGTAAAAGTGATGAGTTTTTTACTCCCGGTTCAATCCTTTCCTTTCTTTTCATTGCATAAATATAAGAAAAAAGCCGCATTTTTTGTATCTGTTTTTAGTTTTTGTCACCAACAAAAGTTGGTAAGATAAAAACATATACATACATAAAATAAAACAGAAACATACCTACAACTAAAAAAATCCTATTACTTTAATTGTAACATTTACTTATATTAACAATATTTAAACATGACACAAATTTTAATTTTTCAAATTAATTTCACTTATTTCATAAAAACACAAATATAAAAACAAATATCAAAATAAAATAAATAACTCATTTCTAATTATCAATATACCACGACAAATAATAAAAAATCTTATCATAAATTTTTTAATTACAAAAAAATATTGGTTGTCTGTGGATGTCAACCCGAGTGTAATATTCTGCGAGTGAATATACTTGAAGAGGATTCATTGATTTCCAAAATTAACATAACTAGAAACATTTGAATTACAGTTTTAAAATAAACTGGTACAACTAAAAAATAACAAGTAAAGCAATTCCGTTAATTACCTTATATGAGCGTTTAACTTTAAAGGAAGTTCTAATGAAGAAAAGACAGGACTAAAACTTAGTAAGTAATTTAAATAGCAATATATAGGTAAATATGTACAACCAGAAAAATACTTATTTAGAAAACGTATAAAAATTTTGAACGTAGTAGAGTGTCTCATTAATACGAATAGAATATTATGATTATATTAAAGTCAATGTGAACGTGGAGTTTAAAGCTGTTGTGATTTTCCAAATCGTCTTCAACCACTATAGTTAACACTTTACTTTTAGGTGTGATTTTTATGTAGTTTTCATAGATAATAATATGGAACCCTTTGTATGCGAGTCCAGCTTGCATTTAGCCGGTTTTTAGATTTTACTATTGTTGCGGAAATAAATACTACGCATTGCTCGACAAACCACGACGTTCAAACAAAATAAACAAGACTTTTGTGATGGGTTTAAAATATGCGCCTTTTTTATTTTTGATAATTTTAAGTAGCATGTAAAACAAGTTTTTAATATCAGCTGCACAGTATTGATTTATACCTGTATGTATGTATATACAACTTAAACAAGTTAGGTTAGTATTATATACAGTATATAGTTTATTTTTTATATTTGTACATAATAATGTACTATATTAAAGTTTTAAGTAAATAAATAATTAATACTAAAACGGCAATTAGGTGCCGGTACATTGAAGTCCAAAAAATCAAAAAAGAGGCGCAATTATTATTAAATTATTATATTTAAGCAATGTAAAACTAACGTAATGTACGTAACTTAAAATGTACCATACATTTACACACATATATGTTTTGACAAACCTAATATGACCAACTTAACATAAGCTTTTATTCGTTTAAGGACCTGATCTTCACAATCCAATATGGTACCCATGACGCTTTAGTAACTACAAATTTAGCATTCCGACCTCCCCTACTATTAGTAGGTTGCTTTGTTTCAGCTTTTCAAGTCAAATTAATGAAAATGCACGCGGATTATGTTCACACAACTAACGATCATGAAAACCATCACTTAAATACGCTATACTGCTAGTGCTAATTTATACGGCCACAATATATTAAGACGCCAGTCGCGGCGCGGGTGAAAACGAATATATAAAAAATATAATAGAAGTGATATGACCCAAAAAATATGGTATTCTAAAGAATTCTATAAAAACAAATTTATCAATTTAAAGCTTAATTGAACTGAAAATATACTTTGTGACATTTCATTTAGTTAATTTGTATATTGTAAGATAATACTATTTTTTATTCAAGGAATAAGGACTAGAGGCCAGTCGTAGCGCAGCGGCACGAGGTGTGACTGT
Organism: Heliconius hermathena; assembly: GCA_013403705.1. Lineage (NCBI taxonomy): Eukaryota > Metazoa > Arthropoda > Insecta > Lepidoptera > Nymphalidae > Heliconius > Heliconius hermathena. The sequence continues at coordinate 95,937 of JAAIXJ010000576.1, read as the reverse complement.
AAAACCGACTGGTTGTGGGTTCGATCCCCACTCGAGGAGATGAAATATTTACTTAAATTTATATTTCCATTTCTTCGCTCTGGTGTCGAGGTTAAGCGCGGCGTTGAGTTCTGCCACTCAACACGCAATGCCTCCAGAATTCGGCAGAAAGTGGGGAACGGAGTGTCTTAACACTAGGTTCCCTCTGCCTACCATGCTGTGTGCGGGATACAGCGTGAAACTGAATAAGGACTATGCCAGGGATTGGATGGACTTAACATTAGCTTGTACGTTAGCGCCGTCGTGGTACCTCCGGCGCACCTCGTGGCGGGAGTCGCCGCCCGTAGCGGGCTTGTCGCGACAGCTTGCTGCAGGACTTTGATCTTCATTGCAATTTACTAACCGGCCGATATTCATATTCAAAATGCCACAAACAGATTTTAATTAAAATAAATAATTATTTCTTTTATTCTTTTTGCCGTGACTTTTATAATCTATGACATTGACGTTTCGGAATTTTAGTTCTGATCTTTCCATTGATAATTTAGAATTTATTTGAATATAATATGTATGTACGGTTTATGTGAATTACTTTCTGTATGTATGTATCACCTACCTAGTAATTAATGGCGAAATTAATAAAACATCATCGTATTTTAAAACAAACAATATATTTATTACAAAATAAAACAAATATTCATTTATGAATTAAGTAACTCAATGGTGTCTAACATATTTCTATTTCTACAATACACTTGGATGGCGCTAAGCGAAGTCTGTACACTTATTTCATAGCTCACTATTACCGACAACTGCATGTATAAAATGATATTTTAGTATAGGTATATAGTGAAAACGATCTAAAGCATTTATTTATACGATGAAGGAACAGTTACGTAGTTGGTACTCTAGTTGTTAATATAAATTCCCTATGTTGGTATCCATGAAATAAGATTATATAGTTATATATTTGATATCTAGATGATTTTTTTCTCAAAGGAAAGAGTTTTATTATGATTAAGTATAATAAAATAAAATATTGTGTTAGTTACATTTTTTTCATCTTCATTGACATTATTCATTTATAAGTTGTTTCTTACAAAATTACAATAAGGATTACAACTTTCATAAAAAGTATAATGTATAAAAAAATGGACGTCAATATAATTATCTATTTGTGTGTCTCGAAACATTTTGTATATTTTTTTGAAAAACAAAAGCCTAATAATATAACTTTCAATTCTTACACAAATAACATAAATTATATAATAGGTACTTAAATATAACTTAGTTCTATAAAAGCACTAAATTGGAATTTATTGAGTCTAAATGTAATTTTATCGATATAGGCCAATGCCAATCAGAAGTATCGACTGTACTTCGAATAATCGACTAGAAAATCGATGAGCTGGATATTGACATATTGTCGCTTACAAACGCTTTATTTAATTATTAATTAATGGATCTACATATAATATATTAACTTATATGAAATAAAAAAAAACTAAATATTTATTTAAATGTAGTCATTAATGATACAGTATATTATTAAACAACAACAATGACAGCGTAACTGCACAGATAAAAATAATATTTCTTCGAGCTATAAAAAGAATATTTATTCGAGCATTTTTTATAGAAATTGATCATTAATTATTTTATTAGGATGGACAATAGTTTTGAGACTCGCTTTACATGAGATAAACGTGATTACAATTCGATATATTTTCGTATCACAATCATAAGCCTTATAACTAAACATACAGAAATAAAGTCGCAATCTCGCTTAGCTATCACATAATAGGATTAAACAATTCTAAATGTTTAACTAAAACTACAAAAGCATAATTCATATAACAACTGTTTCTTGTTTTTTGTAGAAATCTTTAGGTACAAGCATTTTTAGTTTCATTTTAGATAAATATAATATTATGTCACCGGAGTGACAAAGTTGGCTTAACAACTCTACTTATTTACTAATTTTACATATTTCCTAATTCTAAAGTTATAAGTACACTAATATACAATGCACAGATTAGACTCACACTTTACTATAGACAAGTGAAGAAACTTTGACAATTTTTAATTGTAAAGGTGCTTATGTCTTAACGAAACCAAAAAGTGGTTTCGTTAAGACATAAGCACTTTTTGTAAAGGTCTTTAGGCTTTTATATCATTTTTCGCATATAATAATCATATTTATAAATATACATATGTTACACATAAAGATACTAAAATTAAAGACCAAGCAATGGATAGCAATGCTTTGACCTAAATTCAAATTAATATCTAAATATTATAAATAATAATTGTTGACACAAAAAAAAGTTTAATTTCCATTAGGCTGCGGTTTACATTCGACTTTAGAGTTGTCGTTTGAATTTTTCTTAATTATTATTATTATTGACAAATTCCTTGCATTAAAATGTATTTCTTATGTACAATGTGTCTACGGTAAGTCTATCTACATTGTTCTTAAGTATTGTCTTATTCATTTTTTACATAATGGTTGTAGGAAACTTGTAACAGCATTTGTTTTTCAATTTATGAATCAAATGACATTAACTTAGGTTTAATCACGTGCAAAAGAAATTATTGTCCTTTTTATTAGAAAAACTAATACAATGCAATGTGGGTTTTATAAATAAAAATAATTGGCATCTTCTAGTATCTAGTTTTGACATAAAAAAATTAAAAACATAGTCACACATTTTAGCTTAAAAGACTAGGAAATTAAATATTGTGACATTTAAATAAAATTATACGAAAATGAGTTTTACATAATATGCAAGTAGTAACTTATATCTATATTTTGACATTCAAAGTCTATAACACAACATGATTAAGGACTGTTTTGTTCTCACTATATGTCAAAAAAGATATACATATTCGACAATTCAAAGATTCAGTTGACCGAGATCATATAATTCTTGGTAACCATGATTATGTCTATATTAATATTTCGATATATCTGCAAATTTTATTAAAAATAATCCTAAAAAATAGCTATCAAAATTAGAAATTTCAAAAATTAAAATAAAAAGATATATATTAATACAAATAACTTATTAGGTAAATACAGTTAAGGATATTATAAAAGTGAAGTAAAGATAAAAACAAACGTAGCAACATAATTTCGTTCAAACGCAGATAAAGGCCACTCGAGGAGGAATTGAAAATCTGCAGTTATCTCGAAAGCTAAGGGCGAGTATACACGGACATTTAATTTGCTTTTATTTACACTGAAATTGACATAAGGACTGCCTTTACACGTTATAGACAAAATATAATTATTATCTGTCCCAACCTTGTTTTATTATCTGTAACCTTATTGCAGTATCTTAGAGGATATTGTGAGTTAATTTTTTTAATACAAATAAATAAAGGTAAATTTACGTTGACCAATTTCTTTAAAATAACCTGAAACTGCAATTATAAATGTATCATCAACGACAAAATGTCATATAACAGTGTAAACAAAGACATGCAGTATTGAAGTCCGTGTAAGCCTACCTGTCGCCAAACAAGAGTTTGGCGAGATACGTCCGTCAGCTGCGCTCCTCGATGTTGGCCAGCACGTGCGTGTAGAGGTGGTGCCGGGTGACCTTCACGGGCTCGTACTCGAGCGTCGACAGCCGTCCTTTTGGAAGGTTTTACTTGTTTGTGATAAAAGTTGGTATCTGAAACGAATTATTAGTTAACAAACAAGGTATAGTGATGCCGCCGTGGTGCGACGTGACGCGAAAATACTCTACTCAAGGAAATTAAACATTTAATATTAGATACCATTATCTTTGCTCTGATAACTTATCGATGTAGAATCATCAGAATATTATTGTAAATGGTAAGTTATTAGAACAAGTGACTGAACTGCAGAAACTATATTTGTGAAGTATGTCCAGTAGAGATAGAAGATACGAGATTTGCTGCCGGTAACAGGCTGCTGCATTGATAAGACGGCAAAACGTCAGCTCAGCTGCACTTTTGGCCATACACATCGCAGTGTTGGTACCGACGTTGTATTACAGAAGATGAAAGATGTATGCTGTGGAGATGCGATCCCTTCGTAGGATATGCGGAGTCAGCTTAGCTGAGCAAATCAGCAATAAAGAGATACACAAAAACAATTACAGTTGCTGTTCTCTAGCACCACGTCAATCTCTGTAATTTATATTACGATGAAATTGAAATATATAAAATTACGCAAGCGTTCTTACCTTTTAGGATTAGGTGCAGATTTCTTATGATCTAACATGGCGTAACGTGCAATTGACATTTTGTACCGCGCTATGTGGTAATTCATCTTCTTTAACCTGTATTAACAAAAATATCAAATTTTATGTTACAAAGTACTTTGATCAAAGATTAGTATAATCAATCAGAAAAGTAGATTTTTTTAGCTTCACGTTACACCCGCACACAGCAGGCAGTGGGCACCTAATGTTTAAGACACCCAGGTTCTTATTTTCGCCATTACCGTAATAAGTTACAGCATAAAGCTAAAAGTAAATGAATCTATCTTACCTGTAGAACATATCGTCATCCTCCCCTCCCCACCCCCAATATTTGTTAGAAAAGCCATTCACGTTAGTGAACTGCTCCAGCGTCATGGCGGACACACCGCCGAATATGTCCTCGTATGGTAACCTGTAAGTAATTATGTGATATAACAACAATGAACAATTCATTTCTTTAAACATAAAAATAACATATAATTTTATTATAAAAATGTGCATTTTTACTTTTCTAGTTCTAGTCTAGTTACTATTCTATTGATCAATATATTTTTTTACTAAGTTTTTACCTATGAAACGATATCTAAAAGAAGAAAGTTGAATAAAATTGAAATACGTGTAGTTAAATAAAGTTCAAGAAGTTACGCCATAAACTCACTCGACTCGCTGATAAAATTAAAGAGATTCAATCTAAAAAGCAACAACAACTTTAGTTCCCAACGGTAGTATCAAAGTCCTTCACTAACTGTGCCACTTGAGGTGTGTAGCGGAATTAATGATAACATGTTTCTTCCAAACGCCCGCGTTCGTGACATCGTCTCTATACAAATGTTTTCACAGAACATTGCTTTTTCAAAGAAATATTTTCCAACGAATCATTAAATAAACATAAACCTATGCGTATATGAAACATCAGGTTTACTGTCAATTATTTAGTTACTTTTGGATTTTTGTATGCTAAGCAAGCAGCCTTATGAAAATATATATTTTATCTTTTTTAAAATTAAAAAAATTAAATCAGCTTCACGCTGTCTCTCGCCCACAGTAGGGTAGGCAGAGGAAACCTAGTGTTGAGACACTCCGTTCCCCACTTCTGCCGAATTCTGGAGGCATTGCGTGATGAGTGGCAGGACTCAACGCCGCGCTTAACCTCGACACCAGAGCGAAGAAATGGAAATATAAATTTAAGTAAATATTTCATCTCCTCGAGTGGGGATCGAACCCACAACCAGTCGGTTTTACAGTCACACTTCGTACCGCTGTGCCACGACTGGCCTCTAATTATCTTTTTTAATCCTTAAAATAAAATTTCTTATTCAGTAATTGTGAAATACAGATATATCAAGTGATAACTGCAGAGAGTTCGACATTATGTTTAATCAACGTTGTTCTACAAGATTTTTAAAGTAAATATGCATAACATTTAATGTTTTATGCAATGCCTAAAGCAATGAGACTTGTTAATAAATTCCACGATATTGGTAATTTGGCTCCCTCATATTGCTTGCATTATGATCCCGGGGGCCATGTAACATATTTTATTTGTTTACAAATAGATGCCTGGACAAAATTTGTTGTCCCCAGCTATCAACTATGGGAATCTGTGCTATCAGGAGAAAATCGTGAGCGGAAGCGGACGCAGCTATCAGAGCAGCCGAGAGATTATATATATAGAGGATGTCACCAGCACTCCTAGCCGGTACCAAAGAGACGTGATATCCAGCAGTCAACAGTTACTTCAATAATGAAAAAGTCGTAGAACTGGTCTGAATGTTTTTAAACTAACCGTCCTCGCCTGAGGACTCAGATACATTCTGTATATTTTGTGACATGAGTTATTCTAGCGACAGACGTGGAGACGTGGATTTTAATTTTTAATTTGATTTTGTAGCTTATGGAGAAATAAATCTGCGAGTTTTGTCATCTCAAATTGTTAAATTTGCGTTTACTCGGAATATACATTTTTTGAACATTCTGTCGCATTTTTATCATTCTACAGTGAATCATATAAAGATAAATAAATTTCAAAACCGGTCATGTTTTATTTAGATGTGTATACCTTTTACTTTTCATATTGGACTTCAAAAACAAAATAGGGGACCAAATTACCACCTTCTCCCTATACCATTAAAGATCTCGCAAATTCACAATAAATATTACTAGTATTACTTACTAATATTACCACCCCCATAGTTGGAAATATATATAAGTATAGAGAATAAATATGTAGTAAAATAGAAAACTTACTTAAACATTAACTTATCAATAAAGTTCACAATAAATAATAAAATAATTATAATAAAGTTCACAATAAATATTACTGTTCCCTAGTAGGAAATATATACATAAGTATAGAGAATAAATATATAGTAAAATAGCAAACTTACTTAAACATTAACTTATCAATGGAAGCGGACATGTGCCGCGGCTGCCGCGGACAGGAGTACAGGTTCCTGGAGTCCAGCGGCAAGAGGTCGACGTCTTGGAATGTGAAACATTGCCATCTACCAGGTTTCTGCTTCTGACTCTCCACAAATCCCACGTTCATTAGTTTGCCACGATTGAAGTCGTTTGTACCTAAAATATTAAAAACACTAAGTTTTTTTTGTCATTATTTTTTTAAATATATATAAGCAAATTTTTTTAAAAGGACAGATTCAAATTCAATATAGCTTTAGTAAGTAGGATATCTTCTATGTAATTGGCGTTTTTTAATATTTATTAATAAGTGTAGTATACGATCAGTCGTGATCGTATGTTTAATATTTATATCAACATAGAATAAAAAATGGAAAACAGAGTGTTTCAACACTAGGACCCTCTGTCTACCATGCTGCGTGCGGGATAAAGCGGTATAAATGATATAATATAGCGGGATAAATATTAATTACTCACTTAAATACAATTCAAGTTAAATTTAAACGATTAATAATAAATATGTGTCGAAGCCAACATTGTAAAACATAAGTAAAGTAAAATAAATATGGCATCCAATTAAGGTTTGGAAAATTGTGAAAATGGGGAACAGAGTGTCATACCACTAGGTTCCCTCTGCCTACCCTGCTATATGCGGGATACAGCGTGAAGCTTATTTTTATTTTATATTTAATTTTAAAATTATGTAATTTAATTTTAGTATCGTTTACTCATAACAAGAATTTTTCAACATTGTAAAAAGCAGAAGCAAATATTATATATAAAAGACTTATGTACAAATTATCTTAACAAATACCTAATAGCGGTCACCTAAAAGATAAAGATAGCCTACGAAATAATAGATATACATATGTAGGTATATTCTTGTTTCGTTGGAATTTGGTAACAAACAACACCCATTGTTATTTAAAAATATATCCGAATTGGAGGACTTTATAGTACATGCGTCCCTGAGGGTAACGGTTTCTTAATAAATAAGTTAAATGCTTGTTACGTATTCTACGAAAGAAAATAAAGGAAATCCAATTAAGACAACAAAATGGAAACTGGACGTCTCTACGATTGCGTTATATAAGAAGTCTATATTGGAATGATAAACGAAATTGAAACAAAAGGGGGAAACGTGAAATGAAATAATCATAAAAGAAAATGAGTTAACAATTTTCTTTTTAATTTCTAGAATATCTTAATTTATTTTTAATTTTTGTGAGTAACGTATGTATATGGTTTGAGATTAGTCGTGGCGGAGAGCTTGTAAACGTGACTGGTTGTGGGTTTAATTTCCACTCAAACAAATGAAATATTTAATATTTCCATTTTCTTCACTCTAATGTTGAGGCAACGCGCGGTGTAGAGTTTCACCACACGCGATGTCTCCAGAATTCGAAGAAAAATGGAGATAAGACTATCTTAACATTAGGTTCCCTATGCCTACTTCTGTGCGCGGAATATATACCTAAAACCGTAACGCTTATACTTTATACGCATGTTAAATTTAACCCAACATAAATGTGACCCAGAGAGGATAAGGAAAAAGTGAAAGAAAACGAAATAAGTTCCCAAGGTGAGATAAATACTGACGATGCCTCTATGAAGATTGCTTAGTTGGCCGATAACATAAATTTTATTTTTTGTTTCGTTGTAAATTCACATATCATAGTCTGAAAATACTTCCGTTATCCAAGCACTGTCTAAACTTTAAGACATTGCATTGTATGCTCCAGAGTGGCAATCGAACTCATAACTGTTACGCTTAAAATCAAACGTTGTTTCACTGCGCTACGGCGGCTTTCGGATAACATAAATAACATTCTCTTTTTCATTTAAACATGAGATGTCAGAATTATACGAACAAATCTGGAGCAGCACCTATTTGTGCTTTTTTATCTACATCATAACGTGTGACAAGGAAAATCCCGCCCTGAGTTTAAGCAAAATTCTAATTTAAGAATACGGGGCGCGACCAAATTATCTACAAATTGGCGTAACAAATCAAATTATCTTCGTTTGTTTTACACATGTGATTGACGTAAATTTACTTTGTATTCAAAATTTGCTCGTAAAAGAAAAACAACTTTATTTTAAACAAGACGATGATATTAATCAAGTGAAGATGATAATACAACATTAAACTAAAAAAGTATTTCAAAATATTATGTTATTTCCTATTATTATATAAACAGACGGTTGTGGCGCAGTCGCACAGCGTGACTGTAAACGTGACGTTTGTGAATTCGATTCCCATTCGGAGGTTTTATACAGATTAGTATTATACTGGCAAACGTGTGTTAAAGCGTGTCTGTTAGTCATTATGGGCGCTGGTTGAAAATCTATTAGGAGGAACAATTATATTTATAACAAAGTCATTATGTACTATGTCGAAAAATAGTTGCAAAATGGAGACTGAATGTCACTTTTATTTTGGCTCCGCTTTCTTCCATACAAACTTCTGCATACAAAGTAATATAAAAAAAATTAACTTACTATATATATTATATTATGGCAACTTCGTGACGAGCTGTACAGTTAGGGGGTGAATAGAAACCACCACGTTGTACTTCAGGAAATCTTTTCTCTATCCAATCTAATTCCACTTCGGTTTTATTAACTAATAATGGACCTAAACAAAATATTTTTTTATTATACAAGACAATGAAGTACAGGATTTTCATATTAAATAAGATTTATACACTTAAAAACAAATCATCAAATTAAATCATCAAATTAAATCATCAAATGAAATCATTGCGTTAAGGTTATTTGTACTGGCTTTGGCAATTAATTTTGAAATTTAAAATAGTTCTGCTATAATTACCTAGACCTGGTGGCATTTCATCACAAAATTGTATCGTTGATTCTGAGGGTTTAACACCCGCGTCTTCAGTAGTTACAAAGTTCTTGATTCCATCCATAATTTTTGTAATCAAAAGTGGTGTAAATCGAAATGTCGAATCATCAGTTATGTTTTGTCGAGTCATATTTGGCGCTTCTTTGCTAGAGTTACTTCTATTTGTATTATTAAAAGCGGCTTTATGAGTAGAATTTTTTATAAGATTTTCGACGCCAGTAGACGAGGCCGAAATTCTTTTAGGCCAAGTTTGTGATAACTTTTCGCTGGATTTATAAGAATGAAAATCTTTGTAAATTATTATACAAGACGATTGGTATATCGATGGACTAACTGATGCAGGTGATGGATGAAGTCATCTCCAACTAGTTTGAGTGAGATATTGGCCATTCAAACAAAAATCCAAATATCATATTATGTACGTAATAAAATTTCGGATATAAATTATTTTCCGTATTTTTTCACCAATAAGTGATATTATTGGATTCTCCGATGTTCACGTTTGAAACAAGCTGTAATTTTTAATTGATTTCTCAAAAAATATACAAAAATTTTGCACAAATATTTTAAAAACATTCCCATGTTGTCTGGTTCATTTCCTTATATAATAAAACAATAAAACTCACTTTATCTTATGAACTCCTCCAATTTATCTCTTGACCAGTGGTACTATATCTAGCCTCGATGCCGTTTCGGGAATTGCCCCTCCAATACGATGTGTACCGCTTTTATACATTATTTATTTATTAACTACCCTCTTTATTTTTACAAGACCTAACACTGGTCGATTTTATACCATTATTTATTTATCAACAACCCTCTTTTTTTCAAAACCTAACACTCGACCATCCTGACTTCGTGCATGTCCTCATGCACGTAGTTAAACCTAACACTCGGCATGGAGGCTAGATTTACAATAATTATTTATAACTATTTAATACATGTGTTTACAAAAAAACTTTAAAAATTTTGAATCAATTATCATTTATAAATGTTCCAATAATGAACTCATCCATTCTTATCATTTTACTCAAAAATCCATACGATTGTGAACCCATCAATTCTCACGATCGTCATTTATAACTCTATCAATTGTTACAATCAAAACTTATTCATCATATAATCAAAACTTATTCATCATAGTTACAATCAAAACTTATTCGTCACTTGTAACTCCATCAATTGTTACAATCAAAACTTATT
>JAAIXJ010000576.1:38931-85151 GCA_013403705.1 Heliconius hermathena | reverse complement strand
GGCAGAACTCAACGCCGCGCTTAACCTCGACACCAGAGCGAAGAAATGGAAATATAAATTTAAGTAAATATTTCATCTCCTCGAGTGGGGATCGAACCCACAACCAGTCGGTTTTACAGTCACACCTTGTGCCGCTGCGCCACGACGGGCCTCAATGGTATCTACAAAATAATTAGATTTATTAAAAACATAATTTTATAAAATAATATTTTATAAAATAATAAAAAATGAATATATTTGTTAATGAAATACAAAAAACATATTTTCCCCGTCTCTAAAACACTCTTGTATTACGCAAGGGACAGAGTACATACGTTTAGAATGCGGTAATTGCTTCGCGCACAATGTTAGATGAACATTCTGTACGCGTACCGGAAATAAGAGAAACTCGATAACGGTTTTAGTAAAGTTTATTATATTTTAAACCTCCTTTTTTGTTATTATAGTTTTTTTTTGTTTTCCTACATTTTTATTATTTTGCTGTATTTTTTTGTGATATTATTCTATGTTCGTACTTTAGTACTTTATTTTATATTTATATCTTACAGAAATATTGTATGTGAAGTAAAATGATAACAAATAGGTAACATTCATTTCCACGGAGGATTGGTTCTACAAACAAACTAATATGTGTGATTTTATATTTAATACTTGGTCAAAACACGAAAAATTCGGCTTCACGCTAAAGCGTGTTGCAAAACGACTTTTGCATATAACAGGGCAAACCAGGCAGGGTACCTAATGCCACACACATTCTTATTATTATTATTATTATAACGCGGTTCTCTTACAACGCGGTTTTCGTTCAATAGCATCCCATAAGTTTCTTTCTTCCTTTCTTTCGCAGCGCAAAGTTTAAAAGAGAATTAAGAAATTGCTTAGCTCCCTATAGAGAGGTTTTAGTGGGGTTAGAAAACAAAGTTACAATCGAAAACCAATGTGAAGATGAATTAAGTGAAGAAGACATTTTACCCATTAAAAGAAGACGAGTTAGGCGACTCATATCTGACAGCGAGGATGAGTGTTGAAAGATTACATAATTTTACAAAAGTCTTTTTTAATTTATTTGAAAAACAGTTTTTTAGTTTAATTTTTGTTTAGTTTTTTGTATTATTTCCTTATAAAAAATCTCAATTCAATTAAAATAATTTATAATTTATCTTGTCTTTGGAATTATTGGTCTCCATATAACGCGGTACGAATGATGTGATTTGTACTAATTATGAGTTTCTTATAGCGCGGTTTCCATATAATGCGGTACGCAGTCACCGCGTTATAGAAGGGTTGACTGTATATTATAAAAAATATTTTTACATGAAAGAATATTTGTAAATACTGAAATAAAGCAATAAAAGTCAATAGTGCTATTTTTAGATGTTAACTGAGTTATTAATATGAAGAGCAAGTAAGTAGTTTGAGACGTGACATACATTCCTAATAGCGACTCAAAAAATCCTCTATAATATATTTTTACAGCTATATAAGCTGTAAAAATATATATTAGAGCATTTTTTTGATTTATCTGGATTAATTTGAATTGTCGTTTAAACATTAGTACCAACTTTACCACACATTTTTAAATAGACATATAGATGACAATAACTTTTATGGAGCATTCCGTGACCTCAATTAATAATAATAACATCCCCCACCGCCGCCGTAACGGAGCTAGGGAGGTTTAACGACGCAACATTTTAACGCCGCTGTTGTTTCCATTTCTTAGTTAGCTCCAAGGGCGAACAATAACTATTTATTGAGATGTCGTTTATGTTTTCGAGAAGCTATTACTAAAATTGCCTTGAATTTTACATTTATATTAAAGATATTAATCAAAATGACAATTTTATCTATAATTTAGCCGTCGTGAGGCAGTGTGCCTGTATGTACAGGCGATGGTTGTGGGTAAGAAGAATTGATAATTTTAAAGCAAAGTATGGTGTTTAGGTTTGCCACTCAATATACAGTGCCTCAACTTCTGGAGAAAGTGGACAACGAAGTGTCTCGACACTAGATCTGCCCTGCCTACTGTGCTAAGCGTAATATTTTTGATGTCCTTTATTCGTTTATATGCATATGTTAATATATTTATTTATAATAATGTTCATTGTTATTTATAGTCCATTATAATTTCTTAATAGATTTAGAATATTCCATAGTCACGATCGATGCTTAGAAGTCAGACAGACAACTTAATACACGAATTCTTAATTTTTTATTAGTAGTAGTCTATTCGTAAGTTTTATTATTAGTAGTAGTAGTTTAGTTTAGTTTTTTATAATCATTTTACAATTTCTAAGTCGACAAAGCCTAGCATAATATTTGTATAAAAAGTTTATATCAAACAACCGCTACGAACTTTTTGCTTTGAGTTTAAATTTGTTTTGCGTAGAAATAGGTAGCATTTGACGTGTGAGCAATGTGTAGGTAAATACCGTGAGGTTTTGTAGTGTATGCATAGAACACGCTGTATATTATAGATAGCGAGAGCTATTACTATATCCAAACTATTGCTTTACTATACTATTCTATATCATTAATCGTATAATTTTAGTTTAATTGAAATACCGCATTAAATTAATTCGGCAGAAAATGGGGAAAGGAGTGTCTGAACTTACTAGTTCATGAAAGTATATTAGGAATAGGAACCAAGTGGTTCCTATTCCTAATATACTTCCATTTCCCTGTTCCTACGGAATTCTGGAAGAAATTAACGCCGCGTTATACCTCGTTACTATTTAAACGTTTTATAAATTTCATTTCTTCGAGTGCGAAACTAACCCATAACCTGTCGCGTTGACAGTCGCATGCTTGCGCTCCCGCGAGAAGACTGGCCTCAAATCTAATTTTAATCTAATCTAATTAGCTTCACGCTTTATTCGTACACAGCAGGGAAGGCAGAGGGAACCTAGTGTTAAGACACTCCGTACCCCACTTTCTGCAGAATTCTGGAGGCATTGCGTGTTGAGTGGCACAACTCAACGCCGCGCTTTGCCTCGAGACCAGAGCGAAAAAATGGAAATACAAATTTAAGTAAATATTTCATCTCCTCGAGTAGGAAGGAGAACCCACAACCAATCGGAAGGAGAACCCACAACCAATCGGTTTTACAGTCACACTTTGTGATAGGTAAAAGCTAATAAATTAAGAATAGTACGACAACGCAGATCAAAATAAAAATAAAATAGTTACAACCCAATAAAACACATAAATATTAAAACAAGGCATGTGGAAACATTGGATTACAAAATGAATTAACCAAATAATAAAATCGTACCGCAAAAATATTCCCACCCTCAAGTAAGTGTATAAGTTAAACTAACATGCCTCATAACGTGAAACTGTAATATTTCCGCGAGCGTACCTCTGCAGCGCGCCCCGACCCACTACTACTACTACGTACTACGGCGGGCACGTCACGTCGTCAAACACACGTCGGAAATGTAAATAAATTTACTTTGTACATACCTGAGTTTTACGCATAAAAATGACTTGCAGAGTATTTATAACAGAAATAAGTAATACAATACAGACTAGTCGTGGAGCAGTGGTACAAGTGTGCCACTGTAATCGCGACAGGTTGTGTGTTCGATTCCCACTAGAGGAAATTGAATATTTAATATTTTTGTTTAGTCGCTCTGGTAACGAGGCGAAATATGACGTTGATTTTCACCACTCAATAGGCAATGACAAAAAACTAAGTATTTAAACACTAGGTTCCCAAATTCTCTCTGCCTACCTTGCTATATACGGGGTAAAAAATGAAACTAAACAAAATATAATGAATTTCCAACTTCCAGGTCCAGAAATAAAGCTTATTTTACTCTTGGAAGTGAATGAACATTCTGGCCGAGTGCAGGGTTGCTCGTATATCAATAAATAATATTTTGATATGAATAGTCCTTTAAGGGAACGGATAGAAAAATTGCCATTACCCTACAAAGGGATGGTGTTTCCGGCCCACAAACTACATTTAGTACTGGGATTTAGAGGAGGGTAGAACATTTATCATATTGAGTGTAATGCATGGTCTTGGGCACCTCTCCTTTGTTGTTCTTTTTACACGCATAAGCTTTTAGTGATCGATCTGTTTCCCTTTGTATGTTTGATAATAGAAGATAAATAGTTCAGCATCACCTTCAGAAAATATTTTTTGACAAATTTATTTCTGTATATAAAATCTGTTCTTTTGTATAAATATTTTGTTTTTATAGATAAAGAAATTTTATAATTATTTTAATTTATATTAAATACTTTTATGATTGTTAACGCAAATTGTTAGTATAGCCATTTAAATTATCATTTATCAATTTTAGCCTCAAAACAAAGCTCTCTAAGTTCCTGACCCTGAAATGTGATGGGCCTAATACACCAGCACGATGAGTCAAGGAAATGTTTAGTAATATTTTGACCTCTCTTTATATTACGTGCTAGTGGATACACTAATATTTACCTATAGCATATAGGAGGACTAATGATGCATAAACAGACATATAGAAAATAGATAAATACCTAATGTTAGGTTTAACAACATATTGATAAAGTAAATAATAAGAATAAAATAAAGATAGATAAGTTTTTGTGACCGACCGTAAACAAACCAACTCTGACATGCCGTAAATCTTAACAAAAATGTTTCGTGATCGTTAAACGAACTTTGTATATTTCAGAACTTCAAGCGTCAAGTTTTAGCGCCATTGAAAATAAAAGTTTCTAATTAGAGCTCGTTTGCACGAAGAAACGTTTCAGAGGATTGTCTTTTTTGTTAGATTGCTAGAAACATTTTGTAGTTGGTAAAATGGCAATGTCGTGAAAGTACGAAAAATGTTTATAAAAATTCTTTAGGTTTTAAATAAAAAATTATATAAATCATCATCACCATCAAATTGGAGAGTTAGAATTATATAAATGTTATTAATATTAAACTAAAAATATTTCATTTATTTCACACTTGAAACATTGCTTTAGTGTCGCCGCTGTTAATTGACTGCCTGTAGTACATGCTTTGGTTATTTCCATGTAATTTTTTGCGATTTTTTTAATATTTTGTAATAATTTTGTTTCTGTTTAGTTCTGGTTATACCGTTACGTATGTGCCAGTTAAGCACTAGCTAATCATAATTTTGATTTTTAGTCGAGTGAAATTTAAAAAATAAATACAATTTTTAGGAATAGCATAAAAAAAATTATAACTAAATAAAATACTTTAAGAAAAACAAATATGGGCATTATATAAACTTATAAGCTCTACAAATAAAAAAATATAAAAATATGATATATGCCATAGTATACACATACATGTAAAATATGATTTTTTGCGACATTTCGGGTAATTATACCAAATAAAAGCAGTAGTAACGGATAACGGGACAATAACGAAACGAAATGGAAAAATAATGAAATTACGGATTAGTGATTTAGACCAATAGCGTGGTTTGTATGTTTGATGAAGAGGAACACATTGTAATAAGTGATATAAGAAAAGAGTACAAAAAATGTATAAATTTAACATTTATGAAAGTATTATTCACACACAAAGGTAAGTAAAATATTTAGACCATAAAAAATATATAGCAGGATTGGATCCCGCCCTTTTATAAATCGTTTTGAGATACGGAACCCTATGAGCAAAAATTAAGTTATATAAATAGTATAAATTTTTTGACTTAATTGTGTAGAGCGTATGGACCGTTTGAAAGAGGTGCAGCTTTGAGTCTAGCTTCGTGCAAATTATATGTTTCTAAATATTCATGTTTTATATTTCATTTATATTATTAATATTTTTTGCTCGAATGAACTATTCATTCAAGTAATTTTAATTTATTTATTTATAATTGGATACCTTTGTATCCAATTTAATGTACATTAAAATGGGCACTTTACATTGTAATATATAATAGCATTTTTTTATTTAAAGTAAATTTCATAAAAATCCAATTTCCTATTTGTTACGCTAAGAAGTTTAGCTCATCACCATTTTACAAGAAGCTTGTTAAAACTTTGTTGAATATTTAATATCGTTTCGTACTTACTATCTCTGATATAATTATTTTCAGCTGGGGAGATCAGTATTTTCATAAATATTAAGTCTGGTAGTAAACTGAAGCTGCCAAAAAGTAGCGTTAAAACAAATATTGTTTGATGTTCTACAATTTTTAAACGTGTCTGTCTTCACAATAAACCACTTTTGTAATTATTAACTTATCTGAACTCTTTCATTCCTTTAATAAGTTTATTACTATTTAATCTGAAATCTTCAATTCTTTCAGTTTATTTGATATATCCTTATTATATAAGTTTATATGTCTTTATAAATTATGTACTGTAAAGTAACTTAATAAGTGTAAGACACGGCTTAGCCTATGTTAAATAGAATATTTAAAAAAAGGGTAAAGGTTTTACCGAATAATCTTGAGCATAGACATTTTAAATGAATAATATTTCGTTAAAATATTATATAGAATATCTCTGCAATAAAATTCAATAATTGTCTTATATTCTGAATTACAACTGACCAGTCTTAATTAAACTATTATTTTAATTATCTAAGTATCAGAAGTTTGTACTTTGCCTTTTGAACTCTTATATAGTAAAAATTAAATTAAATTAAATTAGCTTCACCCTGTATCTCGAACACAGCAGGTAGGCAGAGGGAACCTAGTGTTAAGACACTCCGTTCCCCACTTTCTGCCGAATTCTGGAGGCATTGCGTGTTGAGTGGCAGAACTCAACGCCGCGCTTAACCTCGACACCAGAGCGAAGAAATGGAAATATAAATTTAAGTAAATATTTCATCTTCTCGAGTGGGGATCGAACCCACAACCAGTCGGTTTTGCAGTCACACCTCGTGCCGCTGCGCCACGACCGGCCTCTTATATAGTAAAGGTTCCCTATATTTTTCTTCTCATTTTTAGTAAGCTAGAAAAATTGTCAAAATACTTCAAGGGGGCGCGGGTATATACGCTCATTTTAGGTGACACAACACAAATATAAACTAAACTGCCTTATATAAAATTATTTTACACTGAATTAATCTCCAATACGCAAATATTTCAAAGAAGAATTTGTTATTTTTAAATTTTGCATCCGATCACGGCAAAGTTTTAAGATGAAAGCGCAAAATAAATTGGGAGCATCACTGCTGAAGTGAAAGAGATGTAAGTATAACGAAGACTTATGGGGTAAGTTACACCTTTTATTCATGTTAAAAGACGAAATTAGCTGCTTCTTCAATCAACACTGTGTGTTTCGAAATAATTACCATTTACACGAATGGCAATCGAACCCATAACCCTTGCGTTTATTCTCGGACTCTGTACCACCCACTACGACGGTCTCCAAAAACAACATCGAGTAATACAATTTAATACATGGACTACGGCAGCGCGACGATGTTAATGAGACGAGACTTAATATTGAACTCCTTTATTATATATTAGAAAATAATTACGCAATTGCATTTGTTGCGAATAAATTTAGGACGCTGATTTAGTGTCTTTACACATGTTGTTAATACTTGTAATTTCAACATAACACTAAATTAAATTTTAACATAAGTAACTATTAGGTAAGAAGAAGAACAACGTTTCTATTTGCACCGACGTCGCCAGGACCTCGTTGTATGAAACGCTGAGTCGCTCATTAAAGCGGACTCGTTGTCATCGATCGTGTTAATATGAGTGCTCCGGCTCTATCGCTTCCTTTGTATAATACGTTTTCAATTTACCTTATTAGGTACGTTCTAATGATAATATTGAGATAGAAATGTCTTTCTATTTTAAGTATTTTTTTGATTTGGAAATTGAATCTTATTTTAATATTAATATTTTTTTTATTTAAGTATAGTTTGGATATTATACTTTTATTGGTCTATGTTATTGTTAAAACACTCACGAAATATTGCTGAGAACATTACAATGGATAAATATATGTTTGCACGTCAATACATTTAAGTTTCAACCAAAAATAAAAGTTAACGTTTCTAATACGTCACAACATAACATTTTCATAATTACATATACTAAATGCTACCACATCATAACAAATATTTGTCCCAATCAAGAACAAACCCGTGACTACCATCAAACAGACAAGGCCTATCATCATCACATCTTATTATATAAAGAGGAAGGATATCGGGAATGATTTCCGACATAGCATAGATTGGGGTCGAGATAACACGATAACGTGACCCACGCGCTAATGGTCCTTGTAAAAACTGTTTGTTCAGAGCTTTTATCTATCGTAGTACGGATTTTGTGGAGATCGAGTGACCGTGTGATTTGATGCAGTCGTATAAACATATTACTTAGGCATTATATACTTTTAGATTCACGCTGTATCCCGCACATGGCAGGGTAGACAGAAGAAACCTGGGAATCTAGTGCTAAGTCACCCCATACCCACTAAAACACTTTTGTTCCCCACTTACACCAAGTTCTGGAGTTATTATGTGCTGAATGGCGGAACTCAACGCCACGCTTGGCCTCTTTACCAGGGCGTGGAAAAAAATATTAATTATTTCATTTACTCGATGGGAATCGAACCCACAGCTTGTCGCGTCTATATTCGCACGCTAGTGACCCTGCGCTGCACCACGAGGTGCGCCTCCCGGTCCTACCCACTTACACTTACTTATCCTACACACAAATTATAATACCATGTAATAATTTTGTGTGAGGCCAGTCGTGGCACAGGGGCACAAAGTGTGACTGTAAAATCGACTGATAGTCGACTCGATCCCGAGAAAATGAAATATTTATTTACACTTATATTTATACCGAGGCCAGTCGTGGCGCAGAGACATAAAGTGTGACTCTAAAATCGATTAGTTGTGGGTTCGATCCCCACTCGAGGAAGTGAAATATTTATTTACATTTATATTTTCATACTTATTTATATTTTCATTTCTTCGCTCTGATGTCGAGGCATAGCGCAGCATTGTGTTCCGCCACTCAACAGGTAATGGCTCCAGAATTTGGCGAAAAGTAGAGAATGGAGTGTCTTAACTGGGGTCCTTCTGCCTTCCCTGCTACTTGTAGGATATATTATTTCCTCGAGTGAGGACCGAACCCACAACCTATCACGTTTACAACTGCACACCTGCGCCCTTGCACTACGACTGGCCACATATGTCCATATAAAGAAAAAAAAAACTGTTGCCATAATAAGAAATATATAGATATAGACTGTAAGTATTATTGCTCACCGCGCTCATTAGGCCACCCGCCTCTAATCAAGAAATCTGAGTCAACGTGGAGGACGGTACTCCTTACATTATCCCCATCGACCTTTTTGTGTTTGAGGTTGCACGCGAGTGTTCTTCTATGCATTTGATATTTAGTTAAGTTGAAGATAGTAGGTAGGGTCAAACCTTTTAGTTTCTACTATTTTTATATTCAAAATTATATTATTATAAAATATAAAATATTTAAAACACCTTCTCGTAATTACGTTTTATTATCTAATCACTCGATTATTATCATCATTAGTCTCGTTTAACATAAAGTTGTTTTTCTTTTACGAAAAAAATTTGAATCAAATTCACGTCAAAAAGCAAATTTACGTCAATCAAATGTGTGAAACAAACGAAGATAATTTGGTTTGTTACATCAATTTGTAGCTAATTTGGTCGCGCCCCATATTCATAAATCAGAATTTTGCTTAAACTCAGGACGGGATTTTCCTTGTCACACGTAATAACGTAAAAAACACAAATAGATACTACCCCAAATTTCTTCATATAATTCTGGCGCCATAGTTTAAGAGAAAATGAGAGTTTTATTTATGCTATCCGGAAGCTATGGTGCAGCGGTACAACATTTGACTGTAGACAGTGCGTGAGTAAAGGAGTGTTTTCACACTAAATTCCTTCGCCTATCCTGCTAAATGCGGATGCAATCTCAAGAAGCATCGTCAGCATTTCTCTCACCTTGGGAACTCACGTCGTTTCCACATTGAAATGGAATTTATCGAATAACGAATTTAAATTTTATGGAAACAAATTCTTTCAATTTTCAAATTATTACAGGTGGCTTGGTCGTGAAAGAGTAACGAACCAAAAATACATTTATAATATCGTGTTTATAAATAAAAAAATATAACTAAGTAAAATTAAAAAAAAAACATTTAACTTACTTACTACTTGTTAGCGATAGTCATGGTTTGGACGTCTAATGTGCATGACAACAAGATATGTGCTCATTGTAAACGACATAAGTATGTTAGCCAAAAACATTTTGTAAAAAAAACTTATAAGAGGCTCTAGAAATAAAAAAAAGGATATTTGATTTTTTTTAGCGTCACGTTGTATCCCAGACTCAACAGGTGGGTAGGCAGAGGAAACCTAGTGTTAAGACACCCCATTTTCCGCCGAAATCTGGAGGCATTGCGTATTGAGTGGTGAAACTCAACTCGCGTTGCCTCGACACCAGAGGGAAATAATGAAAATATTAAATATTTAATTTTCTCGACATGGTATCGAATCCACAACCTGTCGCGTTTACTGTCACACTTCATGCTTCAAACGATATACTCAAGCCATAAATATTTTATAACAAAAAAATTATAAGACATTCTTGAAATTGAAAAAGAAAATTGTTAGCTCATTTTCTTTTATGACTATTTCATTTCTCGTTTCCCCCTTTTGTTCCAATTTCGTTTATCATTCCAGTATAGACTTCTTATATAACGCAATCGTATAGACGTTCAGATTTTCATTACTTGCCAAGTTTCAATTTTGTTGCCTTAATTGGATTTCCTTTATTTTGTACCAAGTATTTAACTTATTTATTAATAAACTAATTACCCTCAGGGAAACATGTGGAATACAGTCCTCCAAAAATGATATATTTTAATTATTACAATACATGATTTCTGCTACCATTTTCCCACGAAACAAAAATATATGTACATATATCTATTATTACGGAGGCTATCTATAACTTTTAGGTAACTAGCTATATGGTATTTGTTAAAATAATTTGTACTTAATTTGTAAATTTGTATACACACTTTCCGCTGATTTTTACGAGGCACTACGTGATGAGTCGCACAACTTAATGCCGTATTTTTAGTCTTGCTACCAGAGCGGAGAAATGAAAATATTAATAAATAATAATTCATTCCTCTGAGCGGGGATCGAACCCACAACCGTCGCGTTACAGTCACGCACCTGTGCCGCTACGACGCTCTGGCTGCGGCCTCAATTGTAATTAAAATAATACAACAATTATTGCGGTTATTATAAATGTCATAAAAATCTCAAGTTAATATTTATATCATTTTTAGAACTTCGGGTATTACCCTCGTCTTGTTCCCTTATCATATTCCTAGCAGATTTATTACTTAGGGATGAATTTAAAGGCCTCACGACGGTAGCGATTAGATAAATTACTTAATAAAGAGACCACAAAGGTACAAGTCTTTTAAACTAAATTATATTTCTTACTTTTTTATACTGAATGTAATATTTTATAATATATATATGTTACTCGATTTTCTATAATACTACTACTGTGTTATTTCAAACTCAATTATTTTTTTAATTTCAAATAATATAAGTAAAAAAAAAATAAAAATATATTTATTTCAGTTTCACATTTTCTTTAACTACATGTGAAGTAATGAGACCAACCTAGTAAGTTACTAGTAAAACACTAGTACTTGTGTAAATATTTGTTATTATTGTATCAGTAATTATAATACGTCCGCAAATTAATTAGAAGTTTTATTAGAAGATTGTATAGAAAAAAAAATAAAAAAATATAAATTCTGTGATTTTTACAAATTCATATACACGGTAATGACATACATTTTTATTTTGTTATCTATTTTTCCCTTTTTCGTTACTGTCCCAAATTTTTTCTGGTTTAATTTTCGGTTTTTTGTATTTTTTACTAGTGACTCCCGTATGGTTACGCCCGCTTGAAATACCTATACGAATGTTTATTTGATTGTATTTAAGAAAAACCAACCAAGCGCGAGTCGGATTCGCCCACAGTGGGCTCAGTACCAATTTCAGGATTGTAATTGAGAAATACCTTATAGGTTTTGATGATGCGGCGAATAATGCTAACATACTTAAGTTTGCGGCCTTATAAACTTATTTAGTATGAAATGAAGAAATAAGTAACTAATATTTTTTTTACTTTTCGATTTTTTTCCTTTATTTGTATTATCAGTTTCACGCTGTATTCCGCACACTGCAGAGTAGGCAAAGGGAACCTAGTGTTAAGACACTCCGTTCCCCACCGTATTATAAGATCTTACTTCGTCCTAAATCTCATAATTTTAAGTCTACGAGAAGAATAATCTTAATAATCTTAGTTACGCGGTGAATTTCATACAAAATGAAGCATAAACGATGCATAAATGCTCATATGTTTTGACTGCGTTGTATTAGAAGCTTAATTTCTGTGCTCCAAAGAACTGTAAACCGAATATCTGATATTAATTGCAGATTGATACCTCACTGCAATCTCAAGTAAAATGATCCGTCTTGACAGACGGATAAAAAAGTGATATAAAACCCTAAAAATGGATTAATTATTTTAGTAAATCGTAATTTAAGTGTTTCCAGAATTGATTTGATTTTCGTATTTAATAGAAAAATGTTTAATTATTTCACATCTGTCTAGGTTCGTAACTGCGCGCACACTGCAAACGTAGTTTTTCCCAGAAATACACCGATTCTGCAAAAAAAAATTCGGGTTAAAACAAAGATTATTTATTGCTCCACATATATCTCTTTGATAGATCATTGACAAATTTCACTGTGTGGCTTCTTAAGGGAGTGTCATCTTACATTGTAAAATCCTAAATCTTCACTTCTCTATCTACATTTATTGTAATCATATAATCTCGATTTTCTTCTATCATCATACAAATAATAATTTACAAACAATATCAAACAAAAAAACATTAAAAACTAAAAACAATTCTGTATAACAACAGTCAAAGTAGCAATTTTGTCGAACAACATACTTTAAATTGATATAACTTTTTTAATGTATCAAAATAGCCTTTATGTTGTTCCACAACCCCCTCCATATTTTATTGTCAGTCCCATAATAATCGGCTTAGGTGGTCCGAAGGTTAACCCGGATAAACAAAGAGACAGACAGATAAAAATATTAAAATTGTTTGATTGTGTTACGGTATCGTGTAAATAACTATATGCACTTGAAAATACATAGTCATGATGATATCAAAGACAATAAAAACTTTAATAAAAATTATGTGCGGCCGTCTACATTTGCAATTATTTGATTTAATCAAAATTTTAATTTTATTTTAGGTAAAAGGTAACAAAAAAAAATAGGCAAATACTTCGTAAATTATATTTTAATTTTTTGGTCATGATTTGTGACTGTGTCATAAAATTATTCATATAATTTATTATCATTTTGTGGTTAAATTTTGCAATTGATAAAGCAAAAAATAAAGAAATAAGAAGTAACAAAAAAGCAACGTTTTTGCCATCGTAACTTAGATTTTTACACGATTTGCAGATAAATCCGAATTGTAGTTAAATTCTTTGTAGGAAATCCCGTTGTTAATATTTTTAATATCGACAAATTTTTGAAACTGTGACGAAAAAATAATAGAAATACTCATATTATAAAGTCTTCGTGCATAGACACAAGCCGACGACGACGACGATGGGTTGTGGGTTCGATTCCCACTCGAGGAAATAAAATATTTAATATTTTCATTTCCAGGTTCGCGGGCTACAACGTGAAGCAAAAATAAATAAACAATGTAGGAGAGTACCTATGTGGCGTCTGTACAAGGTATAGGCAAATATTAGATATCTATTCAAAATTAGATAATTAAGTCGTTTTAAATTATAATTTAAATTAGTATTAGTATTTAGAAAACAGAGTTAGCAAACACTCAATATCATGAATTCATTTCACTTGGATATTATGGA
This sequence comes from Heliconius hermathena, assembly GCA_013403705.1. Classification (NCBI taxonomy): domain Eukaryota; kingdom Metazoa; phylum Arthropoda; class Insecta; order Lepidoptera; family Nymphalidae; genus Heliconius; species Heliconius hermathena. Next base: position 71,221 of record JAAIXJ010000576.1, on the reverse strand, counting down.
TTCATTTTCACAAATAAGGATGATTTTAAGTTTAAATAGTTTTATGTATGTACTGAGTATAATTAAAATCATCATTTAACAGGTAAACAGTTAGAATAAACATTGATTCTAACATTGACCTTCTATTATATTACATTTTACTTTAAAACATAAGGCAGATCGCGCATTTGATCGTCTATTCTCATAGTCAAACGGAACCGGAATAAAATATTTCAAATGATGGCAACCTTTGCTTGCGGCAGTTATTTTCCAGGTAACCATGTGTCATAGTGTTGAGAAAAAAAATAAGCTTTAAATTGATATATAATTCATTTAAAAAACACATGAGTGCAAATATTAACATTAAGTTAAACGTTACGTTAAACAAGGCAACCCTGGGCTTGCGGCAGACTGAGAGCTGGCAATCATTGTTTTTCCAATTCCTTATGCGATTTTCTTTCAAATGATGTGGGAATCACATAAAAACATATGAGTGCAGTTTCTCCAAAAACGCATTACGAAAAAATTAACTTACAGGTGATTGCGGCAGGATTCTTCTTGGCAACTCTAGTGTAGTCTATTCTACTATCATGTATCATTCCTAAATATAAGTTTCATTAGAAAAACAGATCCCTACAGATTTAAGCAATGGGATCATTACTATTCTGTATAATATACGAATTGACGAGTACTTACATTGTCTCATAATAACATTTTATCTATATTACTACTATTACTACATTTTATCTATATATTATAATAACGTAATAACATTTATAACAGATACGATTTTTTGTTATTGCTAAATGCCTTTCTATTTCTAATTCTGTTTAATCTAGGAGTGCGTCCCCGAGTGCCTCTAAATATAATATTTGAATTTAACTATCATATACTGATAGAGATTTTCACAATTTACTAAGCCTTAATTGGACGCTATGTTTATTTTACTTTACGTTTCACAATGTTGCTTTTGACACATATTTATTATTAATCGTTAAATTTAAACAATTTATTTGTATTTCATTAAAGTGAATAATGAATTCCAATGTTAATGAATAATTAATTCCAATATGGCGCAGTGAGTTTGTCTAACTATATTTAATAGTAGTTGTTTCATTTCCTCGTTCTGGTAACTAGAGAAAGTGCAGCCACTTAACATGTAACATCTCGAAAATTAGACGCTGCTTAGGGGACGGACTGTCCTAACACTAGGTTCCCTCTTTTAAAGAGGGGTAGCCTATGCGAGATACAGTGTGAAGCTAAGAAAAAAGCTATTGTTTTGTTTTTCCTTCTAAAATCTTTTAACTTTCACAGAGATCGCCAGCAACATTTGGCAATATTCCATAACCATGCACCCATTCCTAATGAAGCAGCAGATTGAGTAAGATTTTCACTAAATCGTTTTTCATCTGTCACTAGAGAGTAATAAAATAATATTTACATATATTTTCCAACTTATTTATTGTTTGTTGACTCGGGCTCCAACCGTAATATACCTACATTCATTTGTATATTTGCATTTTGTTTCTTGCCCTACGGCTTGCCTCGAAATTGGCAGCAAAAGTTGATATTGAGATTCGTAGAATTACTTTAATGATATTATAAAAGGAAATGTTCTTTAAAGTATGAATACGGTAATGGAATGGAAAATAGAAAAAGTTTCATAACCGAACCGAAGTGGTCATAACCTCTACTAAAGAAGATATGACCGCTTCGTTTCTATCTTTAATGGCCATTTTTAAATTGTATTCCACAATGCCTTTCGTCGTTGCCATTGTTGCACTGCGGATCAGCCTTTTGACTGCATCGTCTTCGCTACCGCTGTAGTAGTAGCAGCTGTAAGTGTGTCGCGTTATTGCGACGACTGCGTGCGGGACGCTGTCATGCAGCTGTAATTTTGCCGACTTCATGTTCACTACTACTACCATCACGTTCGTCAGACCCTGAGCTTCGTGAATCGTTAACACCTTTGAACCTGTACTCACTCCATATCCTTGTTGAATCATGGAGTCTTTCTCCTCTTGTGTAAAAGTGAGGTAGAAGGTATTTTTTAGGTCTTTTGGTACCGGCGTCGCCATGATGTTTACAATATGAAGAGAGTGCACTGCCCTTTTTGCTGAGTATATACCGCAGTATATTTCTCGTAGGGCGTAAGCGACGTCCATGGGGCTTCTATGGGTACACAGTAGGTTTTTGCTGATGCTTAGCATTTGGGATGGACTGCGGTAAAGCATATTAAAGAGATTCTCCCGGTCAATATAGGGAAGTTGATTTACATCTCCGATCAGTAGTGATTCTTCTACTCGGTAGATTCTAGCAGCCGTCACTATTGCTCCAAAATGATTCATCAGGGCTTCGTCTACCATAAAGCGCTTGCACCTTTCTGATTTTCTGACCCCGTTAACCAATATTGAAGCGATAGTGCGAACCTTACTTTTTGCTAAGTTCCCTATATTTACCGACAGTTTCTCTCGGAGTTCTTTGGCTGCCTCTGTGGTAGTGGTGACAATAGTGTCTTTATTCAAGTCAAAGTGTTTTAGAATCCAAGTTGTTTTACCGCATCCGGGGACCCCATTGACCCACTGCATCCCAGGTACCTCCCATTCCGCTGATGATGTGGGTTCTAGAGTGTTGTCGAAGTTTCTGGCCATCTCTAGCATTTACCCTAACTTACCCTACTTATAGATATAGGTAATAAGAATCTGTTCTCTTAAAAAGGTTATTTTAAAAAATAATCACAAAAAAACTTACTGTTTTAAATATTTTAGGTACAAACGACTTCAATAGTGCCAAACTAATGAACGTGGGATTTGTGGAGAGTCAGAAGCAGAAACCCGGTGGATGGCAATGCTTCATATTCCACGACATCGACCTCTTGCCGCTGGACTCCAGGAACCTGTACTCTTGTCCGCGGCAGCCGCGGCACATGTCCGCCTCCATTATAAGTTAATGTTTAAGTTAATGTTATGTCGTTTTATGTTGTTAGTTAACATTTGTTTGTTTTTTTATATTTAACTTTATTTTTTATTTATATTTGTATTTTTTACTACTGAATAGTAATATTTATTTTTATATCATTTTTGTATTTGATAGTTTGCGACTTTTAAGTCTACCAAAGTCTTTTATCTACCAAAAATATATTTCACAGTTATTTCATCACACTTGATTATGTTAAATTTTTAATGCCAGCTGACCTACAGAAGTCCTTAACTTCTATATTATATTTATAGGAAGAATAAGTGACGCTAGCATAAATCAGTCAGAATTACTAAGCAAAAGCAGTATATCTAATTTCTTTTTGTAAGGCTATGTTGATTGGCTTTGTATATAAAAATTTAAAAATAACTAAATAATTGAAGGCAAACCCTGATGTTTCATACCCGTGTAGGTTTATGTTTGTCAAATGATTCGTTAAAAAAATGTTTCTTTCAAATAGCAATGTTCTGTGAAAACATTTGTATAGAGACGATGTCACGAACACGGGCGTTTGGAAGAAACATGTTATCATTAATTCCGCTACACACCTCAAGTGGCACAGTTAGTGAAGGATTTTGATACTACCGTTGGGAACTAAAGTTGTTGTTGCTTTTAAAATTGAATCTCTTTATTCTTTTAATACATAATATATGTGACGGCGTGTGTCTCTAGTTTTAGGCGTAACTTCCTGAACTTATACTATTTCAATTTTTTTATTCAATGTTGTTCTTTTATATATCGTTTCATACGTCACTTTCATTTCAACTCAATAAAAAATATTTATTGATCAATAGAAAAGTGACTTTTATTGTTGTAAAATACTTTTGTACAAAGTAAAATTGGACATTTTTATATGATACTTCATAGCTAATAATATATTTATGTTTAAATAAATGAATTCTTCATTGTTGTTATATCATATAACCTAGTGTTAAGACACTCCGTTGCCGATTTTCCGCTGAATTCGGCGTTGATTAGGTGTTGAGTGGCGGAACTCAACGTACCGTTGCGTTGTGCCCTTGATAAAAAAAATCGGACAGATATTTTAACAATAATTATAAAGATACAGAAAAGAATATAAAAAGACAGAAATATAAAAAGCTTCTAAATCCGGTAGAACTCTAACAATTGGTGGTATTAATTGCAATTAACCCATAGAAGAACCAAGACTTAGAATTGACGTGATGAATTGTGGCGCAGTGGGACGGCGTGTGACTGTAAACGCGATGGCTGGAGGTTCGATTCCGAACTTAAGAAAATCTGATTATTTTCATTTCCACCTTCTGAAAAAAACAAAGCGCGATGTTGAGTTCCACCATACTACGTCTCGAATTCAAACGAAAAGTGAAAAAAGGAGTGTCTTGACACTAGGACTTTTCAGACCCCACTCTTGTATATTGGATGAAATTTGAAGCGGAAAACTAAATAAATAAATAAAAATGTGATATAATATAAAATGTTAATTTTGAATGGTTCATAAAAAGCCAAATATTTCCGATAACTTTTTGCCCGAGGGATAATTGGTAATCAATTTTATCATACGTAACTGGATCAGAATTATTCAAATGACATTTTGTAATTTCCGGAACAAATTTCGAAATTTGTATTTTGTAAATAATCTCTATATATAATAAGATAGTAAAAATATTTTGTACATTTAGTAATTTTGACTGAAATGGATAGAGGGACACTTAAAAAGAATAATAGAAAGCAAAAATATTTTTTTTTAATTTCTTGTCTGTCTGTCTGTCTGTCGATATGTATGTCCACATTTTTCTCTGAAAGTACTGAACCGATTTACTTAAAAGTTTCACCAATTGCTTTGTTTTAACTCAACTTAACTACTAAAGTTTGGTTCATCAAAATCGGTTCATTAAAAAAAAAGTTATCGTCATTTGAATGAACTCAAGGCATTAGTTTGCCTGCGAATGTTATATAGCAATCACGCTGGTAAAATTCCTGGCTCAAGAATGACATTCGAAACGTCTTGGTTATATGGCTGTTGATAAAAATATATATTTTTGAAGCATTATTATACAATATTATATACAATAAAGTAAACAAAATTGAATTGTTCGTGGAGATTACCTTCATAAATCATAACAGTTAAATTTAAAACGTAATTAATTCAACACAGAGATAAAGAACGATTTGATCTTCAAAGAGATATCAAGCAAATACATAGATTTTTTGGTTCGTTCGTTCGTTTGAAATAAATCTATATAAAAATGCCTAAAAACATCCTATCTACGTGTAGTCTGTAATAACTTCATATTTACCAATTGTACATTTAGCGAATAATATGTGTAACTAATTTAAAAACTGTACAAGAGGTACTGTACTGTACTGTATATGCAAACATTACAGTTATTTTACAAAGAATATTATGAGTCCTTACCCAAATCAATAATTTAACATTTAAGGTTGTTTCTGAAGCAGTACATTAAATTATTAAGTGACATTAGCGCATTTAACAGAGCTTTAAAAAACATAACATAGTTAAAAAGAACGTAATGTTACAGAAATATATACATATAATAAATAATTAGCTTTATGTATATTTTATAAATATCAAATATCAATATTGGTCGTATTTTTTAGTTCGAAACAATCTAAAATTCTTATAGAAATTACGATAATGAAAAAAAATCATATTAGAATATTACAGATTAAAGTAATAAAAAAATCATATTAGAAGACATTTTAATTGTCAATCAATTCTGCTTATTAAATCAATAATCAAGTAGTTTAAGCGGGCGAAGCCGCTGGCGGGCCGCTAGTGATATTAATATAAATAAATATATAAATGCAATAAGTTAAATAATAAAGTTATAGTGATGAAATAATTTTTCAGTAATTATGTTTTTCAAGGATGTTTTTATATTATGTATTGAAGTCCTCATGTCCGATTTTTTTGCTTAGATGCATCAACTACACTTTTTGATGCCTGTCGTGGCGCAGGGTCACAAGTCTGTGAGTGTAAACGCGACAGGTTGTGGGTTCGATCTCCACTCGAGGAGTGATATTTATTTAAATTTATATTTCCATTTCTCTCTGGTCTTATTATCTTTACTCTGGTGTCGAGGCACAGCGCGGCGTTGAGTTCCGTCACTCAACACGCAATGCCTCCAGAATTCGGCGGAAAGTGCGGAACGGAGTGTCTTAAAACTAGGATACAGCGTGAAGCTGACTACAGTTTAAAAGATATTGTTTTTTTTTATTTCGTATAATTTAATATATGTATTATGTGGAGATCTATTACTATTTTAAGCGTTTGTAAGCGACATAATGTCAATAACCAGTTCATCGATTTTCTAGTCGATTATTCGAAGTACAATCGATACTTTTATATTGGCATTGGCCTATATCGATAAAATTACATTTAGACTCAATAACGATGACGACATAATGACGCTATAAATACCATCCCAGGTCAACAGCAATACTCACAGTCAGCTTCATAGTGCTTGCTTATTTCCAGGGACAGAGTACCCTCTTCCAGCCGATGTCGCTGTAAAAGCCAGTAGGACTAACAGCATAAACTTCAAGTTCGAAAAAAAACAGCAGTACAGCCAAGTGGAAAAAAAAGACTCAATGAACTCCTATTTAGGCTTTCGCTTTTTAAAATAATATACGAAATATTTCAAGACACAAATAGATAATTATATTGACATTCATTTTTTAACCGACTTTCAAAAAAAGAAGGCTCTCAATTCGTCGAAATCTTTTTTTATTGTATGTTCAGCGATTATTCGAAGACACCTAAACCGATTTGGATAATTCTCTTTTTGTTTGAAAGGGTATACCTTACAGGTGGTGACCATGTCTGATCTGATGATGGGATCCTGGAGAAATTGAGGGAACTCTTTAAATTTTATAGGCCCACTTACAAGGATTTAAGTATTTTTGAGAACGAAGAGAAGAAGAGAAGACTCGTGTTTTTGCTTTCGCAAATAAACAATTTGATGACGTAACTGATGATGAGGATCATAGATGGCGATGAAAGTAGTTGTAGTTCTTTTACTGTAATAGTTATAAGGAAAAATATTTTTAAAACTTTTCACCAGAAATGAGATTCCTCAATCGTTGCCTTTCTTTTTAACCAACTTCAAAAAAGAAGGTGTTCTCATTTTCAACCGACTCAAAAAAATAATTAAAAGATTTTATAATTTTAAAGTCGGTGTCAAGCTAATGCTACAAAAACCTTACTATAATATCAAATTACTAAGCCTGTTTGTTTTACTTTGCACCAACTTTAAAATTATAAAATCTTTCTATAATATTTTTTGTAAGTACTATTGTTTTATTTTATATTTTTGAGTTTGATTTTTGTATTTTGTAAGAAACAACTTATAAATGAATAATGTTGTTAAAGATGAAAAAATGTAAAACAATATTATATTTTATTATACTAAATTATATCTCTTTCATTTGAAAAAAAAAACATCAAATATATAACTATATAATCTTATTTCATGGATACCAACATAGGGAAATTATATTAATAACTAGAGTACCAACTACGTAACTGTTCCTTCATCGTATAAATAAATGCTTTAGATCGTTTTCACTATATACCTATACTAAAATAGCATTTTATATATGCAGTTGTCGGTAATAGTAAACTATGAAATAAGTATACAGACTTCGCTTAGCGCCGTCCAAGTGTATTGTAGAAATAGAAATATGTTAGACACCGTTGAGTTACTTAAAATATAAATGAATATTTGTTTTGTTTTGTAATAAATATAGTTTGTTTAAAAATACGATGATGTTTTATTAATTTCGTTATTAATTACTCATTCAAGTAAGTGATAGATACAAACAGTAATTTACATAAACAATATATAAACATTTTTTTCAAATAAAACAAAACTAAAACATTCAAATAAATTCTAAATTGTCCATAGAAACACCACAACGAAAATTCCAAAACGTCAATGTCAGTCATAGACTATAAAAGTCGCGGGAAAAAAAATAAAAGGAATAATTATTTATTTTAATTAAAATCAGTTTGTGGCATTTTAAATATGAATATCGGGCGGTTAGTAAATTGCAATGAAGATCGAAGTCCTGCAGCAAGCTGTCGCGACAAGCCCGCTACGGGCGGCGACTCCCGCCACGAGGTGCGCCGGAGGTACCACGACGGTGCTAACGTGCAAGCTAACGTTAAGTCCATCCAACCCCTGTCATAGTCTTTATTCCTTGAATCAAAAATTATTATTATTACTTTACAATATACAAATAAACTAAATAAAACGTTACAAAATTGATTTTCTTTGGAATTAAGCTTTAAACTATTTTGCATTTGTTTTTGTTGAATTCTTTTATTTAACATACTTTTTAGGCTGTACCATTTCTAGAAACTGCTTATTGTAGTAAACATAGGTACAGTTCGTCGATGAGTCGTGGTCGGCCTGAAGTTATATTTTCTGATCTTTTGCGCATTATTCATTTTTTTTGCGCATTGCGTGCTAATAGCAATATCCAATCCATAACATTATTTGAAGTATTTTATTTTACTATTCTTTTATGTTCACATGTTTTTGTAAATAAAATCAGCTTCACGCTGTATCCCGCACACATCAGGGAAGGCAGAGGGAACCTAGTGTTAAGACTAACCGTCCCCCACATTCCGCCGAGTTCTGTAGGCACTGCGTGTTGAATGGATGAACTCAACGCCGCGTTTGCTTCGACACAAGAGCGAAGAAATGAAAATATAAATGTAAGTAAATATTCCCTTTCCTCGAGTGGGGATTGAACCCACAACCAGTCGATTTTACAGTCAAACTTTGTGCCCCTGCGCCACGACTCGCCTCATTATTTAGTATTTCGGTACATATATCTAATAATTCTAACTATACAGACAAAGATAAACGACAGTTTATCCCTAATAATTTAATATCAAATTGTGTTTGTTTATAAATAATAATGTGTCTACCTGTCCTCATCTTTTTCTTTCTCTCTACTTTTTTTTAATTTCCGAGTAGGTGTCGTAGCCCTAAATCTATAATATTTTGGCATTTTGAACTTAAATTTGGCAAAAAATCATATTATAACCACACCACAACCTAAAATGTCATTTTGTTTTCCATATGGAAACTGAGAAATTATTTTTATAAATGTTCAATAACAAAAAAGGTTATATATTAACGATATTAACAGATATAATTTAACGCCGATAAGTGATGATTTTTATCCCTCCTCCTCATCCTCATTCAAGGAATATGTATGTTGTTTTTTTTATCTAGTAAGCACAAATTAACCTATGTACATATACATATATTGCGCACCTAAAAATAAACATCATATCAAATGTTTTTATTCTCCATCCATTTAATCTATCTATTTATTATTAACCAAATTGAAATACATTACGAGTTATTAGATTAAATATACTAAGGGCAAAGTTTCACAGGGTTCAATATCACACTAACTAAATTTCACAGGGTTCTATCAATTATTTTCATTCTCCTTCTGGTGATGCGACGTAAGATCTAACTAGAAAATTGGGCGGAAAACGGTAAATGGAATAATGTAACACTAGGCTCATCTCATTGAATTAAATAAAATGTGTTTAAAACATTTTTAATATTTTTTAAAGACATTTTTTTTAAATACTTTATATAAATATATTTATATAAAGTATTTAAAAAAAAACTATTTTAAAAATATTTTGGGTGTAACTGTAACGCGACGGTTGTGGATTCGATCCCCACTCGAGGAAATGAAATATTTATTAAAAAATTATATTTCCATTCCTTCTCTCTGGTGTCGAGGCAAAGCGCAGCGTTGAGTTCTGCCACTCTCAACGCGCAATGCCTCCAGAATTCGGCAGAAAGTGGGGAACGGAGTATCTTAACACTAGGTTCCTCTGCGTGTCTGCGTGTGCCTCTAGATTCCTGCTGTGTGCGAGATACATAACTTGAAGCTTATTTAAAAATATCTAATATACCGTAGTGAGATATTCGAAGATCAATAAAATATAATTTCAAGAAATTCGCCATTCAACACGCAAAGCCTCGAGAATTCGACGGAAAATGGAGAAGGAAAGTGTTTTAAGGGGAACGGAGAGTCTTAACACTAAGTTCCCAGATTCCCTCTGCCTCTTCGGGATACAACGTGGAGCTAAAAAAATATATGTTAGCTGTTACATTTCAAAATAACAACGAAAAACAAATTTTTTTGATTGTTGCTATTTTTTTTTTATATTTCGATGTATCGGTAAACTGGGGTGCTTTTCTTTTATTTAAAACACAAAATTACTATATCTAGTTCGTATAGGTCTACACGTGGCAAATGAATATTACTTTTCACTGGTGTTAAGAATTGATTTACTTTCTTATAAGACTTATATATAGTTTTAACGGAAGCTTTTCTTAAGATGTTGCCAATCCTGTCTGTAGCTCCCTTCACATATGGTAGAAGTGCCGGTAGTATTTCTACTAGGAGAGGCTTGTTAGTTTTCTGATAACGCTGGAAGGGAGGTAGGCATCTTGTCGTAATGACGGGCATCTTCACCTCATGCGTACTAGGCGTACAGCGTCGCAGAATTGGTGGGCTCTTTGTAATAAAAATTTGTCACAATCGAACCCAAAGCAATGTCACCTTTTTGTCAATAAAATCTACATGTAAGGTATTATTTTTGTAGTTCATATAGTATTCTATAGGCCTATTCTTGTCCTCTAGCTTGCGCTTCACAAAGCTTATTGGATATACTGGTGAACAGCGACTGGATGTAAAACTGACTATGGTTTTTTGTTATCAGATTTCAGCCACGTTGGTGGCTGAAATCTGATAACAAAAAACCATGGTCAAACAAAAAACAATGGTAAGAATCCCTGACATAAGATATTAAGCCAGATTATAACTCGGCGTATCAATTTGCCTAATAGGTCGAGATCCCATTGCTTAAATCTGCAGGGATCTGTTTTTTTTTTAATGAAACTTTCTTATTTAAGAACGATACATGATAGTAAAATAGAGTGTACTAGGGTTGCCTAGAAAAATCCTGTCGCAATCACCTTTAATTATTTTTTTTCGTAATGCGGTTTTGGAGAAAATTGCACTCATATGTTTTTTACTCGTATGTGAACCTCATATCATTTGAGAGAAAATCACATAAGGAATTGGAAAATTAATCGTTGCTAGGCCTTAGTCTGCCGCAAGCCCAGGGTTGCCTGGTTTAAACAGGTCAAAAAATGTTATTAATTTGCACTTATGTGTTTTTTTACTGAATTACATATCAAATTAAAGCTTATTTTTTTTCTCAATACTATAACACACGGTTGTAATCCGTAATAAACATATTTATCTTTTTGTAATCCATTAAGTTAAATTTATTTACGATGAATGTTTGTTTTTATGCATGTAGACTTAGATTATAGTGTTAGATTAAGTTAGTAAGTGGCAACTGAAATTAATAACTGGACTTTCTTAAGCAAATATTATGTAAATATAGAGATATATGTATGTAATAACATAAGTCTAGTTTTGGGTAATATCTACAGAAAAAAATTAAAAGAAATGTAATAATAACAAAAGGTACGGACCATAAGTCTGTAGTGTAAATAAGAATTAAAATAAAAAAAATAAAAAAAATGCGGCAGTTATTTTCTAGGCAACCGTGTTGCCTAGAAAATAACTGCCGCAAAAGATGCCGCAGAAAAACGTACGTAACGCACTGTATTTCATACAACGTAAAGATAAAAAAAGATCGAGTAGTTTCACAAACTATAATGTTCACAAAACATAAACTTTATTTTCTTACAAATACTGTAGAAGCAGTAGTAACTTTTATTTTATTCGCCGCATATGGCATGTACCATCCAGTCTAAATGGAAATGACCTATTTTTTTAATAAATTTGAAAACTGGTTCTATTCATCCCACTTTAGCTTTACTTCTTAATTCCACTGTATCGTCTTAATGACACTTTAATTTTTTGTCTTAATGATACAGTGTGTGAAAAATACCATTACAATAAAATAAAATTATGTTTTTGGATAATTACGTTGTTACGTTAAAACGTTTAAAGTATTCAACTTGAACTTTAAAAAAACTTAAGCGTAAAGTAAACAAGAAGAGGAGCTTCTCATTGTATAATCTAACTTGTTTTTAAATATATTTATATATTTTTTTTTTCATAGACAATATAGAACACGTATTCTACCAAAAATTTTATACTTGCTACGGTCTTACCAGGATAAAAAATATAAATATGACAAATGTCATGTTGACACTTGTCGTTTTCTGTTTGTAACTCCTGTTACTCTGTTTGTATGAGTATATTTTAATAAATATAATTTTTATCATGTTTGGTTGCCTATAATAGTAGTAAAATGGCATTTTTAGAGGTAAATGATATTTTTTTATATTTGTATTTAGTAATATTTATATTATATATTTATTTAGATTAAAGTCGTTATGTGAAATAATTAATAATTCTAAATTATCGCTTCATACAAAATATAATAATAAATGTTATTTTTTTTAATCTTGTTTTCAATATAGATTTATAGTTGGTTTAATAAACTGCAATTTACCATAAACTTGTTATGAAATGAAAATTGCTTAAAGGTATATTTTAGCAATAACATATTTTCTTATTTATGTTCCATAACTTTTCAGTGGCGCCGTTTCACGTTCTTTGACGTACATAGGAATATAGATAATGGCAAAATTGCTGAATGTTTACAAGTAAGAAAGAATACAGCTACAATTTTTAATAAACTGACATTTATATATTGAAATTTTTGTAATGTGTTGTTTTTTTAATATCACTTTATTGTATATTCAGCTTCTCCATTTTCTGACATAGTCTGGATTTGGTAGGAAACTTATTGACTTATCACCTAATGTATGAGATATTAACATGGGCATAGAAAGAGGGGGAGGTGGGTGAGCCGTTAAAACCCCATAATAGTCTGGTCTGCGGACTCCTAAAATTTTACTTAACATAAAATTTGCCCCGAAAAATTTCAAAAACAACATTTACATGAACATATCTGTTCAAAGCTAAAGTCCAGGCCTCCCCCAGAAAATATCTCTAGATATGCTATTGGATATTTATTAGGTGTCGAGTGGTGGCACTCAACACTGCCATTTTACTGTCTACTAGAATGGAGAAAAAACAGTGTATTAAGAGTTTATTTGTTTATTATTAAATATAAATCTAACATAACTTAATAGAGTAGTGGTACTTTTTTATTTATTTTTAATACATAACAAGCATAGCAATATATGAAATTTCCTAACAAGTCCTTATCAGAAAACTAACATTAATGAGCTCATTAATTTTATAAGATTGCATTATTAAAAAAATTTAAGTATGTTTTGACCTATTCATTTGATAAAATTTAATTCATGCCTGTGTGGTGCAGCAGCACAGCCTCTGACTGTAAGTACAACTTTTGTGGATTTGATTCTCTCTTGGGAATATGAATTATTTTCATTCCTTTGCTCTGGTAACTACACATCTTAATACTAACATGTCTTATGTCTATCCTGCTACCTGTAGTGTAAAGTCATTTCAAAAAAAAATAAATAATTTATTTTCCAGGATACAAATGTAAGTGTAGCAACTAGTGGGAATAACCATGTGATCATATGTGATGTGACGGGCTGGGCTCATCTTGTATCTCGATCATGGGAGATAACTTCATTTAAAGCCTATGATTTGACAGTGTCACTTGCTCAGCAGTTGCCACATGATCCTTATTTAATAACTATAGGGGTAAGTATAGTTGATATTGAAAAAGTATGGAATATATTGATTTTTAACTTTGTAGTTCCTTATTTAACAAGCAAAAGCAGTGTTTTTTGGTATTGTGTGTAGGCTGACTTCACCTAATACTTTGTTAGAGACCATCAAAAAGTAATGTTACAAGAATTTCATTATGTAATCATCCTTCCATGTCTTCATTACAGTCGGCCACATTTGTGAAACCTATTTGCTAGTGTGAAATGACATTTATTGTAATTTTCACCTAGAAAATAGAAATTATTAAATAGAAATGAGAAAGAATAACTTTAATGTCATTTGGCTTTTTAATTGTATTACCCAATAAAATATATGTTGGGGGAATTATAACAAATAGAACCTTTGAATGTTAAAAAATATCTTTATTTTGTAATAGCTCTTATAGACTTTGAAACATGTGATATTTAATATTTTGTAAACACATTAATACTTGAGATTGTTTACTCTTCACTTTATGATGATCTTATCCCAAGCCCAAAAATTTATGACAAAATTATGTACAACATATATTTTGCACAATATATTTTAATTTATCTCTTTTACATTATGTAACAAAGAATAACAGACATAGTCTGGTATGATTTTGGCTGTTTTGTTGAAAATAACTCCAATACTTTAATATAATTGTCTACAAAGTGTGACTGTAAAACCAACTGGTTGTGGGTTCGATCCCCACTCGAGGAGATGAAATATTTACTTAAATTTATATTTCCATTTCTTCCCTCTGATGTCGAGGCAAAGCGCGGCGTTGAGTTCTGCTACTCAACATGCAAAGCCTCCAGAATTCGACAGAAAGTGGGGAACGGAGTGTCTTAACAATAGGTTCCCTCTGCCTACCCTGCTGTGTACAGGATACAGCGTGAAGCTAAATTCTTACAATTTATTATTAAATTACAATACTATTCATATACACATTCTTAGAAGTAATAAAAAAAATTGAATATGGGGGATACATTTTATTGTAAATATACATTTTTAACACACGTTTTCAGGAAGATGAAGCTGGTGTAACACCATTAATCAAAGTATGGGATTGGTCCCGTGTAGATAGACATGGCAACCCACAGTGTGTGAGAACATCCCGGGCCGTCCCCTCTCATATGTATCCTACTCAAGCAACAGCACTTGCTGTACATGATAATAAAGTAAATTTAGAGAATTAATAAACTATTATTTACTGTTATTGTATTTTGAGTGGTGATTTACATATTTTAATATACATACACTATAAGTAATTACTAATTACATTCTCAAACTTCTAAGCTTTGAAAATTTTATTTCAACTGAATGCTTTAATAATGAATGATTCAGTCATAAATTAATATATTTCTTTACACTATAATATTAAATTCAAAGTAGCTTATATTTTTGTTTGGCTATATTAATAATGTTGATATTGAATCTAAATTTATTCTCAGAATCTTCTAGCCGTTGGTTTCCAAGATGGCTCCGTGACGCTATACCGCGGTGATATAGCGCGACAACGTAGTGGGAAGATGAAAACTTTGCCCGACACTGGCTCTAGCCCCATCACTGGATTAGCTTTCAAGTGAGAGATGTTATAACTTGTTTTGTTTTTTATTTAATTGAGATATAATTTACCTACTATTATATATTTAGATAGATACTTTGAGGCCATTGTGGCGCACAGGCACAAGGGTGTGACTGTATCGTGACGGTTGCGCGTTTGATCCCCACTTGGAGGATTGAATTATTATTTATTAATATTTTCATTTCTTTGCTCAGAAACCAAGGCAAAAGACCGGCGTTGAGTTCAGCCACTCAACGCGCAATGCCTCGATAAAATCGGTGGAAAGAGGGGAACAATGTGTTTTATCACTAGTTTCCCTTTACTTACCCTGCTATGTGCGGAAAACAGTGTGTAAATGATAAATAAATAGTCCTATATTTTGTACTTACAATATATGTTTCCAATCACTTCAGTTTGACTGTAAACGCGTTGCTGGTTTAGTTCTCGGCCTATCTTTTCCAATAAAAAAAAAGTGAAAAAATACATTTCTTTCATTAAACAGGGGTGCTGACAAACTGTTCGTAGTGTCTCGTGCTTCGGTGATGGTCTGCCACACCGGCAGCGAGCGTGTCGCAGTGTTGGACGCGATGGGCGCGTCCCCCGCTTGCACTGTGCTGGCTGATGCCCATCGACTCACTGTTGCTACTACTGATGTGAGTGTTTGAAACTATTATTTGTTATAAAATAAAAGTTTATATATTATATGTTTACAATTTATTTAATTCTATGTTATTTTATGTTACTATAAAATTACACATTTTAAATAAATTATAAATATAAATAATAATTCCCTATAAGCATGTCCGGAATTACCATAGAATGTTTAAATTTTTTACTAAATGGAAATAGAATGGAATTGGGGGGATTTTAAATTAATTAATAATTATTATTTTAAATCATAATTATCTTCACGCTGTATCTCGTAAAAGATAAGCAGAGGGAACCTAGTGTTAAGACATTCTGTTCCCCATATTCCGCCAAATTCTGGAGATATTGCATGTTCAGTGGCGGATCTCAATGATTATTTTAAATATTGTGATATATATTAAGTAATTTGTGAATATTATTATGTCGTATTAGTTCCAAATAGAGAACAATGTCATTATTATGATTTACAACATTTAAATAATACATTAATTCATATCTTCTACATTCAACGTAACTGATTAGTGCTGTAGTGATTAGTGCTGAACTGGCACGTTCGGATCGCCATAGATAAAAAACAATAATTAATTCAAATCCTGTATCTTTTTTGTAAATCAAAATTATAATTCCAGATATTTATTTCAATATTTTCAGGCGATATACTGCTACACAACAGAAGGCCGAGGTCCTTGCTACGCGCTCGAAGGAGAAAAACTGCGACTCAATTGGTTCCGTAGTTATCTCGTAATCACAACCAACGAACTGTCCAACAAAGCTTCCAGCTCTTCCACCACGCCTAAATCACACCATATCACCATTTTGGATATACAAAATAAATTTATAGTATTTTCCAAGTCATTCGAAGAAATCGATGCGGTGTTAACAGAATGGGGGTCTTTTTACATATTAACTAAGAATAAGGAAATGATTTATTTGGAAGAAAAGGATCTACAGTCAAAATTGACTTCGCTGTTTAAGAAGAATTTGTATGATGTTGCTATTAGGATAGCAAGTAGTCAGCATTATGATGTAGAGGGACTGACGGAGATATATAAACAATATGGCGACCATTTGTATAATAAGGTAATAAAGCCTTTATTCAGCATTTACAATTTTTTTTAACTTAACTCGAAATTAATTACTAAAACTATCATTTAAACTCTTACTCTAACTTTCACTTAGATTGTACTATTTGTGATTTACTTAAGGTGTCTAAATCTGTTTGCCAATTGACAAAGGCCTCCTCTCAACCTTTTCCATTCCGGTTTATCATTTTCTAATCTGTGCCACGTTTTCCCTGCTACCCGTCTTATATCATTATTATTATCATATCCCATCGCCTTGGTGGTCTGCCCCCCTTTTTTTACCTTCTCTGGGGTACCATCATGTGACTAATTTGCTCCATTTATTTTGTCTCTGATTGTATGTTCAGATCATATCCATTTAATTCTCTTGATGGTTAGAATTACATACATAATTAACCTTTGGTTTACATATGATAATAAGGTTAAGTATATTAATTTTAACGCCAGTCGTGGCGCAAGGGCACAAAGTGTGATTGTAAAACCGACTGGTGGTGGGTTCGATCGCCATTCGAGGAAATTAAATATTTACTTAAATTTATATTACCATTTCTTCGCTCTGGTGTCGAGGCAAAGCGCGGAGTTGAGTTCTGCCACTCAACACGAAATGTCTCCAGAAATCGGCAGAAAATGGGGAACGGAGTGCCTTAACACTAGGTTCTCTCTGCCTACCCTGATGTGTGCGGGATACAGCGTGAAGCTGATTTCTTTTTGTTTATATTCATAAAATTATTATTATTATTATTAAGGCTACGAGTAGGGCTTGGGCACATGAGCGTGCGACTGTAAACACGACAGAATGTGAGTTTGATTCCCACTAGAGTAAATGAAATATTTAATATTTTCATTTCCTCGTTCTGGTAACAAGGCAAAGCGCTGCGTTGAGTTGTTCCGGCAATTAACACGTAATGTCTCAAAGAAAAAAATCGGCATTTTGGCGGAAAATGAAGAACATAAGTGTACGTTAACTTAACACAACGTTCCCAGGTCCCTCTGCCTAGTCTGCTATGTGCAGTATAGAGTGTGAAGTTAAAAAACATATTAATTACGGATTTAAATATAAATTTTCAAACGAAATATTTTATATTTCTTCAAACTCATAAAATTTCCAATTCATAGATTTTCAACATATATTTTATACTTTTGATTCAATTTTTATTAGCATATTTTAATTATTTTTCTACATACAGCAGTAAAAAATCTACATAAAAATTCTAACACAAAGATATTTTGTTATCTAATATATAATTAATATTCATTCACAGGGTGACCTCAAAGGTGCTATAGACCAATATGTAAAAACGATTGGTTGGTTAGAAACTTCATATGTAATAAGAAAATATCTAGAATCTAGACATTTGGAGCCTCTAGTCCAATATTTAGAAGAACTACATAAAAAAGATTATGCAACAGAAGACCATACGACGTTATTATTAACTTGCTATGTGAAAATAGATCAACACGATCATCAAGGAAAATTGAAGGAGTTCATCAATTCTAAAGATAAAACTATTGATTTTGATGTAGATGTCGCTATAAAGGTAGAGTAGAAAAATAATAACTACTTTTTGTATTACTCTTGCACTTTTTGAGTATCGTACATCAAAAGGAAAAATACAATACCTTATAGGTTAATTTTTTTCCTGTAAGATTTTACATAAATTGTAGCGCATGTTTTATTCAGATGTATAAGCTATATTACTGTGAATTTTTATCTAAATCCGTTCATTACTTTTTGCGTAAAAGTGAAATAAACATCCATCTTCACAAACTTTCTCATTTATAAGTAATATAATTAATATTAACACCTATTTCCTATATAATATAAGGTCGTTCGACAAGTGTCTGTGGACGACGCCCTCTCTCTGGCGGCAAATCACAAACGTCACGACTGGTATCTAAAAATAGTAATAGAAGACAAAAAGGAATATGAACAAGCCATAAATTATATAGCCGATTTGGAATTCGATGATGCTGACACTTATATGAAGAAATACGGGCATAAGTTGATACAGCACGAACCTGAGGAAAGTACTAAGTTGCTCAAATGTAAGTATTCGATTTTAATATAGAGTAATTTTTTTTTTAGCTTCACGCTGTATCCCGCAAGATAGGCAGAGGGAACCTGGCAGGTATTAAGGCACTTACTTTCCGTCCGCCGAATTCTTGGGGCGTTGCGGAACTCGACGTCACGCTTCACTTCGTAAGGAGGCGAGGAAATAAAAATATTAATTATTTAATTCCATCGAGTAGAAATCGAACCCACAACCGTAGTTCTACACTTAAATGTATATTTGATTATAGGAACAACCTTAAATGTAATAATTTATACATTTATGTATCATTATATTCATTGTCTAAAAAAAAAATATATTTAGGATTACTAAATTCTGCAGGCATTGCGTCTTAAGTGGCTAAACTCAAATCCACGCTTTACTTTGTTACCTGAGCGAAGAAATTGAAATATTAAATATTTTCATTTAAATTTTAATGAAATTTAAATCAAAATATTTAATATTTTAATTACTTTCAGGCAATATTTCCAGTGGGAATAAAACCCACAATCTGTCGCGTTTGTAGTTGGCTGCCGGAACCTGCCTTGCGCCACGACTGGCCTGACATACATACATACATATATATACATACATACATATATATATACATACATATATATACATACATAATTATAACCAAATAAATTTTAATTTCAGTACTTTGCACGGACTACAAACCGAAATCCTCTCTACTAGTAGATGAAAACACCCTCTCTGGAGGACTGCGTGAACCCGACAGAGCAATACCAGATGACTTCATACACATGTTCCTGAGTAATTCAGAAAGATTGATAGATTTCTTGGAACATATGATCAAAATGGACCCAAATTGTTCTAACTTAGTGTATAATGCGCTTATTGAACATTATATACATGTTTGGTGAGTGTATATTTATCTTTGAGATTGTCAGGTTCTGACTGTATTTGCGATGGTTTTGTGTTCTATATTCACTTTGGGGAATTTATTATTTTTATTTTTTCGTTCTAGTAATATAATTAAGCGCGACGTTGAGTTTTGACATCCAATACGTAATGTCTCGAAAATTGGACGATGTATAGGAAACGCAGTCTTAACTTTAGATGTCCTTAGCTACAGCTTAAATTTAAAAAAAATATAACTAGTAGAACGTTTTTTGTACCAAATATAGTCATAGACCCACCACCGCAAGGAAGCTGTCCTTCGAATAAAATCGGTCCATCTATTTAATAGCTATGATACCACAGACAGAAAAACGCACAAACAAACACACACCCACACACAACAAACACAGACATCGACTTATAACATCTATTTGCGTAGGAACTAAAGAATGATGAAGACTGACGATATACGTGACGGGGCATAATTATGTTTTTTTTTTATTTTCATTCTCCTACCGAAACAAAAGACATAATTTGTATAGAAAATGAAATTAGTAAAGGCCTTTATTTTTTTTTGTTACTTTTAGCTTCACACTGAATCCCGCATATCTCCTTCTGCGTACCCTAGCAAGGTAGCCAGGGAGCCTAGTGTAAAGACACTCGGTTCTCATTAAAACACTTTCATGCTGCACTTTCTGACGAATTCTGTAGGCATTGCATGTTAGGTGGCGGAACTCAATACCGAGTTGTGCTTCTTTACTTTATTGTAAAAAAGGTACAGCACGAGGTTGTGATCTTTGGCGGTCTTAATAAAAGCCTATAAAGACCTATTAATCCAAGATAATTATTATATCTATTATATTGAAAAAAAAACCTATTTCAGGAAGTCTTCAGACGATGATAAGAAGGTTTATGAATCTAAAATATTGTCGATATTGAAGGATCCCGATGCTAATTATGATAAAGATCAAACCCTCATTATTTGTCAAATGCTGGGATTCAAGAGTGGAATTCTCTATTTGTATGAAGAAAAAAAATTGTAAGTATTTTAGTAGGTAGTTTTTTTCATTTCCAATCTAATATAGTTTTCATAATTGAATAAGTTCATTATTATTGATGAACAAAAAAAATATGTGCACAAGTCTTAACTGCTAAAGATATTGCTTTATAATATCCTATAAAAATTGAATATTTACCTTATAAATGATATTACTAATATGTAAAAAGAACACACAAGAAAATTGGTAGATTTCACAGTTACAGTAAACACACTACAAAATATTACATAGTAATTAATCACATCAAGGAGCTGAGCTCATCTTCCTGGCCGGTAATTAACTATAAACTAAAACCTATATTGCAGAATTACTTGGTAGATCAGAGTATATGGTTTGAATTTCAATTCGATATTTTCAAGCGTATCTGAGATGAAGGCTCTTGATAGACAGACAGGGAGACAGACGGACGGAAGGACGGACAACATCTCGGATCAACATAAGTGATCTTATAAGGGTTTCTTTTTGCCCTAAAATATACGGAAACCCAAGAACGCGCAGTTGTGAGTTCGACTGCTACTCGGATAATTGTGTTAATTTCATTTCCTTGCTCTGGTAACAAGACAAAGCTCAGTATTAAGTTCCACTACTCCAAACGCAATGACTTGTAAAGTGGGCGGTGGGTGGGGGTCGACGTGTCACATTGGGTACTTTCTGCCTACCCTCCTATATACGTTATACAAAGTGAAGTAAAACAAAGAACAATTTCCCTTTATCGTAGATGGCGCGCCCAAATATCCCTCCACATGCGCGGCTCAGTCGCGTCGGGCGCGTCGCGCGCGCTGGACGTGTGCCGGCGGCGCGGCGCCGCGTGCCCGCGCCTGTGGCTCGACGTGCTGTGGGCGCCACCGCCGCCCGCCTGCCTGCCCGAGCTGCTGCGGGTTGTTGGTGAGGATAAGCTACTATGTATTAGTATATTACATTTAATTCAAACGACGACGAAACAACGGCCGACTACATACTATACACTCCAAATTTTTGTATTAATTGGTAATACTTGGTGTTCTTCTTCTATAATGTATGTTCTTCTGGCCGTGTGATCCCGGCCTAGAATAGGATCACCCTGGTACTGGTGGTGTCGTAAGAGGCGACTAAAGTACGTGTGGTAGAGTCACGTCACGTCGCCAGCAATGGCAACACGCATGGGCAGACTCGGCTGGATCATTACCACCCCCGGCATTTAAAACCGGCGTGAAGTAGTGGCTTTATGCCACTGCGTTTCGCATCAGGTAATGCCGGGCTCCGGCGCCCAACCTACCTTAGAGAACGGCAACGCACCTGTAGCTCCTTTGGTGTTGCACGGGGTCGTGGGCGGCGGTAATCACTTACCATTAGGTGACCCGCATGCTCGTTTGCCTTGTCCTTTTCCATAAAAAAAAATACTTGGTGTATAGTACAGTCGATGAGTGATGACCTCCCTGAAATTAGGTGTAGATGGCTGCGCATATTTCAGTTTAGTCCTTACTTTTTAATTATTTTGAATGAATAATCCGCAAAAGTTTGAAATCTTAGCGGCTTGCGCTAAGATTAATAATTATAATACTAGTGAACTTATCAACTTCATATACGGGATATGTGAACTAATGCTACTACTTTATCATCTTTGTCATATTTAACGAATTATATTTGATGATCTTTGTGATGATAGGTTGTCATGTAAATTTTGTACTATTTTTGTGGAAAATAATAAAATAAGAATTGAAATACTAATTATTACATTTACATTATACATTTAAAAAGTTTTTTTTTTTCATTTATTATTTGCAGATAGCGAAAAGCTTCTCTCTCCCATTCTAGTCATCGATTGCTTAACCAGCACGCCCTCATATACCCTTGGAGATGTACGCAGGTGAATATCAATAGGATCAAAATATTAATCGAAATTATTAATTGATATCTACTGCTTTTCTATTTTTTCTTTTAATATTATCTATTTTGATGTAAATAATTAATTATAGAAAAAAATATTACAACTGAACTATGGATATAAATAATTATTTTATACACCCTCCAGTTATTTAATGGACGTTCTAAAATCAGAAGACGAAGTGATAACGCGAGAACAAGAGCTATCAGCGAAATATAAAAGTGAGATAGAGAAAATGAAGGCTCAAATACAAATGATTCAAAATGAACCCGTTACATTCCAAAGTTCGAGATGTGCTATTTGCAATAGGCCGTTGGAACTGCCCACTGTGCATTTCCTTTGTCAACATTCGTTTCATGAAGAGTGAGTAACATTGTTTTCATAATGTATCGTTATTTTGTTGCAACAATGACGTATTTGCATTGCGTGTAAATAGTATTTTTGTATACATTGATATATTTACCTATTTTTGTTATATAATATGAGCTATGTCATCGATTTGTAAAACGTAGAGAATAAGTATTATTTACTAGAATCTTTCTACATACATAGCGAGGTGCTTTAATTGTAAGTGCAATGTAGGTATGTAGGTTGCATTACTACGATTAATTAATTACATAATATTTTTACTCTCTTGCTCTGGTAACAAGACAAAGCATGGTGTTGAATTCAACTGCTCAGCACGCAATTTTTTGATTTTTTTTAATAATAATAATTATTTCTGCATGAGTAATGGAGTGTCTTAACACTAGGTTCTCTCTGCTTATCCTCTTACATGCAGGACATAGCGCAAAAAATACAATTAAATTTAATTTACTGATGTTGAATTTTATAATTATCGTATATTATTTTTGTTAGGCTAATATGTTTTAACGTCTATTTAATGCAGTAAATGCAGTAAATTACAAGACATAATTGTGCCCCCCAGCTGCTTCCAAACGTACTCGGAGAGCGAGCGCGCGTGCCCGGCGTGCTCCCCGCCAGCACGCGCGCCCGCGCCGCCCGCGCCCGCCGCCGAGGCGCTGCACGCGCGCCTGCACGCCGACCACGACCCGTGAGTACCCCCCCACTACTAGCCTACTCAGCTTGTTTGTACGCGCTAATCTTAGAAACTACTGGCTCGAATTGTAACATTCTTGTTGTGTTGAATAGTTTATTTTTTAAAAAAGTCTATATTATCATGTTAATAGTTTCGATATAACCCACTACAGTCAGAGTGACTTCGGGCACTTTAGAATTTATCATGTGTTCTTTAGAAGTTACTTTCATTCAACTACCCGGTGAAAAACGCGAGCCACAGCTAGTTATAATAAATACAAATCATTGCGGCATAACACAAACAAATCTCTCCGTCAATACGCTATGAATATATATATATATATATATATATATATATATNATATATATATATATATATATATATGTGCACGCTTCACTGTGAAGAGGGAGTAGTGACGTGACATCACTGACTTGCATATTATAATCAACAGTCATTTATTGTATAAACTGGCAACACTAACATTAGTGATAAATAGATAAAATCCTTTATTGCATGCACAAAATAAAAATCTCAAGTTACATAAAAAAGAACAATACTATCACTATCAGAGATTTCTTACACGTAACCTTAGACATAAACATTCAAAAAACGTAGAAATTTGTAATGCACAAAAATGAGAATACATAAATATACAACATAATAAATATTACATACTATATATAAAATGCACATCCATATATAAATTTTGTTATATTAAATACCAAATTCACAGTATATTTTTTTGTCTTGATTCTAAATTGTTGATATTTTAATTTTCGAATACCTTAAAAAAATATTCTCAATACAATATTCTTTAAATCACATAATAAATAAAATATCCTATTTTTGACATCTTTTTACCAACAAGTCCTTTCACCAATCCGAGGCTGCGCTTAAAAAGTTTACAATGTATCGATAGATTATATTATCGCGAAACAAAATTATGAACTAACGATGCTTATAATCTTACAGTGACATATACATTATACGTACTAAATATTATTTAGTTTTCCAAAATATTAATTTTTCAAGGATTTTATAAAGACGTAAATCTATTTAAAGTGTCGGATACTGGATGGTAAGTCATTCCACAAAATGACGCTTTTAACAGTAAAGAAATAATTGAAACCTACACATAGGTACCTTTAACTTGTTATCGTTTTTGGAGTAGAAGTTGATGTTCAGTGAAGTATCGGAGAAAAGGAAGGTGAAGCGCTCCTTAAGATAGTGAAGAGTATAAGAATGGAAATATAAACGATGCCGAACTATCAACCATTGAAGCTTATCACGATGTGCGGATATATGATATATATATATATATATTTTTTCAAATTAAAGTTATGTCTCTAACAAAGTTATAAATATCGGCATCGTCAATAACAGGAAGACGAAGGAAAGTGGCTAATGATATTTTTGTTTTAATTGGTATTTTTTTTTTCATCTTTAAGGCTCGCGAGATAGATTTCAAAAGAAATCTTGCGGCTAATATTTGAAACATGGAGAGTCTATGAATTATCATGGACCTGGGTATTGACCCAGGTTTGTAACGGAATTTGTGTAAGATATAGGGGTACCATCACATATAACAGATTTTATAACTTGTTTTTGAATGCCAATATTTTATTTAAATATTCATTAATTCGATCTAAAGCTTCTGAGATAACTTCAACGGTAGATAATACATGAATTTGCAGGTTATCAATTAAAGCATTTATAAATATTGAAAAAGTTAAAGGGACAAACCCCTTTCTGTGGAACTCCTGCTTTAATACAATAGGATATAGTAATAATTCTGTCGTATCCAACACTCTGATGCCGATCGTGTAAGTAGGACTGAAACCACCATGTTTAAGTATTCTAGAATAGCATGCAAGATGTTAAAGTATATACCATTAAGGGCATTAGAGAAATAAAGGAAAAGTGAGACAGTGACTGGCTAATTATTAGCTGACGATATTGTTCACTCGGAAAGAAAATAATGAAAACTTAGAAAGAACGATTTTTGATTTCATTTTTCAAATCTACGCAACCATCTACTTCATCAACTTTGGATCTGCTACTTTAGTAACGTGTTTATTTATTTATTGACATTAAAAGAAAATTCATATATCGGTCTGGTTCTGTTACAAATATCAATTACAGATATGTATAGCATTCACAAAATAATCCCGATTAATTACCAGTCATAATATGTTAAATTACAATTACAGATATTACAATTAAAATTAATTACAATTAGAAATAAATTACAACTACAAATAAATTACAATTACAAATAATTAAAATTACAATTAAGCACAGTTAGACATTACAATTAAAAACAGTTAAAAGAAATAATTATTAAAACAAAAACAATCGTTATTAAACGTGTTGATACTATGATTAAATTAAATTACTACGATTAAACGTGCTGATACTACACCATGTTCTGTCGTAGAAATCCAGCACACCAGATTGCGTATTGATCATGCCTTTTGAGTATATACTGACAATAATGACATTACTGACGTTAATGATAAATTTATCACTACTGATGCTAGATTCTGCCATTGCAGATGTATAGTGCGATCGACGATTCATAGCCGTCCGGAAGTCAGGTTTTCTCAACTTACTATCTAACTTGCTTATCAGCTAGAGAAGGAAGTACTCAATAGTAAGAAAAATCGTAATCTCAAATTTGCGCAACTGTACCTTTAACATCAGCGCGGCCGCGACTCGTCGACCGTACTATATTTATTCATTTTTGTTCTGTAGTTCCTGCATGGATTTTAAAAGTATTAGTAGGACAGAAGATTCCTTGCTGGTTTTTAAAGATATCTTCTTTGAATGTCACCCGCAGGTGTAGGTTGAGCTTCCTTTTTCCGAGTTTTGCGACATTTCATATAAATAATATTTATAAAAGAAATAATATCCAATGATAGATAAATAATAAAACACCTGTTAATACTTTGTGTCTCAACACTAGACTTGACCTTGCGTCATTAATTTATTTATGCTTTTGCTTCGGTCGAAACCGGAATCACGGTCACGCCACACAGGCTTCTAATTTAAAAATAATTGAAATTAAATTAATTTTAATCAAAGAACGTATGTACGTTCGTTTTGCTGATTATTATTTATAATAATTGCATTGTAGGACAATCTACAAATATACTGTGCGTAAGCGTGCGACTGTAAATGCAACAGGTTGTGGAACTCGAGGAAATAAGATTTTGTACGAAACAAAGCTCGGTGTTGAGTTCCGCCACTCAACACGTAATGTCTCCAGAATTCGGTGATATGTAGGGAATGGAAGTATCTTAAAAGGAACGGAGTGTCTTAATACTAGGTTCCCAGGTTCCTTCTTTAACTCTTCCTTCTCTAGGATATCGACAAATATTTGAGATATTTTTTCATGTCTTGCTGTTACGACTAGTAGACGACTGATTTATGATAGTTACTTATCTTTATTTTACAAACATGAAAAAACCATAACGCATTTATTTTTAACTATTTAGAATATTTGTGATATGTAGCCATAATTTTATACATAATTATTTTTATTATATTTTTGTTTCGTTTTAGTAATAGTAATTAAAATACAAAATGCTATAATTAAAATATTGAATGAATCTTTTAATTGCATATTCCCACTTTAGAAATTGAACCCGAGACCATCGTTCCATATTAAGCCGACTAGTATTATAAAACATATTCCTATAATAAATATATTTAAGTATTCAATGTAGAACACGTCCAATAAAACAAGTTTTGGCGAACTATTATACTAAAAAAAATTAAACAAAAATCATAAATTTCAAACTAGATTAATATCTTCTCGGCCTTTCTTTTACACCTCAATGTCGGTTCAAGTCTTGTTGTGAATACTCGCGTTGTTAATTCCTTATCAAAAATTATTATGTTGTAAATTATTATCGAGAAGTGATAAGAGTTTGTTTTTTTTAAATGGTGCTATATGATGACAATATGTTTTCGCCGTTCTCTTGGTGTTTCTATAATGCGGCTGATGAGGGATATGAGAGGTTTGAGTTTATATATTTTTTCGTAATGTTTTAGTTGAAATAGTGCTATAAAAATATTTAAAACCAATTGTTACTGTAATAATATCTAATATCTCTTGAATTTTGAAGTCGTTCTGTCAATCAATAAGGCCGGTAGGTAGGTATTGGTAATAGGTTGGACTACTACAGGCCTGGGAAATAGCGACCATGTCAAATTTATAAATGCTGAAATTGTTATTTCTATCATATAGTTTATTAGTTCTGATGTACTTAGTATAATTTAAAAAAAATGCTTTATAAGTCTTTATACTAATTTTAGTTTCGATATAAAAATATAAATTATCTGACTCTTTTTGTTTGATATTAAAATACCTATATTTGACTTAATATTCGCACTAACATTACGTGTTCAATAATGTTGTTTTCGTTATCGTGCTATTGTAATTATAACAATGCGATAGGTTACTATACGCGTATAGTTTTTTTTTTCAATATGTAGCTGAGTAGGCAGAGGGAGCCTAGTGTTAAGACTATCTGCTTGCCACTTTCCACCGATTTCTGAAGTCATTGTGTGTTGAAAGGCGCAACTCAACGCCGCGCTTTGGCTCGACACTAGAGCGAAGAAATGGAAATATAAATTTAAATAAATATTTCATCTCCTCGAGTGGGGATCGAACACACAACCAGTTGATTTACAGTCACAGACTGGCTTCAATATGTACCTTAGTAAGAATATCACTTATCTGGCACTATCAAAGACCAGATGGAGGCAAATTATTGGAGTATTCGGATTACTGAATTAATAAATAAAACTTTATATAAAAAAAAATATAATATGCTTTTATTACATAAAAGGAATAAATTTTAAAATATAAATTGTTACAAAAAACACTCTATGGGATCTACCATGCAGGTCCTTGTTCTTCTATGCAAATGAAAGAGGAGTAAAGCCTTTGTCAAATGTTACCACATCCTTTTGCATATCCACATCAATTTTGAGAAAATATTCTCTAAGACATACCTCGGGGTTATGGATGTTCTTGACATTCAAAAAGCCCCGACCTCCACACTGACGCGGGATTTACAGACGAACGCAGATGGTGATGTGAACGTAGATTCGGTATATCGTCAACAATTTATGTATTTGGCGATCTACAGAGTCTAACTCAGTCTGTGTCCATCTTACAATGCCAAAGGTATAGGCTAACAGCGGCATAACCCAATCGTTAAAAGCACGCACCTTGTTGCAACCAGATAAAAGGCAACCAAGCACTTTTTTCAGGCGACCAAAGAAACGCTCCTTCACCAATTGCTTGATGTTCTGTTCATCAATACCTAATGCTTCAGACATTCCAAGACTTATATGTCTCACCTTCACGGTTCTGAAGGAAACAGATTCTGAATACATAGGTCTTATCACACTCCAGCGCCACATGCATGCTGGCACATTAATCGACGCCAAATTCCATCCTGATATCACTACTAAAAGTTTCAGTAACCGTTAGTAGTCGCATAAGATCCTTAATTAACATTGTTATGCAAATTCTATTATTGTATTTTTTTTTCATATTTCTTAGAATATTTATCCGATGTTAAACTATTGAAATTGATCGAGGTGCCTTATAGTGCAAGTATTTTTCGTACAGCATTGTTAACGATTTACATCTATTCATTTCCAGCTTCGCAGTAGTCTCAGAATATTTCGGCCGTGGTCTCTTCAACAAGTTAACAGTGGTGACAGAGCCTCCTGAATCCCCGACCCCCGCCGTGACCGCCGCGCCCTCCATTCCGACCACCGCGTCATCGCAGCCTAATGCCTTAACATATGGTCCTGGCGCTGAAGCTAAGCTAAGATTGCAAGAAGGACAGAGTAAACAAGGTAGGAGGTTTATTTTTTAAATGTTATTAGCAGTTTTGCGGTGGGAGTGGTTTTTGTAGTGACGGAGCCCTCCGATCCCCTCTCTGACCGCTGTAACCTCTATCCTAACCACTGCACCAATACTGCCCTAATTTTACGTATGGGCTTGGCGCTGAAGTTAAGTTAAGACAGAGTAAAAAATAGGAAATTGTACTTTTAAATGTTATTTAGCAGCTTCACGCTTTTTGTCGTATACGAGGATATGTAGAAAGGTATAGGAAGGAAACCTAGTGTTAAGAAACTCCTATCCACGTGCAAACTTGTGGACCTGGAGCTGAAGCATAGGAGAGAATTATAGGTGGAACAGAGTAAACGAAGTGGATAAATGTTAAGATTTTTTGTTATTTTAATTGTTGCTTTACGTTTTTTCTTCTTTTTTCACATTACAGTATTCGTACCAAATACATCAAAACAAGTCGCACCAAAGGGCACCACAGTGATACCAGTACCAGAAGGCAGGATGCGAGTAATAGAGCAACAAAGATACAGCTCGAGTCTAGAAGCGAACCTTACCAGATTAGAGCCTGAAGTACATAAAAAATCACCTTTCGCTTCGCCTTTAGCTTCTAAAAAGGAAATCAAAATATCGTCAGTCATAAATGAAAGTAAAAACCCCTTTGATGATACTTACGATGAATCCAAAAATCCTTTTGCAGATGAATCTAATGATGCATCAAATCCCTTCGGTGAAGATGATGATTATGATAAGAATTTAAACCCGTTTTCTTGAGATGAGTTAGAAATTTGGAATTTTTCGTTTTCTTGAAATATGGGTTCAAAGGAACTTATTTATTATGCGCTTTAATAGTCTAATTATTCTACGCAATATATTATTATTATTATTATTATAAATAAATGTATAAATGTATTGAATGTATATCTCAAGTAAAGTGTTCTTATCGTTTAGATTTGCGTTTTTTTTTTCATAAAAATCTTTTTTTTTGGTATGTCAATTATATTTTTGGAATTTATTTTACAAGTGTCATGGATGATTTATAGTTAATATTAGAGTATATTAAAATTAAATCAAATTACTAATTATTATATTTTATTATTTTTATATTATTATGTTAAATTCAAAATAAAAGTTGTATAACATTACTATTGCAATAATTTTGTAAGTTTAAAAATGAATCATATGAACTATTCTTAATTTATTATTCAAACTAAACCTACTCGTCAACTTTGGCACAATTGGGATAGCATCCTGACTTTCGACTAACGCGAAAATTCTGGTTTCGTTCCCTATGTTAGCGATTGAATAATTTTCAGTTCTGGTAAGACAAGCCACCGCCGTTTAGTTCCTTAATACGCTATGCCTCTAATTCAGACGAAACACAAGACTCTCTGCCACGTTGCTAACCCTGCTATGCGGAATAAAGCGGAATAATAATAACTTCTCTTACTCGCTTATAGTTGTGGGTGCAGCCCTACACAATATATTTGTACTAAAACAACAAAAAAATATATACATTTTTTTTTATTAAAATTCAACGTTAAAAAAGTTAATACAAAATCTTATTTTATGTATGTAGTAAAACAGGCTTTATGCTCAATATTCGTGTATAATCATTATTTTTCTATTGACAAGTTTTTTTTTTAAATAAAATGTAATATTGCTTGGATCTCTCATACATAATATATCCATATTATTTATAAATACACATTCCTCTATATTATAAAGGAGTTTTGTTTATTCACAATATTATTTAGTTTAAGCAAAGTGTAACTACTACTATTGTGATAAAAATATAAAATAGTAAAATTTACCCATTTGTTTTTATTTACTATTTTCCTTTTATAAAAGAACCAATAGATATCATAGAGATCAGTTTCAATGGATTATTTCTTGAACATCTTTTTTATACTTAAGCTGTATATCTAAAAAGCTGTCCATCTGAAAGTCTATTTTTATATATAAAAAAAATATATTCATGAAAATTATCTATTAAAAAACAAATTACATATTAAAAATCTTTATTATCAATAGTGTTAAAAGTCATTTCATTCATATATTTTCTACTTTCCCTATCTAAAATATCAGTCATTATAAAAAGGAACTCGATCAAATCGGGAACTTTAATAACTTTTTTAAATCAAGCTGTATAATACAATTTAAGAGACACAACAACATTTATCATCACGCTGGTCTGGTGATGGAGCCACAACCTGAATAGTGGAGTTCCTAGTACACGAGTTTTATATGAACTTAAGTTCATATAAAATCCGAGTGTTTACATAGCACTTATAGCTTGGTGTAGAAAAGGATATTTGTAGGGGACGTGGCCTACACTATGTAGCTGGAGATTAGCGTTGATAATAAAAAATAGTATTTTAATTGAAAGTTGCTTTATTGCTTGCTATGCTATAATGCTAATGAATGCTACCGGACAGTACGCGCTCCGAATATGCACTGCCTTATAATATTAGCGCCGGGAGCGTCAAAGGCTACGCCGCGGTGCGGTGTTCGGTGTTCGGTTACAATACTTGGACCGAACAATCATTTAAAAATAAGAATAAC
>JAAIXJ010000576.1:0-37886 GCA_013403705.1 Heliconius hermathena | reverse complement strand
ACGTTGGAAATAAATGATGTAACTGGTTTCAACACACTGCCACTAAAGTCACGATAATTCACTAAACGCTAGTCTTTGCTTAAAATGTCTTTTCATAGAATTACTTAGATATTCGCTAGATGCTATCCGGCTCGAAGGACCAAAATGTAGGGGACGTGGCCTACACTATGTAGCTGGAGATTAGCGTTGATAATAAAAAATAGTATTTTAATTAAAAGTTGCTTTATTGCTTGCTATGCTATAATGCTAATGAATGCTACCGGACAGTACGCGCTCCGAATATGCACTGCCTTATAATATTAGCGCCGGGAGCGTCAAAGGCTACGCCGCGGTGCGGTGTTCGGTGTTCGGTTACAATACTTGGACCGAACAATATTATTATCAGTTTTTTGGAACTATATAATTATAACAATGAACTAAAATTAAGTAACTTTGTATATAAAAAGTATTTTATAATTCGATGAAAGGTAATAATTTATATCTCATCATGTTATCTCAAAAAGCACTCAAATGTTTAGATGGCATTTTATGAATTAAGGCTATTTATAGATTTTTGAAAAGCTTTGCAATTAGACTAAAAGGTCTGTAGTAAAATGCAATATTTATCCGAATCAAAAGTACGATTTTACTTATAATTTGAAACTTTCTGTTGCCTGCAACAATATCTGCAGTACATATACAGGGTGCAACGCGATCGACGGATCAATGGACATCAGTATGTATCTATTTTATCCCCATGTGTTCAGCAATTTGGTGGTGTGCGGATATTTAAAAAAATCAATTTTTTTTCTGATCAGATTATTGAAGAAAAATGGTAAATACAGCTCGACCTCGAGCTCTTTATATGTAATTGTAAAATATTAATTCTACAGCGTGTGAAAACTAATAATAACCACCATCGAAATACCAATTCCAATGCCAATTCACGGCCTGTGCTAGGATAGCTCTACAATATCAAAATACTTGTATAATACTCTATAAGCATTGTCTGATTATAGTAGACTGGTGAAAAATTCAAATGTAAATATCGATAAAAACGATTTAAATGTAATCAATTCTCGGAATAGGAATAACAATTTTTATACTTATTTAGAAAACGTATAAAAATTTGAACATAGCGAGGTTAAACACTCGAACCCGCGCGTCCTGGAAACTGACTAGACTTGGTTGGTTGAGGCGGAGTGTAGAATAACACTTTAAAAATGTTTAAAAGTATTCAACAATTTTTAATTGTTTCATGGTTCGAGTATATATTTTAATATGTTGTCATTGAGCTACACCTATGAAACTTTCAGAGATAATTTAACATAATTACCAATAGTTTTTGAGGCCGGTCGTGGCGCAGCGGCACGAGGTGTGACTGCAAAACCGACTGGTTGTGGGTTCGATCCCCACTCGAGGAGATGAAATATTTACTTAAATTTATATTTTCATTTCTTCGCTCTGGTGTCGAGGCTAAGCGCGGCTTGAGTTCTGCCACTCAACACGCAATGCCTCCAGAATGCGGCGGAAAGTGGGGAACGGAGCGTCTTAACACTAGGTTCCCTCTGCCTACCCTGCTGTGTCGGGATACAACGTGTAGCTAATTTATTTTTATTTTTACCAGTAGTTTTTCGCGTTACATCCGGTAACAACTGCGCTCCTTTTGCGGGTGAAATTAATTGCGCTCCTTTTGCGGGAGCATCATCTATGGTAAAATATTTCGAATCCATATCTAAAAAAAATTATCAAGATTCCCCAACATCGACGTTGACACAGGATTCTTATTTTCATTTCATGAATATTATCCTTACTGCACTACGTGTGACTCACTTACGAATAGAACCAATAACGTAACTACTAAAATACTACTTGACGTTGCCGATCTGAAATTTTTCATTCTCAATAAACATACCAGAACGACAACGATTATTTTATTATTTTTAGTTGAAGAAATATCACCTTTTCATTTTTGGCAAAATCTCTTTTGTTCTAATTGTTTTAAGCTTTTAAACAATTATTTTTTTTTTTCTATTAATTAAAATTGAGAGTGCATTCATTTAAAATGGTAAAGATAAGAACACTCTGTATATTATACTAATATGAACATTTCAGTAAATTATTCATCATTAAGATTTAATTAAAATAGAATAGTTATATAAAATTATTATTTTAATAACAAAGTATTTGTTCCTTGTTTTAAAGAATATTATCTTTCTATTTAATCAATATTTTTAAAATAAGATCAAATATAAGGATAGAGGATAGATGGGTTAAAAGAAACAACAATATGGAAATTTTCAAAGCATTTTATTTATGACCTTTAACACTGTGTATAATATATTTTGATAGTACATTTAGAGCAATGAGTAATATTACCAATTATTACATTGTTCTTATTTTCATAAATCGAATGAAATTCATAAATTATATATAGAATATAATTGTTCAAATATCATCCTCGTCCAACAGACAACAATCACTATCCGATCACAAGAAGTGGTATACCGGTACCTCAAGTATACCTCGCGTGAGCCTCGCTACTCGACCACAAGCTCCTCCAACATACCAAACAACTAATACTTAAAATTAAATTACACGAAACAGTGAAACGTAATTTTAGAAAACAGCTATTTCTATAAAAATAACAGTATAGCTTTAGAGTACACTCTATAAAAATATATATAATCCAGCTTAAGCTGTTATCTCTAATTTAAAAAGATATTTTTGGAACTAGAAAAATATAACTAAAAAGCTATGCAAAAGAAGATCTTCGAAAGAGAACTTAAATATATCATATCCGACCGTATATAATACCTGCTTAATATTTAACTAGATAAACACCGTTTTGCTATGCAAAATACATTACGCTAGTAGAAAAAAGGGAATTTACAGCTTTGGAATGTTACAAATAAATGACTAGTAAAAGAAAAGTATAATAAATTAAAATATATCCGTAACATATTCGATTTGTTTATTTATTATCCCTGCAGTAGTACGGTGTCCACATTACGAGAGTTAAATAGCGATATCTATATAATATTATATTTGTTGAATATAACGAGATCTGAACACGATACGTTCGTAATTTTTTTTAATTTAATGAGAAGGACGTCCAATGGGTAACTGAAGCACGTCGTCAAAATCCTCTACGGCCGCAGCCACGGAGGCTGGTTAAGTCGAGCGTCACAAGGAAGTAAACAATCTTGACGACATATTATATTATATTACTTAACTTTAAGAAATACCATAACACACAGCGTGACTAAATTTTGGTTAATACTTCAGATCTTACATCTATTTTTGTCTATTCTAAGTTATTATCTGGATATTTTAGTGTTCTGCCGAGAATTCGTCTACGGTTCATGGTGCAAGCCGGTGACTGGACTTTAAATGAAGAAAGCGATGAGATATATTTTTTCCTAGTGTTTCCGAAAATCATATGAAACCAACAATTCAAAGAACATGTATTTACAATCACTAAAATTTATCTTAAGCTTACAAAGTTTTCATGACATAGAATTACATAATACGTTTTTATATCGAAAATAGTCACCTAGAAGCGATAGTCGAGTGACGATTATTTATTCAACATTCATCGAAGCGGTAACGAGATTAAGAATCTTTTGGGATAATATATCGAGAATTAGAAACGAAGGGACAGACAGTTATTATAAAACTATAGTCACATCAATTAGTCTAGCTACTGTGATAAATTGTCAATATTACAATGAACTAACGATCTGTCGAGCAACTGTGGAGTTAAACACCGAAACATTTATTAACAAACTACTATGTGGTGATTGTTCGCGGCACAGCATTGTATCTAAGTGTGGATGCAGCTAGGGTTGCCAGACACTCCCACAAATCGTAATAAATGTGTGTAAATTAATTATGATTTAAAAGGAAGGTAATGTGTCAGTGGCAGCCCTGGCTGGTCCACGTGTCTATCGCACCTACTGGTGTCCTCTATGACATGCAAGGTGCCTACAGAGCACATGACTAGACGTTCGGAATGTTTGTGTCAACACTATCCCGGATACGCCGGCACATTAACCTACTTTATACAAACTTCAATAAAATTATCATCAATTATAATAATAACAAATTAAAAAAGTAAATATATTAAATAATTTCAGTTGAAGCTTCAATTGTCTCGAAACGCGTGGTCTACTAACTACAATGCGATTAAATTATACATATATTATATGTATTTACAATCAATGAGTACTAGAGTGAAATTAAACGTATGACGTCACGCAGACTCGCCCGCCCGGGATTGAGCCACAATAGGTTATGCCCTACTATACTGTCCGGGTCATACGTATTTACAAGGTAAATTACATTAATAATGTATGTATGTATGTAAGTATGTATGTATGTATGTATGTATGTATGTAACATTAGAGAAAATCTATATCGATACTTTCAATATTTTGCCGTTTCATATTAAATTGGATGTTGTTCCTCGTGATACATTATGGAGCCTAGAGACACATCGCCGACATATTTGTGCGCAACATTTGTCTTAATGCACATATAATTTTTTTTTTCATATTATCTAAGGGGAGGATTTTTTTAAACACTTGGCGTAACATACTCAATGAGTAAGTCCTTGCACCATCACAATAAAAACTTAAAACTAGCTAGGCTTAAGTTATTTTTTTTAAAAAATTATACAACTTTCCAGCAGAACGAGTAACAAAGGCAAGATTTAATCAGCTATTTCTTATAAATACAACGCATATTTTTTTTTAAATATTTGGCAAGAAACTTTAAAACAGTTGGTGCAAAGACCGTAACATTTATACACTGTCAAAAATACACAGATAAAAAACTTATTGTAAAAGTTGTGCGCCCTACGGTAGATATTAAAACAGCCCACTTTAAAGGTCCAATGAAACTTTAAATATTGTTTATTAAGACATTCTTGTAAATATATTTAAATACCCCATTCCCAATATCGGTGCACCGGTTTGGTCCCAACTCACACGACCGCCTTTAAAACTATTTGAAACAATGTAAAAAATATATTATAACAACATATAAATCGCGCTATATATATATATATATATATATATATATATATATATATATATATATATTACGTATAGACCGTATTTCGCATCAAATGCCATCATATATAATAAAATATATAGAATATTGTTAATAATAATAGGGATATGCTAAATTAATTGATTCATTTGTATATAATTTAGAAGGATAATTATATACTATATATTTATTTATATGGTCCCGATAAGGACACATGTTTCAGTAGCTAGTTGTTATTAACTACAGAACCACTCTTGTAAAAGAAACTGATATTTATTATTTAAATATTACAATTTCCCACGACAGTTTTACTTTTTATTATCTTTACTCCTTTACCAAACCAGTCACAGAGTTTCCCATGCAATATTTGTAGGAACTTCTGCTCGATAATTTACATTTATTATATCGTTATAATATATTAAGTTGTTAGAGATGATTAGATAAAATAACATATGAAATAACAATTACCAATTTAATATAGTTTTAAGCTGAATGCATTTTGTGTACGCTTATGTTCCCCACTGTTCTGCAATAATTAATTATAAAAACAATTATAAATAGCGTACATGATTGATATGCATTCAGCCTACAGGTGAAACAAATTGACATAAATAAGTTTATTGTATCAAACAATAAAACGTACGCTTCAATCATATACATGTATTTATTATACATAATATAATAATACTGATACATTTACATACATCACATTTATGTCAAAAAAAATCGATTTTTTTTTCCACCGATCGATCAACATTGTCTAAAAATGGATATTCGAATAAACAATATTGATAGGAACATCGACTGATGCGATGATATTCCAACACAACACTATCGACAGGAACATCAATCGATATTATGAAATTAAAATCGATTTTCGATTATCGAGCAAAAGTTCAGGGATTGTTTTAATATCTGTTCGCGGTGCGCATCGCGGGGAGGGGCCTGTGCGCGTATATCCGTTTGTCGGCGACGCATTTAAAAAACGAGGATAGACTCCATTGTGAGGGTGCCTCATGCGAGGGCGGGCGCGGGGGCCCCGTCCGCGCGGGGGGGCGGCGAGGGGGGCCTGCGCCGCGCCGACCGCGACCTGCGCGCGAACACCTTCACGCGTGTATATACATATGGACCGAGCTGGCTCCGTTTATATGTATGTCTACGTTTATATTATGTACACCAACAAATTGAATCCAACATATAGTCGGGTTGGTTGAGGAAACCTAGTCTTAAAACACTTCGTTCTTTAGGCACCGCCCAATTTTCGAGAACGTTGCGTTTCGAGTGGTAGATCTCAACGTCGCGCTTTGTTTTTTACCAGAGCGAGGAAATGAATATAAATTATTCACCCGAGTGGGAATCGAACCCACATATGTCTATTTAACTATACTTAAAATCAGCTTTTAATTGATATGAAAACAAACAGGATAAAATACTTTCGAAATTATTATTTTTTTTTATTTTAATAAACAAGCAAATAAGCTTATAATTCTGCCAACAAACGAATACTTATCACCGGCTCGAACGGCAAAATTTGATATTTATAAATAAATCTCATACAATCTAAAAAATTTTTTTTTTGCATATTTTAAAATGATAAGAAGCATGTCTTACCTGATCTGTCCGGCGAGGAGCGGGTTGATGGCGTAGAGCCAGTCGTGGACCTCCTTGTCGCCCAGCGTCTGCAGCAGGTAGCCACGTTCCTTGCTCACCACGCTGTAACATAACATTCTTAATCAATTGATTGCTGTAAATTTAATTCACAAAAAAATTTAAGCCCAGCCAAAATTTAAGGCATTACGTGCTTACCAAAAAAGAAAAATATATTGAACGAGCAGTGGCTGCTCTGAACTTTATATGGCTGCAAAGATTTTCTTTAAGATTTTTCTAGATGATTTTTTTTCTAGGATTTTTCTTCTCCTATTTTAGGGCAGCCACAGCTCGTCGACAACAGAACTGTATACCCGCACATTACCTGAAGGTGTTGGGCATGCGCACCATCTGCTCCTGGTCCTCGGAGTACTCCACGTGCGCGTGCGCCAAGTTGATGACGGCGCGCTCCACGGGGTCGCGCTCGTCGCGGTAGATGAACACGTACGGCCGGCGCACCACCTGCACACCAAAATAGGTTACTAAAATAATCAGACTATATATGTAGTTTCGATACATGTCTATTATGTATCAATTAAACGTATTACTAAGGGGAATGCATAAAATCTAGTTATAATGCTCTATAGTTATATTTCTACTTGTAGTCTAATTTGTCAGATATTGCAAGTCGAGTGTCGAAATTGAATATGAAAATAATTGAATGTAATAATTCCCCAATAGGGTACCGGCCACCCTAAAGCACTCACCAGCCAGCGCTTCTTCCAGCCGTGCGTGCCGTGCTGCAGCACGTTGAGCACGCCGCGGCGCGCCACGGCGGCGGACACGCGCACCTCCTCGCAGTCGGGCACGAACTGCGCGCCCGCGGGCGCCGGCGCCGCGCCCCAGCCGCCCGCCGCCGCCGCCGCCTCCAGCAGCGCGCGCTCCGGCGAGCACAGCCTGCGGAGCGGGACTTGCGCGGTAAACGAGAGCCGCGTGCTTCGATTTCGCCACGCTAAAATCTTAATTTTTAAAATTTTAGTTTTTGTTTTTTATTTTGTTTGTTTCTTTTTATATTAGGTGCAACGGTTGTGGGCGCCACGACTAGCCTCAATTATATAACAATAGATTTTCTTTTTCAGCTTCATAAGCAGGATAGATAGAGGAAGTGTTAAGACACTTCGATTCTCACTTTCCACTTAATGTCATCAGTTTAAACGGGCAAAACTGCATTTGAGTCGCTAATATGCGTTATATAGGATTAATTGTCTCACTCAAAGCTGCTTGCGCTATGTATGGAGGACAGCAGGCTGGGTGTACTGATGTCGGCCGACACGCCCTCGTCGACGGGCGTGGCGGGCGATACTGTGGCTTCCACTTCTTTGTTTGCGCCTATCCTTCCTAAATACCAAAATAAATTTAAATATTAATAAACTAGAATTCGGATACGATGTATAAAATATAAAAAAATCCATTTTATAAACTACATTTAGTAATAATGTTCAGATTTTTTTATATAGAATTATAGAAATATTAAAAAAAGAAATATCAGAATTTTTTTTACGTCTTTATGCCTTTACAGTACATAAACAAAAAATAATATATACATATATATTCATATAAATAAATTGTCTATTGTATATCTCATATACACAATAGACAACTATAGTAAAGTAATTAAGCAAAAAAAATAAAAATAAATCAGCTTCACGCTGTATCCCGCACACAGCAGGGTAGGCAGATAAAAATATATGATAATAATATAAAAAATATATATTTAATAACAATTGTAACCTTGTATAAGTTTAATATATTTAGTGGAGAGCTCCTTCTCGCGCGGGCTCATCTCCCACGGCTCGTACAGCTCGTCGCGCGCGTGCGCACACTCCGCCGCCTTCGCCGCCTTAGCCGCCATGTTGCTTACCTCCTAGTCACATGGTTATTTATATTAAACATTTTATTGTTATATGCACTGTAATTATGTATCACATTAAATGGGTATATTAAGACCATTTTATTTCTTCAAAATGTATAATCTATATAGCCGGTGAACAAAGAAGAGAGAACCTTGTGTTAAGACATTCTTTTATCCGTGTTCCGACCAGTTTGCGAGACATTGCCTTTTAGACAAAGAACTTTTTGTTGTAGCAAGTATTAGAGCCAAGAAGTGTCAAATCGACAACCATTACGTTCACAGTCGCCGTCGTCGACCTCAATTATAATATTTAACTGAATAATTGTAATTATATATTTTATAAATACTTTAATTACAACATTTTTCAACATGATAATGTATGCATATAATAATAAATTTTAGATAAATTGAATAAGAATAGGACGATTGCTTATTCGTTATTGCATCATACATTTAAAAATACCGATATATATCGGTAGATAAAATATAACAGGATATTAATTAATTAATCATTTTCTAGCTAAATTAATAAACAATATTACTTACCTTTTCAGTTTTAGTAAAATCGTTAGGAGCCACAGTATTCTCGTGTCCGTGTCGCAAACGTTCGCGCAAAGCCAGGAAATGTCGTGTCCTTCCCACTTGCTCCAATCTAGTCATCTTTTCCAACTCCCACTGGAATTTAATAAATATTAGTAAATCCCCGATTAAAGTACTTTTTCGTTACTATTAAGTTGAAACAGATTAAAATTTATTTAAAAAATAGCTAAGAAAATCATTTTGCATCTAGAGAAAGGCCAATAAATATGACAAAATAATTTTAGAAAAAATTTTGAATATCCAAATCTATTGTAATATGTAGATAAATAAAGCTAAATATGACGAATAAAAACATGATCAAGCGTGTGTTCGTGTTTAAATACTTTTGTAACGTGAACAGTAGTGTACGTATAGTATAAGCTTTTATAGGGAAAATGAATCATAGAATAGGAAAAAAATGAAAAAATAAGGGCGATTCCACATAAAATTGACATAGTAAAATTTCGATAATCTCGGACGTTATCGATAAATAATCAATACATTTTTAAAAATAAGAATTTATGCAGATTATGGGGTGTTTTTCTAAAAAAAATACCTATGATATGTAGATCCGCCCTTAAACAGATAATATAAAAAACTTTAGAACACACTAAATATATAATATATAATCTATAACTGCGTGAATGATGAGTGGACCAGTAACCAGTACACAAATTACTTTTCAGTAGCTATTTAGTACGAATGAATATAAAAAACACCAAAATGGATGATTGCGCACATACTAAATAGCTAAGGAAACATATTTGTGGACCTGGAGTCTATCGATAACGTCCAGCGGCCAATCATAGATCAGTGTGCGCCAGATACGTTTCTGTTTGAGTAGAAAAAAAACAAATTGTTAATGACCGAACTAATTTACATATAACCTTTTTTTTTTCAATTATATTTTAAAAAAATATTACTGTATAGTAAACAAAATTAGACAGGAAAAATTTTAGCGTAGCAAACAAAACGATATCAAAACTACTA
The DNA here is from genome assembly GCA_013403705.1 of Heliconius hermathena. NCBI lineage: Eukaryota > Metazoa > Arthropoda > Insecta > Lepidoptera > Nymphalidae > Heliconius > Heliconius hermathena. Next base: position 27,784 of record JAAIXJ010000576.1, on the reverse strand, counting down.
GCTTCAAAAAATAAAAAAAATCAATATAAAGACGACCACGTTTCGAATATCAATACTTTAATAGTATCGTACATCGTTCCAAATAGCCATATAACATGCAAATTTTGCTTTTCTTTTTTTAAATACAAGTATCAAAATTAGCAACAATCATTTCACTCTAATAGATTGAGAAAGAGACTGAGAGAAGAAAAATTGTGTACAATTGTATTATTAAGTGTAATTTTATACCTGATGATCGAAAATAAGTGAATCTCCGCGCGGACGCCATCCGTGTAGATTTTCTTCGCCACGCACATAAGTGCCGCTAGTGTCCAGTACACGCCTCTGTCGACGTTGAACGCCTGAGGACAAATTGTATATACAAATATGTTTAAACATCATCTTTTCCTAGCTTATATAGAAATATAGTATCTATTTATTAGTGTTTGAAAACTTTTTTTTAAATGAAAGTTATTCAATTACTGTAGTATTGATTTCACTGAATCTTGGCTGTGATTGTACTTTGGCTGCTACATATATCGGTGATCCGTGGAAATGTTACTTAGAAGAAATAATTATACTTATAATATGGATATTTCCGAAATATTCCTCTCAGTAAATAATAAAAAATAAAATATAGTAAACGGAAATTCGTAGAAATTACAAATTCAGCATATGACATGCATGAATAAATGACAATACATAAAACGTAGAATTACCCGGCTCCAAGGCCCTGTGCAGGCTGAGCTCGTAGAGGCCGGTGAGGCGGTCGGCGCGCGCGGCGCGGGAGCCGAAGAGCGCGCGCCTGAGCGAGCGGCCCGCGCCCGTGCGCGCCTCGCGCCCCACCACCACCAGCGACAGGTCCTTGGTCACGATGGCGGGCCGGCCGCAGTTCTCCACCTGTGTTTATTTATAGACAGTATCTCTAAGTGCTTCCTCACCCATTACTTAGCCTAGTTTTGGCCATGATATCAATTATATTATTATTCTAATATATTAATTATTACGACATTTTCGTTATGTCGCTTACTCTGATAAAAACTATTTTCTAAATATATAAAACGCATAGAAAATGTTAATTAATCAAATAAGAATATCTTATATACCTCTAGATAGGCACTCAGTGTGATGTAGACTACTTCGCCATTGGCGCTCACTCGGTTGAGAAGTGGGGAACCGTGGAGGCTGCTGTCCCACGCTGCTTCGAACCTATACAAATATTGGAATTATGACCATTATATCTATTTGAGGCCGTCATAGTATAGGGGCACAAAGGTATGACTATAGCCCGACGGTTGTAGGTTTGATCCCCACTCAAGAGAATGAATTATTATTTATGAATATTTTTATTTCAAAAACCTGGCGTTGAGTTTCACCACTCAATGCCTCAAAATTCAGCGGAAAGTAGAAAACGGAGTGTCTAAGCACAAGGTTCCCTCTGTCTACCCTGCTGTGTGCGGGATACAACATGAAGATGTACAAATGATTTACGAGATATAATATAACATACCTCGATAAATAGACCACCTTTTACAAAAATAATACTTAAATATAATCCAGTTATAATATTAACTACTTAAGTTCTGAGATTAATGCGTTCAACCAAACATACTCATGTTTATTTGGTTGATTGTTACAATGTAGAATAATGGCTTTAAAAAATAGTACCTAAATACAGCACGGTCGTCCAACGTAGGACGTTCTCCGGGGAACAATCCAAGAGATAGCGCTCCGTCTTCATCACCGTCTGTTGTGTCTTCGTTAGCTTCGGGCGTGTTTCTGATACGTCCTGATTTACAAACATTATATTTTACATAAAGTGATTATTATAAAAAATATTATAAACTTACAACTATTTAAAAAATATGATCGACCTTAAACTCTTAGACTAACTACTAACCTAAGCAAAATTTAAAAGCCAATAATAAGTTTGACCAAATTTTCAAATTATATGAGATATTAAGCGACCGTGGTGGAGTGGTACAGTGTTCAGTGTGATTGTTAATGCTGTAGTTGTGGGTTCGATCTCAAATCAGTGGAATAAATATAATTTTACTGACTTAACAAAGCATGGAGTTATGTCATTCAGCACGCAACATCACGTATTCTGCGGTAAATCAGAGAACAAAGTGTTTTCGAACATGAATTTCTCTTTAAAAATCAAGAAAAATAAAGAAAACAAGTATTATTAATAAATGAATATCTCACCAATGACCAGCTCGCGTACATCAGTCCACTGCAGGTCGGAGGAGGGCTCGTGCAGTATGGTGATGCGGATACGGCGCTGTATGCCCTGATGCAGGAGGAACAGGCCCCTGCAGGGCAGCTCGTCGCTGTGTTCTACCACCTACAATACAATATGATATCTATTTTATATAGAATAATTTATTCTAAATAAAGAAAGTAAAAAATAAAAAAATGAACTCTACAGTAATTTGTTTCATATAATGATACAGTGTAGTAATTTAAGGGCAACTTACCGCAGGCACATAATCTCCACTAGGCGCCAGTTCACAGATCTCAAACCAAACTAACAAATCGTGTTTAGAGTGTAAATGAGACGAGCAACACGGCGGGGCCACACTGGCTGCTCCCCATTTAGGGCTCCGCACTGGTGCTGATATGGGCAGTGAGGGTGGTAGCATACGACGGGGCGGAGCCCTGCCGACTGGGCCATCTTGTTTTGCATCCTAGAACAACATTTGGAGTTATTGTGTCATGTTTCTTATTATTGAAAATGTTTTTTTCGTCTTAATCTTTCTATCAAGGACACCAGGCGCAAAGTGACCTTGAAATCGTGTTTAAAATAACAGAATAATTAAGTTAACTTAAAAAGTTGACAAGAAATTTAATTCACAAAAGATATTAAGATAAGTTTTACATTATTTATAATATTACCTTGTGCAAAGGATGTTGCTGATAGTGTCCGAATACTTCAAAGACTATTGGCTGTGATTTAATATATTCAACGAACGATTTAGTCACTGGCACGGTGATCTAGAAAAAAATATTTATTTAGTTTATTGATGAGGCCAGTCGTGGCGCAGCGGCACAAAATGTGACTGTAAAACCGACTGGTTGTGGGTTCGATCCCCACTCGAGGAGATGAAATATTTACCTAAATTTATATTTCCATTTGTTCGCTCTGGTGTCGAGGCAAAGCGCGGCGTTGAGTTCTGCCACTTAACACGCAATGCCTTCAGAATTCGGCAGAAAGTGGGGAACGGAGTGTCTTACACTAGGTTCCCTTTGCCTACCCTGCTGTGTGCGGGATACAACGTGAAGCTGATTTATTTAGTTTATTGATGCTTAACAACGAAATATAAATTATACTTAAATTAAATTAAAATTAAATTAGCTTCACGCTGTATCCCGCACACAGCAGAGTAGGCAGAGGGAACCTAGTGTTAAGACACTCCGTTCCCCACTTTCTGCCGAATTCTGGAGGTATTGCGTGTTGAGTGGCAGAACTCAACGCTGCGCTTAACCTCAACACCAGAGCGAAGAAATGGAAATATAAATTTAAGTAAATATTTCATCTCTTCGAGTGGGGATCGAACCCACAACCAGTCGGTTTTGCAGTCACACCTCGTGCCGCTGCACCACGACCGGCCTCAATTATACTTGTACTGTATATATTTACAATAATATTACACTTACGTTTTGTACGTGATAGAAGCCGAGCGGAGTATTCTTTCCTGTGTTCTTTACAGGCTCTGTTGAGAACGCATCTTCATTCCTATGCAAGAAGCTAAAACAAAGAGTAAAGATAATTAAAAATATAACATTATTATAACATTTAGTATAACACAAGAAACTCTTTGATCGTAAAGTACATTTGATAAAAATAAATTAAATTAAAAATTAAGAATTCGATATTGAATGGATATCGAATTCATGATTTCTTTTTGACAATGATAACTATAAATCCTATCCTACATAATTTATTTATAGTTATTTGGTATTTTATTCATTTATTACGTACGTACATAGATACATTTTCATACATATTATATATAAACTTACTTAAACTGACAAAATACATCAGCATAATCAGTCGAAACGCTATGCGCCTGTAAAACAGTGACACGGAAAGTGAATTCACGTCCGAGAGTGAGATGTTCGGGAAGATCTTCCTCTTTTAGTTCTGATGCCAGGGAACTGTCTCCACGTCCACTGTCAGCGTCACATTCGGCTACTGCTAACTCTACGAGACAGAATAAATAAATTAGACTGTATCCTGCATATAGCAGAGTAGGCGCAGTGTTAAAACACTACGTCCCCTAATTTTCACCGGAACTAAACACTGTGCTTTATCTTGTTACTTGAGCGAGCAAATTAAAATATTAAATGATACATTCCACTGAGTGGAAATGGGGGCCCACAACTGTTGTTTTTACAGATACAGGTAGTGTACAAGGAACACAAGCTCCCATGTAACAATATAAATAACAAGTTAACATTAACAAGTTGTAAATATGTATAATTCATAAACAATGAATAAATAAATACGAAATCAAATTATGAAGTATATTTTCAGAGTATCAAGAATCAAGAGTTTTGAAAGTGAAAGCCTAATTTAAATTAATTATTCTTGAAATTCTTACCACCATCATATCGACTAAACACGATAGTAACAGCCTCTAGTCCTACCTACATAACTATTTTAATTGAACAGTCATATAAAAATAAAAATATCTTAGAAAAAGAGAAACATAAAATACCTTCAATTTTTATATTAGAGTCCTGCTCAGGCCGATCCTCCATATTAATAGCGTTGAGTGCGTTATTCTTCTCAACACTGGAGATGGCCTTGAGGCGGGAACGCGTCGGTACGATGTCGTCGTCGAAGGAGATTTTGGCCGATTGTTTTACACCGGCTGCAAATTCCGCGTTATCTGGAGAAAATTATATTTAATAAATGAAAGAGAATTAAGTTTTAATTACAGAAATGGTTTTAATAAAGTAATTGATATTTAAAAATGGGGAAATTAGTTATCTTTACTAGGAATAGAGTACATTTTACGTCCCTTCATTGAAATTGTTTTATTGATTTTATATGCTTCTCTGATTTTATATGTTTCATCAAAGCCAATAAATTAATTAACCTAGATAAGTATAACAATAAAAGATCGTAACTTCTGAATTGAAATAAAATTAATGTGAAATTCAATTCGAAGAGCTCGAGCTTTAAATAGATTTTACTAAAAACTATAATTCTATGTATTCATTCAAAAAAATATCTATTTATTATATATGTAAACACACTTCAGCGTGATATAACAACATATAATCATTTCTGGAATTACAACATTATTAAAAAATAATAAAATATTTTCAATCAACTGTATCTAAATAAGATAGGAGATAATATTTAAATTTAAATGAGTAAATATTTACTTTTCTCGGCGTCGATGACCGCCTGCACAGCTACGCGCAGGTAGCCCTTCACGTCTCCCTTCTCGTTCACGATGGCAACCTTGTGAATGAGTGGAACCGGGTACAGGAGGTTCGACAGGTATACAAAGCTCCTGTTAACAAAATGGACATTAAATTATATTGTGTAAAGTAGGTGAAAAAAAAATTGTATTATGTTAAAAGAAATGTAGTCGATGGAGTAGTAGTTCTTTTTCTAACATGATGACAAATGGGTGACCGAAGAGTCTTATTGGGAACGGTGTCTTAACACTAGTTTCCCAGATTTCTCCTGCCTACCCTGCTATGTGCGAGAAGGTCAAATCTAGTAAGAAAGTAGGTAGAATGTTAAGATTCTAATATGCCTTTTTGTAAAGATAAGTGAATAACATGTATCAATGTATTACGACATCTATTTCGCGAATTGTAGAAGTCAAGATAATTAAGTTTTATTTAAACTTTTTTTCTTAAGAACTCAGTAATCGCAATTAATTAATAAACAAATCTTTCGAAAGCTTTAAAAGAAAAAGAAACAAAAAGACAAACTCACCGTCCAACAAGACGGAACCACGGGAATCTATCGTAGAACGGATCACCGCCGGTGACCGACTCGATGTTGTGATCGGGCGATGTGGGCGACAACTCCGCCTCGTTGTGATACATTTCACGCATCAGTTCTAAACGTTGCCTAATAAATATAGACATAACTTTTAAATATTACATTTAAAATGTAATTTTTGATACTTATTTGAACATAATAAAATTGTAAGCTATAGGTACATGCATCAGTATATGCGTCAGCGCGTGCAAGCAATTCAAATTATATGCTTTAAACTGTTGTAAATGAGTTATCTTTGGACATTATTTACATAAAAAATCATTTTAATGAATCACAAAAAAAACACGTACACAAAATGTAACCTGAAATAATATTGAGATAGAAGCTTCAAATGTATCTAATATTCAAATAATGAATTAGCGACAAATTTTTCAATTAAATTATTGAATAGTGCAGTAATGTTGCGTCTTACAATATGTCGTGATCCTTCAAAGCGAGTACATACAACACGAATAACGTACAAACAACGTAAACGAAATGGTCACAATTTTCCTCTTAGTTCTGCGACCTCCTCTAGCCGGCTCAACGTTAAAAAGCTTAACATAATGATCAACCAAAAGCAGACAAAGCGCATAGAAGCGTGTCTGCAAACTTTGTGAACATGTTTAAACATAACAAATACTCAAAATCCTGCACGTTAGACGGCAGAAACAAAACAGTCAAGACAATGTGTCATATGCCTATTTAAGACTAGTTAAGTCGCCGCGAGCTCGCCACGCGCTGGTTTGTTTCTCCCGGACCAACCTCGAGGGCAGCAGGTTCGCTAGCGACAGCCTCGTGTTGGTGGCGCACGTGGAGATGCACTGCAGGAGGTCGTCGGGGGGCGCGGGGGCAGGCGCGGGGGCGGCGGGCGCGGGGGGCGCGGGCGCCTCCTCCTCCGCGCACGCGCCCTCGTTCATGTTGTATATCTGACGCATGAGCTCCAGGCGGTGGCTACGGACAACATATCCGCCTTGGAGATACACACTAGCCCTCCCTATCTGTTTTCCAGTGGGCTATTTCTTTTAAATATAATTGGTGCCCCATCATGTGCCTCACTATTATGTTACTTTGCTTATATTATCGATATCTAGCTAGTTTCCGAAAACCGATCCAAAATCTATTTACTTACTGATTTATCATATGACCATTTTTTACTATATTGTGTGTTGTAAAGTATAAACCATATTATAGCAGTATTTCCACAAAATTAAGTTAGTATGCGTTTTATCTAGGTTCAGCAATAAATGTTTAATTCGAATAAAAATAAATAACGATAAAATAAGTATGTATGTTAATATAAAAGCGTAGTTATGAAAATGAAAATAAAAAGCAGCAAAAAATAAAAGCGGCATTGAATAAATATATGAAGCTAGCATTAAAATTTAGATTTTTTTACAATATATATATTATACTTACCTATATGAGAATACAATTAAAAATATATTTTATTTTCTACATAATAAAATTATTGACCGAATTTATTTATTTGAAAAATTAAAAAAAAATTAGATATACATGTGTATGACGTACACAGCTGAGCAAAAGTGATGTTTAAAAAAACTTTAAAAACTAATATGGACACAAAACAAGGCGAAAGAAACTTAAAAAATACTCTAACGCAATGTGATAAAATAAATATATTAAAGTAAATAAAACAAATATAAATAACGTATGAAATTGATCATGTTTAAACTATATAAAAAAATAATTATATTATATTATAATATATTTAAGAATACTTAAATTATAACAGTTTAGTGTTTTAGAAACTCAATCACCTATTAAATTTATCATACATTTAACAAAATTGTAAACTACTTACAGTTTCTCTAACAATTAAATTTTATCATTATTATAATCTCGGTATAAAAAAATGCTTAAAACATCTACTTCACTAACCTAACATTCCAAACCAAATCACTATAAAAAACTACCAAACATCATCTTCATACAATCGGCGATTACACCACGCTACTTCTAGTGCACTACATTATATAGGGAGCAAGACGTTAAGAAGAATAAAAATATAAAAGAATTAGGGCGTATAACCTTAAAGATGAAAACGCCCTATTTGTAGTGACCTTACTTAGTGCACTAGATATAGCACAGTGTAATCGTCGCCCAAAACTACACCAACTATAGTAATCTACCGTCCTTACCGTAACTTCTCCAAGGTCCAATAGTGAGTAGCTCCATTCTTAGTATCGGTGACTTCGACGGCAACTACAGTGGGTGCGGAAGGTCGATACTCGTCGTCGCCTTCGTCCCGAGGTGCGAGTTCCGCGGGTAGGGGCGAGTAGGGGGTGTCAGTTAGTAGAGTGAACTGGAATTGGACTTTTTTGCGGAGCTCTACTGATATTGCGTTGGCTTCCTGTTTTCAAAGAGATAGAAAGAATCGAGTTACAACCAAGTTTGAATGTCAATAATTTATGTTAAGTATAATGATGTAATAGTAACATCTTTTATGGTAAGCTTTAGACATTATAAAATACATATATTTTTAATAAATTCCAAAGATATTTTTATATATATTTTTTGTCGGGATATAAAATATTTTTTTATATAATATATAAAATAACAATAAAGTTACATCAAAGAGACTATGGAGACAAAATTATCTATATTCTCCTTTCGATCAAATTTAAATTTGCATATCATCCAGAGCAAGAGATCAAAAATATACTCGTATGTTACTCGTATAAAATAAAACAAAAATACGAAAAATACATAAAAAATTAAAATGAAACACTTTATAAAGAAGCATATATATACCTTCAAAAATATAGCATTCCCCCACAAATCGTCCCTCAGCGAAGTGAACTGGTGATACTTCCACTTGCGGAAGGCCCACGCGGCGAGCCCCACCTCGCGCGCCGACCAGCACTCTGTCTCAAACAGGGGATTCACTGCCCCACCACACGCTATTGAGTTACGCATGTTATGTATGGTGTTCATGTATTGATTTATTTTTTTAAAGAATTTCATATATGATTGGGTCTTTTGAGAATAATGTTATCTTTTTTGGAAAAAAATTGTATATTGGTGATTGCTTATTTTTTTTTATAGATTCATCTATAAAATGGATGCTTCAGTTGATGTAAATGAAACGATAATGAAAAAGTGGTATTAATTTTATTATACATGTACTATAGTTTAAAAATGATTTTCAATTAATACGATTAATTGAGTTTTTATGTTTAATGCGAAATAATATTTTAATCTATATATACTTCAAGAAAAGTTAATATTAACATAATTTTCCAATAAATTACCTAATAATTAAAAAGTAAAGTTAACAACTTTATGTGACACACTAAATAGATTTTATTATATTTACCAAATATATCTTCGTCGTTGTGAAAGTCTTCAGGCGTGTAGGAGCTGTACATGGACATTGTAACGCTTTGTTCTTCCACTTGACGTTGCAGAGCGTCAATTCGTGCTTCGTAGTTCTGAAAGTATGTTGAATAATTTGACTTATATGAAAAAATCTTAACTAATAAAAAAAGTAAATTCTAGAGGTCTAAGTTTTTCTGTAATAAACAGAGAAAATAATTATTAATTGTTGTTATTATTATGTTTCTAATTAAACCAACAACGTAGAACGGAGTAAGCTGTTTTCAAAATCTTCCTTTCAATACTAAAAAATATATTTAAAAAATATAATAAATGAATAAAATATTCTATTATTTATCTTAACTTTATTCATTTTCTCAAAATGCTGATCAGTATTTAAAGTGCGTTATTTATAAATATTTATTGTTATGTTTTTACCTTCCTCTGCTCCTCAAACTGCTGGTCAGCGTGTTCCTTCTCCCTGCGGAACTGCTCCTCGAGGGCGACGAGGCGTTTTTGCATTTCCGCCTTCAGATCGATACCCTGCTTCTCTAATAACTCGCATTGGGCGTAATCCCAGTCTACTGTTTCAGTGTCGCTTGGAGCTAAATTTAAAAGATATATAAATTTTATATTATTTTGTAATATTTTTAGACTAGTTGAAATAGTAGAATATAATATATATGTATGTATATAACATTTTTTGAGGGCCATGTTTTTTTCTATAAGGTCAATGTCTGGTTTTTCTAGTAAAAGCGTTTAATTTAATTAAGTTTAATATTTTTTAATAATCAGCCTTTATTAAATTTATTAAATTAGGCTCCAAAACATATATAGTCTTAAATCTCCTAAAACAACTAAATGAATACCTTCAGTGACACTCTCGGTAATATCGTTGACCGTGTCCTTGTTGCTGGGCAGGTGCGGCAGCTGCTCGCGCGGCTGTCCGGGGTGCGTGAAGCGGAACACGTGGTTCTTGCCGAGGATCACGCGCGAGCCCGTCTTTAGGATTATCGGCTCGGTCACCTAATCATAAATTTTAGATTACCCCTTTTCAAAATCGATATTCTTGTAATACTTGTTAATGTAAGTTTTTCATCACAATTATTATTGGCTTCTACATTGACAAAAAAATATTTATTATTTTATCCAAAATTAATCTATGGTGAAATCATATAAAAATATAGCATAAAACATAAAAAAACATATAAAATTACAAACCTCGCGTCCGTTGACATAAATAAGGGCTCCACGATGCGGTATAAGACAGATCACGCCATCAGTGTTCTCAAAGATGCAGTGTTCACTTAAAATGTGAGACCCACAAAGTTGGATATCTTGAGGGACATTCCCTTCTGCTGTGCCAAGGCGAGTTACACCTAGAGAAATAAAATTAAAATTTTAAAAGTATTCAATGAACAGATAGAAAACGTCAAGCATATTTAGAAGAAATATTTTTTACGAATATAGTAGTTAAAGTAATATAAATTTTATTATAAATCAATAATATTAGTGACACTAACGTCTTATTGAGTAGTATAATGGATTCAGACTGCAATAGTTATTGGTGCGAAACCATCTGTCATTGGATACTCTTATCTAAACTTATATGATACAGAATATATGATGATAATTTCTACGTCTCATTTACACTCGTATAAGTTTCTATTACAAAATTATAAGAACCAATTTATTGTAAAACATCATCATAATATGGATATTTGGCAATATTACTGAGGCAGTGACAATATAATCTTGGTTTAAACAGGATAAATATCGATTAAATAAGTGAAATATGAGGATATCATATATCCAGATCGTATTATGTGACGTGTTTTCTATTACATAATTATTAGTCTATAAATATATAAAAAGCGTATCAAAAGTTTCACACAAGTTAAAAAAGTACGCTCACTTAAATTTTGCCTCAATATTTTATAACACGAAACGTCAATTGACACTCAAATTCTGTTGTTTTTAAAATGTTTTTAAGTATTTTTTTTACTTACTTTTGTAATCGATTGGATATCGATATAATATCGATTTAAAAAAAATGTTGAAATAGATAAAAATTGACTAACCATCTTTAATATAATAAAGTAGACATTCCGATAAATTGGGATCTTCATTCAAATTGACCAAATGTGGCGTTTTCTTTGGTGAATAAACGCCTACGGTGATTCCTTCCTTCACAGCGAGACCCATTTCAGCGAAAACCGCCTCACGTTGCACGCGTATTTGTTCTGTACGTTTGAGCTTTTCTTCCCAAGTTTCGTTAAGTTCTGTTGGATAAAAAAATTTAATAATTATTTTCAGCAGGGCAGGCAGAGGAAATCTAGTGTTTTCCATCCAATTGTTATAGACATTGGCTAATAAAAGCGTCTAAAGCGCCCCATTCTGTCTTGTTACCAGAGCGAAGAAATAAAAACGTTAAATAATTAATTCCCCTTAGTGAAAATCGAACCCTTAATCGTCGCATTTACAGTCAACTATGCCGCTACGTCGTGACAGCCTCACTATTCATTATTGGACCTAATACAAATTAAACATAATAATAAAGTTTGATAATCTGCTACTTTAGTTGGAAACTGTGTTGTGGTTATAAACTTTTACCGTAGATTTAACAATTAGGGTATTTAATCAATATCTGTAATTCTATATTTGTTGATATAAAGTTAAACAAAGCAAAACGAAACAACTCTTTATACATTTATATAATGTGAACTCACATCAAAAATAAATTAGTTATTTTCTGGACTAACATCCAGAAAAACACATATTAAAAAATAACCCAAATCAGAGACATTGATTGTTTTTTAACCTGTCCACTTCGCGTGGAATGTGTATTCGTTGATAGAAGTAGGTACTAGGTGATCTCAATAGAAATATGTGATAAGTAAACCTTAAACTTATACCAATCAAATAGATTATATTTCATTTGTTGAATGTTTGTAAAAAAATCTTACATAGATTCTACTATGCTTACTAAAGACTATTCTTACTAAAGTTCACGAAAAGAACACAAAAATATCAATTTAATTTACATTTATACAATGGTTAATTACCTGCAATAAGTTTTTCAGAGGCCTGCAGCTGATCCACCGCCTCCTCGGCGATGGTCGTGGCGGCTCGGGACAGCTTGGGAGAAAGCGCTTCAGATTCGCTTTTCTTGCGCGTCGGTGACGTGTTCTCCTCTCCTGTTTCATCACATTAAATATATATAGGAAAGAGAGAGACAAATAAATTTTCCAGTGCGATTTTGAATTGACTTAGACGTTATTTGAGGTATTAACGAACATATCAAAAAATAATGTTTACGGGGTTATCGGAATAAAGATTCATCTTGCTCTGAGAAAATAAAATATTTTTTAGTATATATTTATATTTTTTAAGAACAAGATGAACCTTGATTACGTACTCCCAGAAACCTTCTCTTTTGACATGACTGTCTATATTTAGGGACCGTTGAAGATATTCCTTTTTGTAGGTTCAGATTGCCACCAAACACCGTGTATCATAACGGAGAACATAGTGCTATCCAAAACCAATACAAGTGCCAAAACGACCCTTGATGACTCCTTGTATTACTCTAATATGATGAGAAAAAAAATAATACGAATGGCCAAATTTTTTATACAAATATATATAATATAATTTTATATAATATATAAATCAAAGCTACGGTACATGCTCTGCGTAAGCTTAGCAGCTGAGATATAAAATACTACTAAAATAGAAAATTTATATAATAATCATCAAAATTGGGCCATCGTTATATAATATTACATTGGAATTATAATATAAATACTGAACGGACACAAATAGTAGAAAACATGCGAAGCTATAAAGCTCTTTTGCGATATATGGATACCAGATAAACACCGTTCGCGACACTTATGTCAATAAATTATATTTCATGTTCTTTCCCGATTGTATCCATGATTAAAACTACTATTTTAATACTTTATATATTATTTTAAATATTATAATGATAATAAAATATCGATTTTTTTTATTTCTATAAGAAATAATTAAACTTTTTTTATATTTTATAGACACTGATAAAGTAGTTTTATTCATTTAAAAAGAAATTCATTATTTATAATAGTAAAACGTTTTGACGTTAACATTAAAATTAAAGATGGCGAAGTAAATTATATATCGCCGCGAACGGTCAACACAGGCCGAGCATTTCAACTGGTGCTGCTAAAAATCGTAATATATACGATATCGTCTTTTTCTTTCTTAATTTTTTTCTTAAATTGTTAGACATTCTTAGCCAATTAGTATCTGTTTTTATTTAAATATTAAAATGCTCAGGACGCTATAATACATACTGTCATACACTTTAGAATATCTGTCTGTGTGAAGTATAGTTATCATAATATATTTAATATTGAAAAAATATATATCTATCAAATCCTTTTTTAATAAGAAACCAACACCAATATATAAATATAAGCGCAGGTATATAACGTAACCAATATATATGTACCTATAAGGTGACGACTCATTTACTAAGAACGCCTACGACGCCACAAGCCTTGGAGTAAGGGTGCATTATTTTTCATTTTTAGGTGTCGAGTTGCCAGTGTGAATAATATTGTTTTATTGATTTTTTTATCTGGCAACCCCGAGGAGGCGAAGCGTACAAGGTGGGGTGTACATATGCATAAGCCTCTTTACTTTACTTACTGGTAGGTTGTTCTTTCTTTTCATAAACGACTCTACCATCTGGTCCTTAGCGATTGAAAACAAAAGTTCAAGTTTAGTATCATGGAAATTGACGTTTGTGGCGTTTTATACAAACAACGATCTATCAATTCACATGACGACTAACCCTAATACAGATAATAGTAAATATACTTAAATATATGTAAAATTAATACCTTCCTCGACATCGATGCCCTCGGCCTTGAGAAGTTCTCGTAATTTGAGTATTTCTTCTTTGAGTTCGCGAATAAGTTTTGCGTTTGCGTCTTCGTTGACGACCGCCTTGCATACGATTTGTTTGGCGCGATCTGCATATCTATATAAATATTGTTTTAATTTTACATTTTCACAATTATATAACTTTAATTTAGTATTAAACTCAATAAGGATTTCATGATTGGGTCACTAAAACTAAATCTGGACGTAAAACTGCAAAGGCAAAATATTTTGTCCATGTGGAATATATATATATATATATATATATATATATATATATATATATATATATATATATATATATATATTCTTTTATCTTACCTCAAAGTACTTAAAGTTTCGTCGTAATTGATGTCAGCGGGGGATATGGCCGCTATCATAGCAGTTTTGGAGTTACCACCGAGATTCTCACGCAACAGCCAAGTGAGGACAGAGTCGCGATATGGAATGAAGTCTGCTTTCTTCGACTTCTTACTCTTTGACGCCTACAAATTTGATTACAAAACAACATTTATTACATATTATATTATTAACATATTACGACCATAGATGATAAAAGCACGCTGTGGTTTTGCCTATTACATATTAAAAAGCTAACAACAAAGAACAGTTGAAACAGATTTTGTTTAATCTGTGCTTATGAGTATATTAAAAAGGTACTGTCTAAGCCCTATTGTTTAAAAATATAAAGCTAGAAAAATATCTGCACATATTCCTAAATTGTACTGTGCTTTTTGCATTATAAAACTATTATTCTATGTACATAATTGAAATATTTTTTTGAATAAGCCAATAAATGGTATGTACAAAAGACTATTTAAAAATCATCTAAAAGTGACTAACTTAATTTCTATTCATATTATTACAGGCAAGCAACACATACACACGCTAGAACACACGTTGGTATTTGCACGAAGCTACGCTAAGTGGAGGTGTCTGTTCGTACATAAGGGTTTATTAGTACATGTAAATAAGATTGAGGTGTAAAATTTGCCGTCGGCGAAGTTCCAAATCTGGTTACATTGTTTATATAATGCTTAAAGTTATTGGAATAATGTATTTGAATCTGAATTGTGATTCGATAAAAATAAGTGAAGCTGATTCACGCTGTATCCCGCACACAGCAGGATAGGCAGAGGGAACCTAGTGTTAAGCCACTCCGTTCCCCACTTTCCGCCGAGTTCTGGAGGCATTGCGTGTTGAGTGGCGGAACTGAACGCCGCCCTATGCCTCGACACCAGAGCGAAAAGATGAAAATATACATGTAAATAAATATTTCACTTCCTCGGGTGGTGATCGAATCCACAACCAGTCGATTTACGGTCACACGTTGTGCCCCTGCGCCACGACTGGCCTAAATAAAAATAATTCACATTATTTCGTCTACGACGCCTACGAAACATCGCGCTGAAAACAACACAGAGTTAGAACTTTTACCAACGTAAATCGTTTACATTTTAGTCCCTATATAACGCATCTACTCGTATAAAACACATTGATAGACATAGATTTGATAAAGACATTCCACTTACCGACTGCACGCATCCAAACAAACAAGATGCAGTGGGACAGTTGAAAATCGTTTATGAATCTAATATTTATGTACATATTTTGAGAAAAATCATAAATTTAAGACAAAAAATAACGATTATTAGTATTAATTAATTCATTTATAAATATATTTTAATCAATCACATTGTCAAGTTTTAATTTTAATTTGCCTACTATTCAATATATTTTTTTTATTTGATTTTTTTTTATATAAGCATGCAAAATGGGATTTATTATATTTTTAATGTACATTACCATGTTATTTTTTTAAAATAGAAATTTGTGTTTATTTATATTACATTATATTCACATAAATCTAGCACTCCACGGTCACATACATTCTCACTAATGTAACAGTTAGCAAGACCAACTACTTACTACATATGTACTTGTATCTATTAATTTATACATAGTTGAATATTTTTTGATAGCAAAATTTATTATCCAAGTAAATTAGCTAAATTAATATTTCTTCATATATATTTTTAACATTCTTTTTCCACTTTTTCACTGAGTAATTTCGGATTTATCTCGGCTGAATTGCCATAATTAGAGAAAGAAACTATTATTTACTCAAAAGTTAAAATTATTTGAAAGAACCGTAAATAAAATAAACAGCCAAAGGTATATTTTGATAATATTATTATCGACATACAACAATTTAATATATTTCATTTTCATACGGCAGTTACTTCTCTTATATTATAATATAGAAGCACCACTACATACTTTTATGTCACCCAACCGTTACTATCAACAACTACACAACCATATCAACACCAAATAACATGAATTAAAAACAATAATAAATAACTTACAATTTCGGCCAAAGCTGAAATAACTTTGCCAAGCGTGGTCAATGATTTGTTGATATTTGCACCTTCCTTTAGTCGTGTGCCCTTGGCGCCGGTGGAGTCGGCTCGCTCGGAGCCGGCCAAGTCTACCAGAGATATTTTGGATACCTGGGCACGAATATTATTAGCTTAAATAAAAAGATTTAAAATATTTAAACTATAACAGCTTAATTGTTCTAAAGATAAAAAAGATTTAAAACCAGTACACCACTAGTAAAATCATACATGTGTCCGAGGCAGTATAACTTCAAATGTATTAACGATATGAGTGTATTTATGTATTTAAATTACAAAAAAATATTCTATTACATCTTTTAAAACTTATATAACTCTTATAGCCATTCTATTCTCCTTACCTTTTCGGATACCAAGTTTGTCGTTTTATCATGCCTTTGCTGTGTAAAGAAAATGGTGAACACAGCATGGGATCGTGATGATGTTTCGTTCATGTTCGTAGCCGCTACAGTTCTGTGGAAGAAATTGAGTCATTTTTATTAGCTCCCGACGTAAAACGACCCCTCGTTAAGCCTAACCCCCCCCCCCCCCCCCCCCCCCCCCCCCCCCCCCCCCCCCCCCNCCCCCCCCCCCCCCCCTTTCATAAGTTCCACATGCATTTTTGTCTTAAACTGTTAATCCAAATATTATAAAATAATGTTTTATGAAAATCGGATTAGAAATTTAAGAGTCAGAGACACTTTGGTGAGACAAGGTAGTTAGTAGAGTTTTTTGTGTCGGGATTTTTATTTTTAATATTAATTAAAAAAATAAATTAAATCAGCTTCACGCTGTATCCCGCACACAGCAGGGTAGGCAGAGGGAACCTAGTGTTAAGACACTCCGTTCCCCACTTAAAAAAATATTTCCCATTAATCCAAGTAAAGAGAATCTAGCCGACAGTGATGCCGTTTTTAATTGGACATCTCTTTAGAGACATTGCATCGTATTAATAAGCGCAATGTATAAAAAACAAATTAATCATTTAAATATTAGAAGGTGAATAAGTAGGATTCTAACCTAGGACTTAGTGCACTATGACTCAGCTCAGACTGGCTGACTGACTCAAGACTCATTTTCACTCTACCTACCAATATTTCATTGAATACTAACTTATTGTCTACAGCAAGTTTCACTAACATATTACTTTTACAATTTATTTTCTCATTTTCTTTCGTTTGACGTATCCATATTAATTTTAAGACTAAATCATAGAATTATTTACAATATACACAGACATAAAATGTAACATAAATCTAATTATATTAGATGTGACAATAATTGCTAAATGGCATTACATTCAATTAAAGTCACTATCAGTGGAATCCACTTACATTTCTATGTCAAGGTGAATGCTGCATGCACTTTGGTAACGTGCACGACGCATCCTCTTGGGGATCGACTTGAATATATTTAGGTTATTATGAATTATTAGTTTAAAAAAAATGAACTCCTTTTTTTAAAATTGGATTAAGGTAAAATTTTTGGTATCCGTACCTCAAAAGGTAAAAACAGAACTGGACAGAAGCATTTTTCTTTCCTAAGTGTGGATTAACACTTTAAAAATGTTAAAAATAAAAACAGAACCCCTCTCGGATCACTTTGTCCATAAAGATCATTAATTTCGATATCGCGTGGATAATCGTTTGATTTGATCAAGAGGAAATAATTTTCGATAGACTTTAAATCAAAATCAAAATTTATTTAAAACAATTGTTTTAATAATATAGACATATCACATCGATGCGAAATCCCAGAATATGTCCATGATCCAAAGTATTAAGTATTGCTTCTCATTCTTTGAGAGAGTTCCTAAAATATCATATTTAGTAAGATTATAACGTACCGAGCCTTGTTTCCCTCATCGATGAGGTCGTAAATGTCTTGATAGGACATAACAGCCAGTTTGCTCAAATCTTCGACGTAGGGGCCGAGAGCCGGGTGCTCACGTACTCGCAAATTGCCTTTATTTTTTGGATTCAGTAGATCCCGGACTCGTTCGCAATATATTTCCATGTATGATACTTCAACCTATTTAAAAATCATAGATTTTATATATTATTTAATAGAAAACTAAAGTAAAAGACTAATACATTTTATTTCAAAAGAAATAATTATAAATGAAAATGTGTTTCTCTAGATTCTATAGGTAAAAACATGTCGTTACCGAGTACGTGAGATCATCGCTTGTAGTTTGTCGGATGCGTCTGAACAAATCTTTACATATTTGAGGGATGATGCCCTCCTGTCCTTCCTCCCCTCTGCCCATCATAGTATACGACTTTCCCGCACCCGTTTGTCCGTAGGCGAATATGCATATATTGTAGCCTGTTAAATAAATAATAATACAATAAATATAGAACTGAGCTATAAAACAAATTCAATTTTTCAATTTTAAGTTAAGTTTTTTAGGTATTAACAAATTTTAGGTAAAACTTAATGACGCACCATCAAAGGCATGTTGAAGCATTTCTTCGCCGATATCTTTGTATACCATAACTTGAGATGAAAATTCTGGATCACTGGGCTGTAATAAAATTAATATAATTAAATTAAATAAAAAAAATTGCTTCACGCTGTATCCCGCACACAGCAGGGTAGGCAAAGGGAACCTAGTGTTAAGACACTCCGTTCCCCACTTTCTGCCGAATTCTGGAGGCATTGCGTGTTGAGTGGCAGAACTCAACGCCGCGCTTAACCTCGACACCAGAGCGAAGAAATGGAAATATAAATTTAAGTAAATATTTCATCTCCTCGAGTGGGGATCGAACCCACAACCAGTCGGTTTTGCAGTCACACCTCGTACCGCTGCGCCACGGCCGGCCTCATTAATATAATATTATACAAATAACAATTCTAATGTAAGGGGTTTTAGAATTTGATGATCTGGTGATGTATTTTATTTTAAAATTAATAATAGTAACAACCAAGTTTTTGTTTATTCAAGAATTCTGCTATAAAGTTACTTCAACTAAGCAGCAACATTTTGCCTGACATAGTGGCTCATTACAGTAGGACCCTTCGGTCAAGTGTCTGCCAGACTTAGGTCGTGAACCCGCTTTGGAGGTGCGACTAAATTTTCAGAACATTCAAAGTTTAGCTTTGGGTAAATAAAAAATTTACCCAAAGCTAAACTTTGAATTTTCTGAAAATTTATTGCTAAATTCATTAACCAAAAGGCCAGTCGTGGCGCAGACGCACAAGTGACTGTAAACGCAATAGGTTGTGGATTTGATTCCCACTCGAGGATATGAAATATTAAATATTTTTATTTCTTTATTTTGATGTCGAGGCAAAGTGCGGATATATAGAATTTCACCACTCAACACGCAATGCCTACAGAATCCGGCGGAGTGTAGCTAACACGCCCGGTGTTGTCTCTCTGCCTACCCTACTACATGCGGGATACAGCGTGAAAATGAAAAAAAAAGTAAAATTAATTAAAAAAGGGGCTTTTAGTAACCCCCAAAAATTATTGTAGTAAAGGTATTTTTGTAACGTAACAAACATTCCCAACGTCCAAGGTCCAAGCCGCAATCACTTGTGGACCGTGGCATCCACAAATTCTAATCTCGAAGGCAATTAATAGCAATTGCGACACCACCGCAGATTTCCAAATGCTCCGTTTGCGGTTTCAATTTCAATTGGACAATACGTGACTGATATTGCTTTATAGTTGCAATTAAGTATTCTTCATATTTATATTTCCATTTCTTCGCTCTGGTGTCGAGGCAAAACGCGGCATTGAGTTCTGCCACTTAACAAGCAATACTTCCAGAATTCGGCAGAAAGTAGGGAACGGAGTGTTTTAACACTACGTTCGTTCTGCCTACCCTGCTGTGTGCGGGATACAGCGTGAAGTTGATTTTTTTTTTCATATTTACTGTTTTTAAAAATACCTACTACAAAAAGTCTTTCCTAATTAAAAAAATGAATTCAATTTATATCAGAAAATACGTATGTAATGTTTTAAATATTTCCACTTATTACATTTGTATATACGGTATCTTTACATTTTTGTATAAACTATCATTCGTTTGATCTTAGAAGCTACACTCCTACCAATTCTCTATCTTGCTACGTAGATAGAAATCTCTTTTTAAAATAATAAAAAAAATATAGATAATAATTAATTTATAATAATTTTATATTATTAGATATCTTCATCATATAAATAATTCGTACTTCGCGCTACACAGCGCTAGCCTCTCTCGAAATGAGTATTCCAAAATTTACATTGCATTTGCAAGATTTTGATGAATATGTATTATAATTCATGTTAATTTCTGCGGCTGCGAAAGCCGATTTTGTGGCATTCCTAATAAATTAAATGTTAGTAACTCTTCAGATATTGTTCATCATTTAAAACCTTATTTAAAATTAAACAAGACTATAAATATAACATAGTTCTATTGTAATTATTAAATGCATATGCATCTATCCAGCTCTATACAACACAATAATCAAATATCACAAACAGAAATTATGGCAACCCCATATTTAATTAGGCATAACATTTAATCATTGCGGATGAAATGACGCACTTACATACATATATCAGTTAATAAAAAGGAATTACAGTTTCTTTTCTAATCCACGAAAGCTAGATCCATCATTAACGGCCGTCATAATCCCAAGTATTGCGTTATATAAAAGAAACAACGTAAAGTTTAGATTAGAAGCCGTACGGTAAATACAGGACGTTTCACAGATATCTAATACCGTAATCGCGTTGACAATTCAATATGGCTGCCGCCGAAAATGCGGGAGTTTCCCTTTATCCGTTTATGATTTATGAATGATTACAGATTAAAACATTTTTTATTTGTCATTTTTAAATAGTGAGTAATTTATCGTAATTAAAAAATACTTTAATTAATTGACTTGAAATTTGTTTTATACAATACTACTATTTTTAAATTGATATCAATATACTCTTATGTTATAAAAGAAAATATAATTATTATATTTCTATTTCAAGACGTCATTTCGAACAGCGGTCTATACCCTCGAAGGGCGTACAGGAAACACGTAGGAGGGAGGCAATCAATTCACTGTAGCTACAGAAATAGACTTCGTATATAATGTATACAAGAATATTGTCTTATATTCTAACTTACAGTTCGATAATGTTTCACTGTTACTTATTTCGCGTGAGATATAACTTAATATATTGTTTAATGTTGATGGAAATAAAAGTCGTTTGAATTTTTAAGTACTCTTGCTAAGTAGTTAAGATCTTTTATTTCAACAGCAATCATATGGAAACCATTTTATATGAAAGTTTTTATCGTTATTAGGTTTTTTTTATATATATTAAAAATCTCGATGATATAACGGTGTTCATTTGACTGGTTATATTAAGTAATAAGTACTTATTTAGAAAACGTATATTCTTTCCTAAGTGTGGAATAACACTTATGTTTAAAAATAAAAAATGTTTAAAAAGTAATAAGTAATCAATAGTAATACTTACATTGTGCGACCAGTAGGAGAAGTCAAAATTGAAGCTTTTAGCGCTATCTTTGTTGCCTGGAGGTGCTTTTGGGTTAACTATAACTGTAACAAAGTATAACATTATTTTAGAAAGATAAGCATATAATTATAAAATAAATATATAATATAATAATTTCAGTCAATTCTATAAAAGAGCAGAGACAGTGGCCGTCGTAGCGCAAGTCTACTGAATTCTAAAGACGCGATGCCTCTAGGATTCAGCGGAAAGTGGGCAACAAAAGTGTCTTAATACTAGGTTCCCAAGTTAGCTCTGCCCACCCTGCTATACAGCGTGAAGCCAAAATATATAACATAATAATTTTAACTAATGATATATCATAAAAATAAAACTTTAAGCAAGATGTAACAAAATTACATATAAATAGTACCTATGTTTATAGAATATATATCTAATTAATTCTGTTTTCGTGTCACGTTTTATGACATGTCTTGGGTTTCTTTGTCAAGTAAGTTAAGTTAAAGCCTTAGGTGTTGTCGCGACGTATCGACCGGCGTTGACGCCGACGCGACTCCCGTCAAGTACGTACCTGAGGTACCTACTCTCAGTGAAATAAAACGGAAATAACTATTTACAGGGATGGCTTCGATAGGAAATCTGATTATAGAGCAATCTAAAACTTTTAAATGTTTTCCGTGTTGTATATAACTAACAGAAATACATTGTAAATATCGTGTATATGTCATAATTGTATATCAATGTTTTTTATAATATAATTTAAGTCATTTGAAACTGTTAATTTAAATATAATATTAATCTATACACAAGAAGAAATAAGTGTATACATTTTATTAAAGATTTCAAAGAAATATCTTCATGTTTTTAACTTTTTTTTTCTTGTAGCGTTAGAATAGGCAGGGAGAGCCTAGTATTGAGACATTCCGCTACCCATTTTCCGCTGAATTCTGGAGGCATTGCGTGTTCAGTGGCAGAACTCAACGCTGTGCTATGCTACACCAGAGCGAAGAAAATGAAAATATTCAATGTTCTATTTCCTCGGGTGTAAATCGAACCCACAATCTGTCGCGTCCATAGCCACACTCTTGTGTGCCACGTTTGGCCTCTTTATTAATTAAGCAACGTTAAATGCTTATATCAAAGTCGATTTCTTTTCTTAGCTTCCAGTTATTTTGAATAAAATTTACAATGTTTTGCTTCACATTAAAAATTTGTTAACACAATCTCTTACTGTATATAATGCAAGCCATTTTGAAGAGGGTAACATTTTATGAGTCGTCAAGTTGCAGACTGCAGGGGCAATCTTTACTGCTCTTCTCAACAGTAATACAATTTCATTTTATTACTTATTTTTACATCAAAGTTAGTTATATATTTAGTTTAGACTTAATGTGTTTTCACATAAATATTTTCATTTTAAAGTATCAATTTAAAGTTATTATAGAAATAAGTAAGTTAATCGGCAGAAAGTGAGAAACGGAGTGTCTTAACACTAGGTTCCCTCTGCCTACCCTGCTGTGTGCAGGATACAGCGTGAAACTGATTATTTTTTTTTTAATTTAATTTAATTATCTATAAAAAATATTATAGATAATAGATAGTTATTAAAGCCAAGGAGTCTCCTTAAAAAGATTTATTCATTTGTTTGTCATGACTTTAATGAAATATCACTTGAATATATTTCAGCGTGTCCTGTATTTTGAAAAGTGGACAAAGAGATATTGATATTAAAACCTAATAAATATTTGCAATAGAATATTTAATAATTTAAAAAAATATCCACCCTTCCACCATTTTTAATATCAAGAAAAAAAATTGTAAAAAAATCGTAATATTATATAAAAATTGAAACACAAAACGCTTCATGAAACCGAAAGAAAACATAAAAGACGCACGTTTCCCACAGTATCCGAGACAATAGAATTGGAACCCTCTCCTATTTACATATTAGCTTAAAAGCTAACCGGAACAGCCGGCGGACAGCATTGTTGAGTACACAAAGCGGGCGGTCCGGAAAAACCTTCATATGCTAACATTCAGCTCAAGGCTGCTGCAAAACTAACCAATAAAACGGAAACGGGGAAACAGCCGAATAGCGACATATGTAAATGCAACACAGATGTATATTTTGTAGGTGTTCTACTTCTTCTTCATAATAAAATCATATATAAATATAATTTTATATATATATATATATATATATATATATATATATACAGGGTGGAAGTGTCAGCACCACATTAAATGAAACCACAGTTTTAACTACTCTATAAAAGCCTAATACAATTCAGAAAAAAATAAATTCCCAAAAATTAAAAAGTTTTTTTTTCTAACAAAATAAATAATAAAATAATCGTTTTAAAATAAAACTTCAGTAAATGGAGCGCTGCCGCTTCCACCCTGTATATTACGTAGATAATGTAACGATATTTTTTTTTGTATTAATTTGTCAAAATGCAGAAGTCAAAACAAAAAATACACGTATAGTTAGAAGGTCATGTATTGATGCCGACGATATTTAATTATTTTGGTTAAACCACTACGTATTTGTTTAGTTTCTAGGTTTGTTCTGGATATACGTAGAAGCGTTATCTACTTTTCAATTCGAAACAATGCATGGTGAGCGGCGGAACATAAATCTGCACTTTATGTTACCAGGGTACGCAAACGAAAATAATTAATTCCATCCCACTGCGCCACGAACGTCTATTTATATATAATAAAATTAAATCAAATCTACTTCTCACTGTATCCTGCACACAGTAGGGTAGGCAGAGGGAACCTAGTGAAATATTTCTCCTCGAGTGGGGATCGAACCCACAACCAGTCGATTTTACAGTCACACTCTGTGCGCCACGACTGGCCTCAATACTCAATATATAATTGGACTCAATATATAATTATAACGTCAATACATACGTAAAACATGCTTGTAACGTCAATACATACGTAACTTCAAGAAATGCATTTTTAGTAACGCACAATGAGAAGTAGGAGTGATGAGTAGTATGAATAATTATATAGTAGAATATGAACGGAGTGTCTTAACACTAGGTTCCCTCCGCCTACCCTACCATATGCGGAATACAGCGTGAAACTTTTTTTTACAGATAATATATAGATGAAATACATACAACAGCACAATTACAATCTATTGTTATTTTTGCCTCTTCAATTCCATTCAACATTCAGTACGGCAACTCGTTTGTTCTCTCATATTATATTTATTGATCGTAGTTTATTGCAGTTAGAAAGAGTTTATTGCCCTCTCCGCCTTACAGTTTGAATTTTCTACAAGTCTAGCCCCTTGTGAGGGGTCGGCGTGTGCGTTTGACCTAAATGCTTCGTCTTTGTTCTAGACAACCCAGGCTAAAATGTAGTCATGTTCGAGCAAATGTTCTTTTCACTTTGCTCACTCGCGTCTCTTGAGATCTGGAGTTTTTTGTGAATAATATATCAATCAGATCGTTGATAGTTTACTTTAACTTTTTTGTAAAATAGAAATATTTTCTTCTTTAAAAATAAAGTAAAAATACTAGCTTTGATTATATTTTTGTTGTAATAAAAAGGGTAATATTTATTTAAACTGTAAGGCACTAAATTCTAATTTACTTTACTAGGTAAAGATTTTTATAAAACGGCCTTCGGCTTCTTGTTACTCATTAGTTTTTCTATTGTAGCCTTATAAAGTAACAATGACTACATTTTCTAGAATAGCGAATGTTAGATTGTAAGCAACGTGAATCAAACAAAAAACTAAATAAAACAGATAATTTATTAAATTAAAAAATATATATTATATATTCATTCACCCCAGTTTCTACAGTGAAATGGAAATGAGTGGGTAAGGCTTAGCCGAAACGTACTCCTTTTAAATAAAATAGTTTAACATTTCCACTAACAAACACTTATGTACTTTATAACTAACTCTCCCTAGAACTGAGCGAGTTCATTTCAAATCTTTCGACTCGCTCGGTCCAGTCCGAACGATTATCTATTGGTGAAAATACAAGTATACTGATTACTGTTGCGGGTTAAATATAGTCCTTAATAGGCTCGAAACCAGGAGTTATGCTTTGCCTCGCCCACCCTGTTAGCGTAGGCAGAGAAAACTTAGTTTCAGGAAGTGAAGAAATCTACAAGACGATGATCAACCCAGATGCAAATCGAATTCACAACAACCGCGTTTACAATCACACGCTATCCCACTGCACCACGATGGCCTCAATTAGTTCAGTCAATTATTACAAAAAAAACATCGGCCATATATATTTATATATTTCATATTATCGAATTCCCAAAGATTCCACTAAAGGAAGTATAAGCAATAATAAATAATGCCAAGTTCCAGCACTGAGTCGCGCACCGACGTCGCCGGCACGTTCCTCGCGTTACGGAGTAACGATACAAGTTTATGCGCTATTTGTGCCTTGAAACTCCCAAGCGAAGCTAAAAATTACATTTTCTCCAACAGGCAATTTTAAAACTTTATGACTAGAATTTTATAGATAACTATTCTATACTATGTCTACAATAAAGTGACTTTTATATATTATGTTATAACTTTATGTAAGACTCGCCCGTTTGAACTAAGCAAATATTTGTTTCCTATTCTGATTGTTTTCGTGTTCTAATAGTTTTATTATGATTTAAAAGAACTTTTTTTTATATCATTATTCCGAATATTAAAATAGAATATCCATATATTAGGAACTAACATTTTAGCCACTTCAATAAAACAACAGACAGATGAACGGAATTGTCTTAATTCCCATTAAGGTACCCTCTGCCTACCCTGATGTGTGCGAGATACAGCGTGAAGCTAAAACAAACTTCATATTCAGATAACCTTTTTTTTAAACGAATCCAAATCACTGTTTCAGATTCCATTAATAAATGATCCTAATTATAGATTTTCTCATCTTTTATGTACAGATAGCGATTATTTACAATTTCTGTATATCGTGGCGCAGCCATAAGGCGGCTGACAGTAAACTGACTCGTGGGCGTGGGCGTTTTTCTGAATAGTGGGAATGGTTTTCCACAAGGGAGAAAAAAAAACATTTTCCTTCCCTATATTCCCTAATTCATATATTTATATTCATATAACTATTTAATTAAGATTACTTACAATTATTACTATCATAAAAAATTCTCATACAAATATTTTCCTTTGGAATATAAAAGTAATAAAAAAAAACTTAAGTGAACTTGAAAATTATCAAAAAATTTATATTTTAATCGTAAAATTTCTAAATCTATCTGGCATTATTATAGTAAAAATCTAATGACATATAATAACACTGGAACGTAAACTATTAAATCAAAGCCAAATTAGGGGAATTAGGACCCCCCAGGGGACTCGTTGTAGAAGATTGTTTATTAGCCACAGGGGCGCATTACCTTTCTAACAGTGTTAAGCACATTATATTATTACGGTCTAACCAGACGATTTCACCAATATCAAATTGAAACCTTGCTTGTTTAAATTGCATAGAATTCACTTAATATTATTAAATATACTTAGTTTCGTACTTTACATATAATACCATAATACGGAATAACTTTAATAAAATTTCCCAATTTCTAAGTGGTAGTATACAGTTACATATTCGCCGCGTGATCCCGGCTTAGAATAGGATCACCCTGGTA
>JAAIXJ010000521.1:97423-153366 GCA_013403705.1 Heliconius hermathena | reverse complement strand
GCTTCGTATAATAACTTTTTATTTAACATATTTTCAGAAAATTTTTTAAAGTTATTTTTTAAGATTTTTCTTTCAGTCGCTAATTTGGTGTAGTTTTTACAAATGTCTTTTGTTTTTAATAGTTGCTATGTTTTTTTAATATACTTATTTATTTTAATGTATTTTTTAAATTTATTTTTACTATTAAGAACTGGCTTGGAAGTCACCGACTCATCACCAGTCAAATATTGTTGAAATGTCATTTTTATAGGTGATGACTGGAGAAACCAGGGAAGGTGTATTCCCAACCAGCTCCTCAAATAGGCATATTATATAGGATGGAAGTGTCAGCACCACTTTAAATGAAACCACAGTTTTAACTACTCTATAAAAGTCTAATACAATTCAAACATTTTTTTTTCCCAAAAATGAAAAAGTTGAATTATCAAACAAAATAAATAATAAAATTATTGTTGTAATATAAAACGCCATTTGTCCAGAACGACGCACGCACGCACGCATATAAACCTATCAAAGGGAAACCGCCGCATGCGCCTCATTGCGAAACTGAATCGTAGGTATAAGTTCAAAGTTGATTAAACCTTTAGTAGTATTTTTGTAGTAGTATGTGTTTACGTTATTAAAATCTATGCGTAACTGCGTCACACGAAATACAGGTACGGATAATGTAACGATCCATACCAGAACCAATTGTGTTGGTAAATAATATAATTAATTAAAAAAAAAACATTTATAAAAAAATATTATAAATATAATTTATAATATTATTTAATTATAGCTTAAGATAAATACAATCTTATAAATAATAGTTTAGTTCAGTTATTTAATTACGCGTTCCGTTCACAAGTAATATTGAAGTGACGTAATATACCGTAGGTAAAATACTCAGATATAAAATATATTTATTAAAAATAATTTAATAATTATAATGAAACGTTATGTATTATAATTTAAAATAAATAATAACATAATTAATATTTTNGACAAACAGCTGCAGGGTGTGTGCTGTGCGTGTTATTCTACGACGGTTCTGTTTAAAAGAGGCGTTACAATAACAGTGAATAGAAATTATATTAATATTAAAACTAAGGCATATAATAAGAGCACGTAGGTAATAATTATAATATGAAATATACTATATTAACGAATTCATACGGAAATAATAAACACGTCACATTATACATACAGCATTCAATATTATTAAGATACGATAAGTAAATAAATAGTTTAAGAAATATACACGAACGTTAAATGGGTATATTAATGTAATGCCCTCTAAAGAAACAAACTGAAGTGGATTCACATAATCGGCCGCCTAGCGGTAGGGAGTTCGATCTGATATGTGAAGCAGAGAGTTATATGTTATATAATTATGGCTACGGCCTACATATAGTAATCTCAACTCCATTGCAAGTATGTATATTAGACTTCGGTCTTTGAGTCAGTTATTTAATAATTGATCTTTCGCAAAACCATTATAAGAATCACAAATATTAACTATTCCGATCCGTCCCGGAGGGTTCAGAGCCGAACGGCCGGAATCCACGGTAAGTGGCGGGTGCGGGGCCACTCACTATCCCCCCTTAGTTATAACCATCAGTAATGACTGGGTGTAACAGAGAGGAGGATAGGACGTCTACGATATTCTTTAGAAATATCACGAGAGAATGAAACGGACAAACAATGACATTTTATTTATCATAATATCATTTATTTGTATTTATATTAAACTTACTGTACATTTAATATTTATATTGTTACCTCTGAATCTCTAAAAGATCTTGGATTACTTACGATCACTACGAAAGAGTTCTAACTATATTAGACGTATCACGAGCCATACTAAAATATTAAAATTATTATTTAAATATTTTATTGAGTGTAGGATGGGATGTCAGTTACAATAAACATCGTGAAATGAAAAAAAATCCTACGTCTTAAGTGTTGAGGTATCTTGGTTAATTTCTTTAGGTATGGGTTTACAATATTTTACCTTATATGTTGTTTCTGTAAAAAGAGCGCTGACACTTCCACCTTGTATATTATAGTATACAGAAGTGCTTTACTAAAATCTAAACTAAGATTACATTAATTATTAATTAATGTTTAATATAAATATTAGTACATTAATTCACTTTCATTGTTTAATAATGTTTCTTATGATTACAAAATGTAATTTGTTATTCTTTATACTTCTTTAATTTTCTTTATTGAGCTTCACTTTACATCCCACATATAGCGGAATCCTTTTGTCAATTTTCCATCCAATTTCACGAATATTGCATACGGAGTAGTAGCACTCAATGCCGCACTTTCTTTTCGGTAACGGCGAGGAAATAAAAATTATTCTTTCCCCCCAATTAGAAAAGAACCCACAACCATTGAGTTTTTGTAGTCAAACGTTGTACCGCTACGCCACGACGGACTCTAATCAGGCCTCAGTTATCAAAATCATTCATAAACCCCAATAAACACAATATCAATCATATAGATACAAACAAGCCTGCAACAGACAGATATCCAAATCCCTAACCATATAAATCTCTAAATTTCTTTCATCATAAAAATCACGTTGACGATTGTAAGAGACAGTCAATGTTACTATGATATCAGAACAAACCAATGCTATTTCCAAACAAAGCGGATCCAATTGCTTAACTTTGAAAGGGCAACGATAAATTTATATCAGAACTGTCTGTAAATAACAATAGTCGTACAATAGTGCGACCTTTTCTGGTACCTTGTATTGAAACTAGGGCCTAGTTTTTGGCTTTGTGGCGTTTCTGATTCGACGTGGCGTATAATTACTAGATTTCAAACTTTTCCTGCTAACTTCAAAAAGAAGAGATTGACAGTTTGGCGCGTATGTAATAATATATATAATATTTATATGAAATTGTATTATAGTAACTAGATAATATTTGATCATCAAGCATTATTAAGCAAACACTCAATTTCGAAATTTCAAAGTATTATTAAAATGTTATTTGTATCTCAGGGAACAATCCAAGTGTTTTCAAAGTCCGTCTATACGCAATAAGCCAACTGTATTTCGTAATCCGTAATTCATAATTCTGATCAATAATCACAATCGACATTCATGATGACTATCAATGAAGTTGATGGTCGATTAATATCAATGATCAATCGGCGTTCAACGACAACAAATGATCAATAATTAAGACATCTCGTTCTCTATGTTCCGCTCAAATTCGAGACACTGTGTGTTAAGTAGCGGAACTCAATTGCAAACAACTTTTGAAATGTCGAATTAGCGGAATTTGAACGGGTAGTTTAATTGGATAAAGTGAATAGCAAAGGATAGAGAAGGATAAAAATTTAAATTTCATTATTATATATTATATAAATAACATACTTTGCATATATTATTATGATATCAAAAATAATTATAAAATACATAAAATCCAACTGCAGTAAACTAAAAAGAAAAAAAATTGCCCAATAGTTTATTGCAGTAGGGTTTTATGTTTTTTGTAATGTTTTTTCACATTTTTCTGTTAGAATTTATTAGCTCCCTTACTAGGATTATAAGACGAAAATTTTTTCAAACTTATTATTTCCTTGAGAGTGTTAACATCGTGAGAATTTGAACCCGCTACCACAGTCCAGAATAGTGGGCTACCACTGCTACTAAACCTGCGTAATAAGTGCAGCCTAACTTAATACTAATGTTACTGTTACTTTTATAGCTAAGTTTGATAAAATTGCAAGAATGATTTTTAAAATAACTCCAAATCTTGTAAAGAACTTAACCATAGTTTTTGCATCCCTATTGAACAACACCCACTTAACGTTTTTGTTTGTTGTCATGTATTTAGTGACACTCGCAAGGTAAAGACGAATCGATTGAAGTAAGAATCATGAAAATTAGCGATGGCGTTTGGTCTCTACAACGCCACATATAAATATACATACATACATAGATTCAGAAATACATTATCCTCCTTTCCACTGTCGGGTAAAAAGAAAAAACACTGAACTTTAGTGAATAAAAACAAAATCTACAAACAAAACGGTGTTGAAAACGGAAACTTAATAACTTTATTATCTGAATAGTCGATTGTCGATAAATATTCATTTGATAAGGCTTTGTGTGATCTCGACAAAAGCTGTGTTATAAAGCCGGCGTAAATAGGGTTTGTTATATTTTATATTCGGTCACTTACGGATTACTGATAAGCTTTACGATAACCGATACTTTTAGTAATATTTGTGTAAGGCAATGTCTGGAGAGTATATTTTCTTTTATTGTAATATAGCTGATCTTATCTAAGAATACATTACCAATATATAGATAAGTATAGCTTGTTCAATATGCTAGTATAAATACAATTTGCTAATATAATCAATATTTGACAGCTGCGTATGAATGAATGTTTGTTTCCTTTACTTCATCCCCTAAACCCCCTTCCATGTGCTAAGAACGGTTGCCCTAGAACGTTCTATAAATAGATTACACAACTTCCGATACACTATGATTGGAGACAGGACGGACAGACAAATGAATTAAATTTAAGCTTCGATGTTATCCAAGTACGCCTACATCTTCTCCCCTCGTGTTAATCAGACTGAACGTAAAGTCCTCTAGTACAATAAGAATGCCTAAGAATAAGGCTAGGTTGCAAACTCATAGGAGGTTTCCTTGTAATTCTGTTATGAACAGAGAATTTCACGTTACCTAAGTTAGGTCCAAGAGCCTTTCACCTATTATACCATATGTTGTTATCGAGCTGCGTCAACATTCTAGATATTTAGTGTTTAAACCCACGTTATGCTTTTTTAGTTGCACGCTCTTTACCGCGTATGGAAGAATAGAGAGAGGAAGCCTAGTGTAAGTTATTCCGTTCCCCACTTATTAAAAAAAACTATTTTATACTACAAAAGTAGACACCCACGGATCCCAGCACTGATTTACAAGAAACAAGGATGAGACGCAAAAAGAATGGGAACTCGTGCTAATAGCTAACCTCTCGACGGCGGTCTATATATCGTTCTTAAATGAAATTGATTCATTTATATTATATCTAAATCACGTGATCTTAATTTGAGCCACTTAACATAGTTATACAAATATTTTAAAACTAGTATCTAACCTTAATTTCGCCATCAAAAATAAAGCTAGTATTTTGTATGTTTATCAAAAACTCCCTTAAGTCTTGTCCTAATTTAGTATTTTATCACATAGTGATGTAATGGCTATCTTATTGTGATGGCTTAATTATAAGAAATCTGTAATAATTCGTTTCAGTACAACTATTTGTTACGAGATACAAGAAACGCAGGACGAATAGAAATGTTAATTATCCGCGCCGCCGACTGTCGACACGAGACCGAATGTGGACGCGACGCGAATACCTTATTATAGTTAAGTTGTGGTACACTGGTGGAAATTAAAAAATATATTTTAAAAATCTATGAACATTTGGTATATAGCAAATTGTTATAAATGGAAATTCATATCGTAATATTTTAAAAGTTTATACAGTTTTTGTCCTTTTTGCTTCACTCTGTATCCCGCATATAGAAAGGTAGGTAGAGGAAGTCCAGTATTAAGACACTCCATTCTCCACTCAATTTTCGAGACATAGCGTGTTGGCGGGAGGTGATGCTGCTCTTTGTCATTTTACCAAAGCACACAAACGAAAATAATTAATTTCTTCGAGTGTGAAATTGACCAACGATTGATGGCCTCACTTTGTTTAATAGATTATTGTTACCTAACAATTATAAATTATTGGTTTAAGACAATAACAAAAAAGTATAAGTAACTACAGTAAACTTAAGGCATATTTTTATAGCTTCACGTTGTATCCCACACATAGTAGAGTAGCCATAAAAAAATTGGGAATCTAATGTTGAAACACTCCGTTCCCACCTTAATGCTCCCGTTCCTAAGAGTCCACAGATGCGTAACTCAACGCCGTGCGCCTTTGCCTAGTTAGCAGTGCGATGAAATGAAAATATTAAATATTTTCTTCCCCTGAGTGGGAATCGAACCTCCAATCCACAACCGACCCGTTCACAATCGCTCGCTTGTGCCCCTGTGCTACGACAGTAATCACTCTTTAATTCGACCCTACTTTTTAATGTAAACTTTAATATGAATCTACTTACAACTCAGTGTATCACTCGCTTTAGTATTAGAAAGCGATTCAGCAGAACTGCCTTCCTGTCCTACAGTAGCTTCTAAACTGACAATAATGATCTTTTTATAATCTATTGACATTTCAAAATGTCTTCCAAAAAATATTGTTTAATGTAGACGACTTTGACTACTAATAAAATCTTTAGATAACGGAGTAAAAGCGGAGTAAAACGTGAAAAAAAAGCATTACATTTTCCTCAGTCGCATTCTGCAAAAATTGTGAGCAATACACAACAAAAATATTTGCCTATTAGAATGGAACCTATAATCTTGGCATTTAAGATCACATCCTGCCTCACTTCACCTCTAACTAGTCCAAAATAAGTAACAACTCCAAACAACCTTACACAACAAAAAAGTTTGGAAGAACTGGAAAAGGATACGAAACAAAGTATAATCTCGCGGCAACAAGAGGTAAGTAGGGGATGGTCTACGCGTTAATTACCCGCGCTGCTCGCTCGCGGCGTTGCGGGCTGAATCTCAATTACTTGTTGTTGTGATAGCTAAAGCAATAGGATAAATACGCATTTAGTCGTAAATATATATTTATTATGAATAAAATTTAAGTGGAAATATATGAATGAACATTTTTTAAAGGTTATTGGTAGAGCTGTGTTAATCTGTGTGACACTGTCGAAGCGCAGTGACACAGCATCTGATTGTAAATGCGACGGTTGTAGGTTAGATTTCCACTTCTTTCTTTCTCATTGTTTTCGGTTGGGTAATCTGACAAACTATGACGTTGATCAGTGGCACTCAAGATTCATTGATTCTCTAATTGAGGGAAAGTAGAGGACGGAGAGTCTTAACACTAGGTCCTTTCATAATGTATGCGGGATACAGCGTGAAGCTAAATAATATATGAAATTATAATCCACCGCTGGTACAATAAAGGTTGAAAAGGAAATTATTACTTTATAAACAATCTTGTTGGAAATTACTTTGATGTCTATCAATAATTGCTGTAAGATACTCTTCACCTGTAAACCGGAGGTCGTGGATTCAATATCCGCTCTAGACAATTGTAACCTTTAGGTATAGATGACAGCAAATTACTTGAACAAGTTGCTACTATTATAACATTACAACAGTATGAACATTAGTATAAGTAAATGAATACTACATAATTATAATAATCGATTTTCATAATTATCATATTACACTTATAGCAAATGTAAAAACGCTTAACTAAAAAAAATAGCTTCACGCTGCCGTGCATCCCGCACACAGCAGAGGAAACCTAGTGCTGCTAAGACAGTCACGCTGTTGGTCCTGTGCGCCAAGACGGCCTTTAAACGCTTAACGTGGTCTAATATAGCAAATAAACTGCAGTTCTCCATTAATAGACTATCCAGCATTGCTTATACTGCTCGCTATATCCCGCAAACAGCAGGGTAAGCCGATGGAATACAAGCATGTGACTATATAGAGGATGGTATCTGGGTTCAATTCCCACTCGCAGGAATGAATTATTTCATATATTAATTTCCTCGGTAACAAAGTAAAGCGCAGCGTTGAGTTCCTACATTCAACACCCAATGTCTCGGATATTCGGCAGAAAGTGGGGAACAGAGTGTCTTCACACTAGGTTCCCTCTCCCTACGCTGCTATTCAAATTCAAAGTATTCTTTATTCAAAATTAAATAGACCTTTACAAGAACTTTTAAATCATCGAATGAACATGTCCAGCAGTTCCACTGAGAAGAGCTGGCGAAAGAAACTCAGCAGTTGCTCTTTTAAAATTATAGATTATAGAATTATACTACTTAGACAATCTTGTTAAATGAATACAAAATAAAATAAATAATTTATTTACTTCTTGAAGACAATAACTAAGCGTTACAAGTTTATTTATTTATTTATTATTTATTTATTTATTTATGTATTTATTTATGTATTTATTTATTTATTTATTAATTTATTTATTTGTTTGTTTGTTTGTTTGTTTGTTTGTTTGTTTGTTTGTTTGTTTGTTTGTTTGTTTGTTTGTTTGTTTGTTTGTTTGTTTGTTTGTTTGTTTGTTTGTTTGTTTGTTTGTTTGTTTGTTTGTTTGTTTGTTTGTTTGTTTGTTTGTTTGTTTGTTTGTTTGTTTGTTTGTTTGTTTGTTTGTTTGTTTGTTTGTTTGTTTGTTTGTTTGTTTGTTTGTTTGTTTGTTTGTTTGTTTGTTTGTTTGTTTGTTTGTTTGTTTGTTTGTTTGTTTGTTTGTTTGTTTGTTTGTTTGTTTGTTTGTTTGTTTGTTTGTTTGTTTGTTTGTTTGTTTGTTTGTTTGTTTGTTTGTTTGTTTGTTTGTTTGTTTGTTTGTTTGTTTGTTTGTTTGTTTGTTTGTTTGTTTGTTTGTTTGTTTGTTTGTTTGTTTGTTTGTTTGTTTGTTTGTTTGTTTGTTTGTTTGTTTGTTTGTTTGTTTGTTTGTTTGTTTGTTTGTTTGTTTGTTTGTTTGTTTGTTTGTTTGTTTGTTTGTTTGTTTGTTTGTTTGTTTGTTTGTTTGTTTGTTTGTTTGTTTGTTTGTTTGTTTGTTTGTTTGTTTGTTTGTTTGTTTGTTTGTTTGTTTGTTTGTTTGTTTGTTTGTTTGTTTGTTTGTTTGTTTGTTTGTTTGTTTGTTTGTTTGTTTGTTTGTTTGTTTGTTTGTTTGTTTGTTTGTTTGTTTGTTTGTTTGTTTGTTTGTTTGTTTGTTTGTTTGTTTGTTTGTTTGTTTGTTTGTTTGTTTGTTTGTTTGTTTGTTTGTTTGTTTGTTTGTTTGTTTGTTTGTTTGTTTGTTTGTTTGTTTGTTTGTTTGTTTGTTTGTTTGTTTGTTTGTTTGTTTGTTTGTTTGTTTGTTTGTTTGTTTGTTTGTTTGTTTGTTTGTTTGTTTGTTTGTTTGTTTGTTTGTTTGTTTGTTTGTTTGTTTGTTTGTTTGTTTGTTTGTTTGTTTGTTTGTTTGTTTGTTTGTTTGTTTGTTTGTTTGTTTGTTTGTTTGTTTGTTTGTTTGTTTGTTTGTTTGTTTGTTTGTTTGTTTGTTTGTTTGTTTGTTTGTTTGTTTGTTTGTTTGTTTGTTTGTTTGTTTGTTTGTTTGTTTGTTTGTTTGTTTGTTTGTTTGTTTGTTTGTTTGTTTGTTTGTTTGTTTGTTTGTTTGTTTGTTTGTTTGTTTGTTTGTTTGTTTGTTTGTTTGTTTGTTTGTTTGTTTGTTTGTTTGTTTGTTTGTTTGTTTGTTTGTTTGTTTGTTTGTTTGTTTGTTTGTTTGTTTGTTTGTTTGTTTGTTTGTTTGTTTGTTTGTTTGTTTGTTTGTTTGTTTGTTTGTTTGTTTGTTTGTTTGTTTGTTTGTTTGTTTGTTTGTTTGTTTGTTTGTTTGTTTGTTTGTTTGTTTGTTTGTTTGTTTGTTTGTTTGTTTGTTTGTTTGTTTGTTTGTTTGTTTGTTTGTTTGTTTGTTTGTTTGTTTGTTTGTTTGTTTGTTTGTTTGTTTGTTTGTTTGTTTGTTTGTTTGTTTGTTTGTTTGTTTGTTTGTTTGTTTGTTTGTTTGTTTGTTTGTTTGTTTGTTTGTTTGTTTGTTTGTTTGTTTGTTTGTTTGTTTGTTTGTTTGTTTGTTTGTTTGTTTGTTTGTTTGTTTGTTTGTTTGTTTGTTTGTTTGTTTGTTTGTTTGTTTGTTTGTTTGTTTGTTTGTTTGTTTGTTTGTTTGTTTGTTTGTTTGTTTGTTTGTTTGTTTGTTTGTTTGTTTGTTTGTTTGTTTGTTTGTTTGTTTGTTTGTTTGTTTGTTTGTTTGTTTGTTTGTTTGTTTGTTTGTTTGTTTGTTTGTTTGTTTGTTTGTTTGTTTGTTTGTTTGTTTGTTTGTTTGTTTGTTTGTTTGTTTGTTTGTTTGTTTGTTTGTTTGTTTGTTTGTTTGTTTGTTTGTTTGTTTGTTTGTTTGTTTGTTTGTTTGTTTGTTTGTTTGTTTGTTTGTTTGTTTGTTTGTTTGTTTGTTTGTTTGTTTGTTTGTTTGTTTGTTTGTTTGTTTGTTTGTTTGTTTGTTTGTTTGTTTGTTTGTTTGTTTGTTTGTTTGTTTGTTTGTTTGTTTGTTTGTTTGTTTGTTTGTTTGTTTGTTTGTTTGTTTGTTTGTTTGTTTGTTTGTTTGTTTGTTTGTTTGTTTGTTTGTTTGTTTGTTTGTTTGTTTGTTTGTTTGTTTGTTTGTTTGTTTGTTTGTTTGTTTGTTTGTTTGTTTGTTTGTTTGTTTGTTTGTTTGTTTGTTTGTTTGTTTGTTTGTTTGTTTGTTTGTTTGTTTGTTTGTTTGTTTGTTTGTTTGTTTGTTTGTTTGTTTGTTTGTTTGTTTGTTTGTTTGTTTGTTTGTTTGTTTGTTTGTTTGTTTGTTTGTTTGTTTGTTTGTTTGTTTGTTTGTTTGTTTGTTTGTTTGTTTGTTTGTTTGTTTGTTTGTTTGTTTGTTTGTTTGTTTGTTTGTTTGTTTGTTTGTTTGTTTGTTTGTTTGTTTGTTTGTTTGTTTGTTTGTTTGTTTGTTTGTTTGTTTGTTTGTTTGTTTGTTTGTTTGTTTGTTTGTTTGTTTGTTTGTTTGTTTGTTTGTTTGTTTGTTTGTTTGTTTGTTTGTTTGTTTGTTTGTTTGTTTGTTTGTTTGTTTGTTTGTTTGTTTGTTTGTTTGTTTGTTTGTTTGTTTGTTTGTTTGTTTGTTTGTTTGTTTGTTTGTTTGTTTGTTTGTTTGTTTGTTTGTTTGTTTGTTTGTTTGTTTGTTTGTTTGTTTGTTTGTTTGTTTGTTTGTTTGTTTGTTTGTTTGTTTGTTTGTTTGTTTGTTTGTTTGTTTGTTTGTTTGTTTGTTTGTTTGTTTGTTTGTTTGTTTGTTTGTTTGTTTGTTTGTTTGTTTGTTTGTTTGTTTGTTTGTTTGTTTGTTTGTTTGTTTGTTTGTTTGTTTGTTTGTTTGTTTGTTTGTTTGTTTGTTTGTTTGTTTGTTTGTTTGTTTGTTTGTTTGTTTGTTTGTTTGTTTGTTTGTTTGTTTGTTTGTTTGTTTGTTTGTTTGTTTGTTTGTTTGTTTGTTTGTTTGTTTGTTTGTTTGTTTGTTTGTTTGTTTGTTTGTTTGTTTGTTTGTTTGTTTGTTTGTTTGTTTGTTTGTTTGTTTGTTTGTTTGTTTGTTTGTTTGTTTGTTTGTTTGTTTGTTTGTTTGTTTGTTTGTTTGTTTGTTTGTTTGTTTGTTTGTTTGTTTGTTTGTTTGTTTGTTTGTTTGTTTGTTTGTTTGTTTGTTTGTTTGTTTGTTTGTTTGTTTGTTTGTTTGTTTGTTTGTTTGTTTGTTTGTTTGTTTGTTTGTTTGTTTGTTTGTTTGTTTGTTTGTTTGTTTGTTTGTTTGTTTGTTTGTTTGTTTGTTTGTTTGTTTGTTTGTTTGTTTGTTTGTTTGTTTGTTTGTTTGTTTGTTTGTTTGTTTGTTTGTTTGTTTGTTTGTTTGTTTGTTTGTTTGTNCTGGAGTCGATGTAGGCCGAACAACTACTAAATATTTCCGATCATTACCGAACCGAGGCGCCACACGCCATTTTATAGCAGATAATGAATATTTTGACTGTTATTTATATAACAGTCAGTGTTGAAAATAAATAATGATTAGAACATTAGAAATTTATAATGAATTATATTATCTGTTGTTTGTTATAACGCCCAACTTTATTTAGTAGTAGTTTTGTATTCAAAATCATTGTTATTGTTTTTACAATAATCCTACGTCTAAACTGTTGAGGAATCTTGATTTTTTTTGGTATAGGTTTGATATTTTATCCTATATACGGTTCCCGTAAAAATAAGCGCAGTCACTTCCACCCTGTATATGTATATAGACTAAACTTGGATACACATGTCCTTAGTATTAGTAGACACACAACTTACGGGACATTGTGTTAGTACACCCCACCAGCTGTATCTGTTGTCAGTTACCTCGTGACTATATAATACGTGACACTCAAGTCTTAGTAATTTCCATTTGACCACGTGGTCGAGGTCGCAAGTATAAGCTATCAGCTTCTAAAAAACATTACACATAATAACTAAATGACTCTCTTAGTAACAAATAACCACAACCACAAATGAGGCCGGCCGTAGCGGTGGTTTTATATAAATTATTTCACTTTGGAGTAATCGGCTTGGAGTGACTTAACCCTAGGTTCCCTTTGCTTACCATGCTATATTCGAGATATAGCGTAATAAAATAGTACATATAAATTAAATATACGTACAAATGTATAAATTAAAATTAATGAATTGACTTTCTCCAGAATAACACGTCGCGTTAACCACTTCCTTTCAATTTGCGTTTGTCACAGTTTAATTAAATTCTTCTGTCTGTTTGTAAACATACCTCGGGCTATTTATTATACTTTATAGGTATTTATAGGTGTATTATATAGATGACTCAGTTTTGTACTATAAATCTAATAAATACTAATATTGTTATTATTACTTATTATTTCTTTTAGCTTGACGCTGTCTCAAATAAAGAAATAAATTCGAAAAGTAAAAATTTATAGATTTTTCATAACAGAAACATTACAAACTTACATTTACAATCACAATCCTGAAATTGGTACAGAACCTTCAGTAGTCGAGTCCAACTCACGCTTGGCCAGTTTTTTTTTAAGTACACTTAAATAAACATTAGTATATTCCAAGCGGGCGTAGCCGCACGAGTGCCGCTAGTCCCCAGTATAGTAGTATAGGTAGATAGAACCTCAAGACACTCCGTTTCCTTGTG
Organism: Heliconius hermathena; assembly: GCA_013403705.1. Taxonomy (NCBI): domain Eukaryota; kingdom Metazoa; phylum Arthropoda; class Insecta; order Lepidoptera; family Nymphalidae; genus Heliconius; species Heliconius hermathena. The sequence continues at coordinate 140,518 of JAAIXJ010000521.1, read as the reverse complement.
GATTGAGCTCACAATCATTGCGTTTACAGTCAGTCACTGCCGCGCCACGATGGTCTCAATATAATTTAATTAAAGAGTTGTAAATGAAAATACAAATTATGTATTCTAAATTAATTTTAACATAAATATATATAACATAATATAACGATATCCAACTTAGTACATACAAACCTACAGTAGGACGGTAGTTGGAATTTCCTTTCAATTCGCAATCGACATGGCGTTTAATTAAATCTTCCTCTCGGAGACACACGTACCAGTAGTACCTCTACAGCGACCTAACTCTACAGTACCTCTACAGCGACCTATTAAAACTTATTTGCGATGAAACTTTTAAGATATTGATTTTATTAGTTATTTTACTTGTAATTAACTCATTTGTCTAGGTCACCGTGGTAGGGGCTCGAAAACTGTAAACGCGGTGGTTGTGGATTCGATTCTCACTCGAGACGATAAAGTATTTTCATTTCTTCGCTATGGTAACGAAGAGCAGCATGAAATCGAGTTTACGCGCAATGTCTCAAAAATTGGACGGAAAGCAAAGAATGTCTTACATTATGTTCCTTCTGCGTATACCTAACGACATTGTATGTGTGGCAGAACTCAACGCCGCGTTTCGTTTTCTTATCATCCCTATCAAAATATTAATTCCCCGGAGTGAGAAACAAGAGTCTAAAAAGAAGAAATGTCATTTTAAAATATCAAAGTTCTAATCTACTTAGTTTAAATGAAACTTTAAATATGCTATAAAATAATAAAAAGAACTACAACCACAAAAAGTAACGCAAAAATGGCACAGTTTGCCTTGATACAGAGTTAAATTGAATTGTTTTTCCGCTCCTCGCGTAGAGGGCACGCAGCAGAAGAAAACTGCCAACCATTCTACGACCATTAAAAGTTATAAAGTCTAACTAGTTTTAAAGACCAACTAAAGGTGTTTTTAGTTAAATTTATCGATATGAAAATTTTATCGTCGAATCGAATCGAATTGGATGAACGCAATGGTTTGCTTAAATGAGTTAAGAAGATATAATATAAGTTACGATATAGATAAACAGTGGCGTTAGCTTGCGCCACTCTTCAGTCTCTAACATTAGACAAGAGATGAAAAGGATAAAAAAGAGTTCACTATTTATCTCTGAGGCCGTCGTGGCGCAGTGTCACAAGGGTGTGGCTTTAAATGCGACAGTTTTAGGGGACGCAACACGCAATGCCTCATCCGACAGAAAATAGGGAACGGAGGTTCCCTCTGCCTAACTTGCTATAGACAGGATAGGGTGTGAAACTGAAATTTTTTTATATATATAACGGACGTAGGCGTGCGTTCGCGTAGGGCGTAGTCTACGTTACGTACGCANTATATATTATTATTAATTAATTTTATTAAAAGTTAATATTCACTACAATTATATTAAAATTATGTTCATTATTCTGATCCGGGAAAACTGAACGAGGCGTTGAGATCCGAGGTTAAATTTCTATTTAAATAGTAATAGAGTCTATGTACTTTTTGCCACTTTGGCTACATAGTATCAAGCTAATAAAAAAAAAATAATGATAAAATTAAAATCAACTTCACTCTGTATCCTGCACACAGCAGAGTAGGCAGAGGGAACTTAGTATTAAGACACTTCATTCTCCACTTTCTGTCGGATTCTGGAGGCATTGCGTGTTGAGTGGCAGAACTCAACGCCGTGCTTTGCCTCGACACCACAGCGAAGAAATGGAAACATAAATTTAAGTAAATATTCCCCCGAGTGGGGATCGAACCCACAACCAGTCGGTTTTACAGTCACACTTTGTGACCCTGCGCCACGACTGGCCTATGATAAAATTAATAAATTAAAAATATTAATAAGTAGCTTCACACTGTCTGCCGCATATGCAAGGAACGTAGAGGTACAACCGTTGCGTTTATAGTAATACACTGTGCCACTGTGCCACGGCGGCTTCATATTTTATTTTACACAGCATAGATACAACTGTGACAATTCAAATTAAAATATTCCTGCATCAGTTCCTGCGTTATAACAAGTTATTTCTATAAATTTCAAATCCTTTTCCCGCAAGAACTATTTATATTTTGCGCGATGAAAACCTTTTTACGTTCCGACTTTACTGTAAATAAATATATTTTTGCTATCTTAACTCATTTCGAGCATGAAGCTATCAAGGCGGAGTGGAGTGTTTGATTATATACGCTATGGTTTTGGGATCTATTCTCATTTGGGAAAATATTTTTTTTAAGTTACACTCTATCAGTCAGAATAGACGGTAAGAATAGAGCGTAAAACTCTACGGTCTCTGCATACTTCTTTCGTCTTGTCCAATGTCGCAGTAGCAAATACTGAGAGAGAGCTTGAGCCCAACATTTTATTCTGGCTACTGGTAAAATAGACACGAAGGATGAAATCCAGAGGCAGAAGCTAGTAAAACTAAAATATCCTCATACATATGTATAGCAGTCCACTTTGCTTTATTGTCCACGATATTTGCAATTCAAGTGAGGAGCGATCGCCGTGCGAGTACAGTATGAGACATTGCATACTTTGTTTTATTAATACTAGTTCCAGTTCAATTGCTCCTTTGGCAGTATTTTTATGCTACAAGTATATATAATATGTAGGTATTTGAATATAGTTGTAGGTACTTGTATGACATTAATAATTAATAATACACTATAAATTTCTTTTCGTTCCTCTACTGACAACTTTCTAATAGTATATGCACTCTAGAAGGAAAGTTGAACAATTGTTTTCAGTAAATATTTGTTTTTTTTATTTTTTACCCGTACACAGCAGGGTAGATGGAGAGAACCTAGTGCTAAGATACTCCGTTCCATATTTTCCAGTGAATTCTAGAGGCTTTGCGTGACAATAACCGCGAGGCAGCGCTCAGCGTCGAGTTCCGCCACTCACTCCCGCCGACTTAATACGAACGGAGTGCTTAACACTAGGTTCCCAGGTTTCCTGTGTTCCTTCGCGATTTATATCGATTTATAATTTCCTTTATGTAAGTAGTTTAATGAAATAATCTCGGCTCGAAAAAAACGTGTAATTATATATTTTATGAGTTTTTTGAGTTCATTTGGGTTAAAATAAAACACATAATTTTTTTAATTTTTTTTATTCGACTAGAACTTAAAAAAAACATGGTTACACATATGTGTACCTAAGATTTCAATGAGGACCAAAGTTCTTCTTAGTGTGATAACTTTCGAAGCAATTATTTTTTAAAATACATAGGTACATATTACATTTTACGCACATGGTGCGACACCGTGAGGAACATGTCGGATGTCTACATTTAGACGCAAATTTTGCGTCTATATAACGGGGTAGGTGCCCTACATTGTCCAGCCTAACTTCTGGTATTGGTTGTGTGACGATCGGCCGGTTCTTCTTTACAGGAGGTCCAGTATAGTTCTCTCTTTCAGTATAGCTGGGGTTGGGTATACCTGTATAGCTAGAGTCGCGGCTGGGTCTTGAGGTAGTGCCAGAAGTAATGAAATAAGGATCACATCACCCACCATCATATTTCATCATCGCCTTCCCTAAATTGATCCTATATTGCAGTAATCCCAGCTTATCCTTCATTTGAATATTTTCATTCATACAGCAGCGTGTATACATAATCCAGCAGTTCATGACTACCATATCTAAAAAGTGACAGAAGGCTCTCACTGTCCATTTCTTTGTACGCATTGCAGTCCGATAGTACGCTATCAATCTGTCGCACAAATCTATTCCACCCATGCAGGTGTTATAATTTTTCACAACAGCAGGTTGATTGACATCAATTTTTTGCTTCTGGACTCTGCACCAACGCTTGCAGCTATCTACAGGCGTACTTCCTACACACGTAGATAGCATTGTAACTGATTTTGTGTCTTTCCACTTAAGAACACATATATTTCCATCGCTTCTTACTTTTTCATCCCATTCACCTCTTGCTAACTGCTTGTCTGTCTTCAACTTGCTTTTAACTGGTCCAATTCTATTCGTCATAGCCGTCCCCGTCAGATAGATCTCTTTATCGCTTTGATTCAAGTGCTCAGCTAGTTTCAAGCTCGTGAAAAATCGATCAGTGTATAGAACACACTTGTTGTTAATTGTACGGCAAAGAGTTTGTACTATACGGGCACCCAATCCAAGATTTCGCATAAGTTCTTGGGGTATAGTATCTTTACCAACATAAATTTCGAAATCCAGGACCAGGCCATCCCTATCAGCCAGCACAAAGTTTTTGAGGCCAAGTGGACTAGGCTTAGATGGCACGTATTGTCGGTACATGCATCGCCCGGAAAATGGGATCATCTGCTCATCTATTGACATGTGTTTTGAGCGTGGTAATGTATAACATTTTTTTAGGATAGAATCTATGAGAGGTCGTATTTTCCAAAGTTTGTCAGACCTATTAGACTGTTCTGCGTTTGCAAAGTGAATAAAATTGCGTAGCTCATAAAAGCGTTGTCGGGTGATCGCTTCGCGAATAATCGGCACACACAAATCTCTATTCCAGTAGAGCTTACCCTGAGGATACTTTAGTGTCCCCATCATCAACAATACGCCAGAGAAGCGGATCAATTCAATAGAGTTAGTATTAACTGATTTAAGATCACGTTTTTGCGCGGAGTACAAATTGGTTTGTTCAGCTACTAAATCCCAAAAATCTTGCCCCAGATATTCAAAAAAAGAGTATAGCACATTTATTTCAGAGGTGCCCTGGGATAGTAGTTTATCATCCGCTATACCTGGACCTCGGGATAACATCTCCTTAGTTCGCCAAAACAGCCGTGATGAACTTTGAACCACTTCTTCTGTATGTTGTTGAGACGGCCCCTCTTCTTGCTCTTCATCAGATTCCTCCAGCTGACAAATATTTTGAAGGAATTCTGAAGGCAAATATTCGTCCTCATCGTCATCGTCAGAGAAATCATCATAATCTTTCTATTTCTTCGTCATTCATTGCCTGAAACACCCACACATACATTGAAAAATCGTAATATAAGATACCGAGGTACACATATGTGTAACACAAAAATATCATTCAAATACTAGTACAAATAACTATAAAATCTTGTAACTTACCATCTCACACGTTAATTCAGATATTCAACAATAGAAATTCACCAGATTTACGTAAAAACCTTCGTTATTTAATTTTTTATAGATTTTACAACAAAAAGAATGCGGACAGTTGAGAAAATTTTCAAAGTGAAAAATTCAAACGATAACTTTGAAAGGTCGATATTTGTGAAAACGCCATCTTTGTTTTTTTTTAGAAAGTCTGTACTTTTAAGAACACGTTTTAATACTGGGGGATGCTATTAGAGGTCGCTACTTACCTGTTTTCCGCAATAAATAAAGGTGCACATACGTGTACTTGTAATCTGAAGAGGATAATATTATATTAGGGGAGAGTAACCCATATTGGACCACTTTCGACATAATGGCATAAATCACAAGATCCTTCGAAGATATAAAAATGCAACAAGACTTTGGAAGTACCTTGTTTCTTTAGCTATATAATATCATTCTGTTGATATTGTAACCTAATGGTAACATATAAATAACAGGAAATTTGTAAAGGTTGTCATTTGGTCCAAATTACGCCACCGGTACCATAAATTGAACCATCAGGTCCCTAAATTGGACCAAATCTTAAATTATAGGAATAATTAGAAATTAAGTAAAGGAAACTTATTATTACGAATCGTTATTATTAATATTTATTCTTTAAACATTATCAACACTTTATTTAGGAACATTTTTACGTTATTCAGTCTTGAAAATATTTCTAAAACAATAAAATATATGAAGTCAATTATGAACAAAAATACTTATTTAAACTTTTTATCAAATCTTTAAATTATTCAAACGAAATTGAAGTCTTATAAAAATCAATAATAACTCTTAATGTCAACAATAGCTTAGGCTTTCGATAATAACATCAGAATCATTTGCATATATTGGACCGGTACAATTAAGGAACTTGAGGGTGGTCTAATATATCTAATACAGACCTTGATAGTATTACGGTTCGCCACAAATAAAATAATCATAACCTCTAAAGATTTGTATTATTTTACTAGCACATTAAACACTATAAAATGTGTTTCTTTAAGTAATATTTTACGAAATTGTAACTTACCTTCACGTTCAAGAATATCCTTAGCCAATAAGCTCAAAAGTAGTACCAGTACACTACAAAAACAATTTATTAGCGTCACAGCTACGATGCGTGTTCGACGTCAATATAGAATGGTGGAGTGTTAGTGGCACTACCGTCGCATATTGTAGTGTTGCCAGAAAAATTAAATGAAGTTAATTGACTGAGATATAGCATCGGTCCAATTCCAATTAAGCGCCGGTACAATATTGGTTACTCTCCCCTATTTGTTTTGATTTGCATAAACTAAATCAAAAGTTACAATACAAAGTTTAAAATTTAATCGTCAATGTTTTAAAATGGAAAATCTTCACGTGGCTAGAATTAAATAAATTTGCCTTTCTTTGAACCCCTTTCGCTCGGGCCGCTGCTTTGTCACGACGCGGTGGCCTCTGAAAACACTTTAGTTTCATTTTCTAAATCTCAGTGACTGCCGTAGTTACATTCAAGGTCAAATGTAAGTACATTTCAGATTGTAATCATTTAGTTCCACCCTCGCGACAGATGCAGAAACGTATTTTTTTACTTTAATCTCAGTAAATGATATTACGAAAGGGCATTATGCAAATTATACAGTGTTCTACACGAAATACAAGCGTATACGGCTTGTTATTAATTTAAAATGTGAATTTTAGGATTCCGTACCTGAAAAGAAATAATAGCACCTTACATCATAATGTTGTTGTGTACAGGCATACATTCTGTTTGTTACTGTCTGTCCATCGGTCAGACCCTTTTTCTCAATAACGCGTAGAGGTGTCATAAATATAACTTAAAGGACAGAAAAACCAAATTTGTAATACAACATAACATAACAACTTCTAATAAAACAATAAAACATTTGTGTTCCTTTTCTATCATACAACATAAACCAAAGCAATGTAGAACAATGTCTACAGTCGGGACCCACTGTTCGACCAATTAAAGAATACGGAGGGACCCTGTTAATCCTTCTATTTTGCAAGGACTTCGTTATGTATGTATCGATTTTAAGCCTATTTCAATGGCGTACTTGTGCAGTATAAAAAAGCATAGTCTGTAACCTTTTAATGACATTTTAAACTACTTGTTTTTCTGTTTTTCTTTTTAGTATTTTCTTTTCTTTTCGTGTATTTTTTTAGTTTTCTTTCAAGCAGCTGGGCTTTTGCTTTTTATAATATTCTTTTATTTGCCGCATAATCTACTAAATTTGCGGCGTAATCAAAACATATCGAACCCTCGGTGCTCAAGTCCGACTCACACTTGTGACCAGTTCTTTTATACAATTAAGATATACATATATTATAGAATTTAATCAGTTTTTGTTTAATGGATGAATGAAATTTTTCACAATTATTATGAAACAAATTTTATGCATCTTCTACGTCTGTGTTGTTGATAAAAATATTGTTTTTAAATTAAGTCTATAAATGATATATGCATATTGTTATTGTTTGAAAAGTAGCTTTAATATACGATATGATAACAAAAGTTAATGTTATGATCACATTTCTATATGACCTAGTAGTAGACTAGTACTAAACTAGACTTCTCAACAACGCCAGCTAGGTCTCTTGACAATTGCCTCGCGCGGAACGTGTATTTACTTTTATTGGAAAATCGGGAACGGACTGAACTTAAATATAATAATGCAGAGTAGACAGAGATAACCTAATATAAAAAAAACCCGCCCCCCACGTGCCAGTGGAATCCAATGCCACGCTTTTTCTTATTACCAGAGCGAGGAAAATTAAAGTATAACATTAAATATATAATTCATTCACCTCAGAAATGATTCAAACCAACAACTCTCGCTTTAGCAGTCAGACATTGTGCTCGCCACGCCGGCCTCTAGTGAGAATATGAGACACTAAGTTAAACAGTTATATCTATTTGAAACTGTTTAACTTAGAAAGTGCTATGATACTTAATAAACCCTTCACTTTTTACTACTAGTTGATGATTATTAGCAATAAAAGAAATGTATATATTATACAACTAATACTGCTATTTATTTTAAAAACAGTAACTTCTACAAATAGTTTTCAAGTTTAAAATATGATTTTAACATTACCAATGGCACCGTCAGTGTCTTAAAACGATAAAAAAAAACCTTCGAAAACCACGGTCATGGTGCTCGATGGCCGAGGCAGTTGTGTTCGATTCCCACTCAGGGAATGTTCTCTCTGCTCAGAAGTTAAAAACACTGCATATAGCAGAGGGAACATAATGCCAAGGCGAAAGGCTTCCAAATTATTAAAGCCCAATCTCTTTGCACTCCCTGAATTCCCTGAACCGTTACTAACTTGTACCGACAGACAAACTATTAAATGAATATTGAAACTGTTTATACTAGAATTAATTACAATCTAAACGCCCAATACTCTATTCAAATTGGTACAAACTTAATTTACTTAACATCGACTAGTTTAAAGTCAATATGTTTCTAAGATGTTAATAAACGAACTTCTTTTTCATATATAGAATCTACAATCAAGAGAGCTCTTACTAATATTCTTGATATCATGATGCAATTATGCGGTGTTAAGTTCCGCTACTCAAAATGATATATTGGATTTTTAGAATTAGGACTGAATTGGATAGGGATTCTGAATAATTTGCCTCTTAATTTGCTCTCTTTAGATACCATACCATGAAAGATTCCCAAATCAATAGGACAAGGTGGCGTTGCGACCTTACTTCAGTTTTATCGAAACTGTGTTATCGAATGTCAACAGAGGTGTATTTTTCTTATATATTGTATAGGCCTGCGTTTGACCACTTCAAGCTAGATGAGCGTTGAGCCATACTCCATACACGGTCTTACTTGTGCTTTATACAATGTGAGGAAACGTTGAGGTGTAAATGACTGTCTTACCTTGGAGAGGATGCCAAGGTTCTTAGCAGCCAATTGAGCTCTACATTTAATGTAAGAACCAAAGTTAAAAGGCGATGAGAAAGTAATGGCATGAAGCTCAAAGTGGTCGCTTAATGGGACCGATACAACGAGAGTGACAATTGGAACGGCCTTTTTTTCGCGGTGAACAGGCACGCCTTGAGATTTAAATTAAGGCGTTCAACCATATAATTCCTGTGTGATTGTATTTCAGACCCACTTGCAATTGTTTTGGCTATGTAGCTTTCCACAACAGTTCTGCTATCTACGTATCCAAAGATTCCACGATTTAGTAACTCATTTATATGGAGCAGGAACAGAGTTACAGAGAGCACTGACTCTTGAGGAACACCAGCATTTACATCCATTATATCCGACGAACAACTATCTACGATTACTCGTATAGATCGATCTCTCAAGATGTCTGATAACCAGGCACATAAGCTATCGGGCAAGAAATACGCTAGAAACCTGCCCAGGATAGATAAGACTCCTGCCTCTCTTACTTCTCACGCTCTTGTTTCATAAATATTTTTTTGCCATTTTCCCGTTACTCATTCTCTCATGGCCAAACTACCCAAAGACGTTCTTCTTAGTTCTCGCTGTGATCTATTAAAATATAAATGCAAAGATCTAATATCTCCATGTCTCCATAATAGAGGTATATTCTATTACTCTCACGTATGTATTCGTATGTACACGAACTCTAGCAAATCGTACACAAACGCCATTCAAACTTTACTTAGCTTCGTGCCGTCACTTTCAGTAATCTAAACAGGACAGGCCTCGTAGTATACACTATAGTAGTATAGTATTGTAGGTTTTATTGTTACTCTACCTAAGGCTGTAATTGTGTAACATGTATTGACAGCGATTGACAGGTGAATTGACCTTACATTTCCAGAATTCAATGGAAAATAACCCTTAGATATCAATATTAAGGTTTATAATAAAAAATAAGTTAACTTTGAGTTGTGCATTGTGCATGTCGATGGTTGATGCCACGGCATGTCGGTAACTTGCTATAGCAGCCTCTGTATAGCCTATAGTGTTCATTCTATCATGGTTTTCCCATAGTATTTCTTATATAACTAATGTAAGAAATAATAAAACTATTAAAAATATCGTCACACTGTAAGAAGTATCTGACTACAAAAACGATAGTTGAGGATTGGATTTCTACATTCATATTCTCCGATAAAAACAGCGACAGTTTTGACTTAATATTTTCTGTAATAATATTTATTTTATTACAGCAATTTATTTGGTAATTAATTTTTATTATTATTTTTTTCTTATTCGCGGCCTAAGATATTTAATATTTGTATTTACAATGTTTCTAATTAAAATAACTTTGAACATGCAAATAAATATTATGATTTATGCAAACATTCATCAAGAATTCTAGTAATTATAATTTAAAACATCATAGTCTGTATTAAAATTCATTTATAAGAGGCAAAGGTCTTTTTTGAGTCTTTTGTGATTCTTGAGGCCAGTCGTGGCACAAAGTGTGACCAACACGCAATGGCTCCCGAACTTGGCGGAAAATAGGGAACGTAGTGTCTTAACACTAGGTTCCCTCTACTTACCCTGCTGTGTGCGAGATACAGCGTGAAGCTGAAAGGTCTTTTTTTTAAATGTCTAAAAAATCTCCGCTTTGGCGTAAAGTTTCGTTGGACGGAAAGTTGAAGACGTGTCTTATCCATTAGCATAGAAATAAGGCTGCGGATGGTACGTGCGTAGTCCAGAATAAACTAGTACGCTACAATTTGAAAATATCTCGAGACGCGCCCATGGTGCTAGCACTAGGTTCTGTCTTTATCTATTACATTAAATAACTCTCATATTTAAGAACAATAAATCAGCCCCTTAGTATTTCATAAAAAATATATATTTCAAAGAGATTCTCTCGTCTCCCGATTCCAATCAATTACCGTCGACTGAACAGAACTAAACCAATGCATTCACAATTAACAGAGCGTCTCATTTACATTCTTAACTATTCGAGTTTAGCTACAATTTGCTATTGAGAAAACTGTCTAACTTACTAGTAACTCACTTATTCTATTCTTATAGCATTCTTTAGTATTCAATAGTTACCTTTGTTACGTTTCAGCTTAAAATGAACATTGTAAATTGCAGCCATTTTATCTTGACTGGCTTGACTCATGGGTTAGTTGGGCAGTGTCCTTATTGATGGTTGTGGATTCCACTCTACTCTACGTTTTTTTGAACTTATTGGAAAATTTATAGGTGACACGAAAAATGAAAATAATACTTATTTAGAAACAAATTAATAAGTATAAAAAATTGAACGTAGCGGGACTCGAGCCCGCGCCTCCAGGAAACCCACCAGGCGCTCTGACCACTGCCATACGTTCTCATCAAGCTACGTTGAAATTTTTAGACGCTTGTGACAACTTATTTATGTTATTGGCATCGCTGTAGGGAGATTTTTACAAATTTCCGCTACCCAAAGATAATTACTAAGAATTATCGTCTGGCAAGATAGAAGGCTATTTATAAAATATTAAAAGAGGCGCGGGTTCGATTCTCGCTACGTTAAAATATTTAGACGTTTTCTAAATAAGTATTTTTCTTTCTTAAGTGTGAATTAATACTTTTAAAATGTTTAAAAAATGAAAATAATGTTCCCTCTGCTTTCTTCGTAAAAATGAGATGAATTAATTGTATTTACATAGTATAGACGAAAGACAGCGTCTAACTGTTAAAGCGTCGGTTAGGGATTCGGTTCTCTCTCGGGGGAATGATTTATTTTAATTTTCTCGCTCTGGTAAGAAGACGAAGCACGCAATGTCCTTACAAAATTATGAACGGCACTCCGGTACGACACATCTCAACAGTAGGTTCCCTCTGCTCATCCTGATATATGCGAGATCCATATTATCCGTATACGTGAATACAAACAAAATATTATAACCACGAATGGATACTTCAAATTCAGTTCAATCAAATTCTTACTTTTTAACACAAATTGTACATAGTCTTGTAAAAAATAAAAAAACGGCGATTACTAACGAAATTATCGGAGCTGTGCCTCATTACGGGAACTCCCTTATATTGTAGGTATAATGAACGAGTCGATATTTACGTAATATCAATAATTTGAATACCTCGTTACGAGAAACATGACTCTTAACTCTTCATTGTTATATTTCGTAATTGGACAGTATTACAAACGAGAGGATTTTTGTAAATATATTTGTTAGTATGTATGTGTGTACGGAACTCGAAACAAGATTGTTTAGGTTGTTAGCAAAGTTTCACATGTTAAACTTTAAAGGATTGAGTGTAATGTGCTATTATACTTGATGTTTTTTAGAAAACTTCGTAAAAGGAGGAGGTTCTATATTCGAATACTATAGGTACTTCGTTGAGAACGCTTAGTGGTCACAGCGCTTAGAAGGCTTACGAAAGGCACAGGTTCGTTTCCCGCTTTTTTTAAACGTTTTCTAAGATTAAAAACTATTTGTTTGAACATATACATACATTGTGACATTGGTCATTCAATTAGAACGACCAATGTCACAATGTATGTATAATGTGACATATTTATTAGATGTGAGACCATCGTGGCGCAGTGGCACAATGTGTATCGTGTCGTGGCGCAGTGGCACTATAGACGCGAAGGATGTAGTTTCGATTACCACGCGGAGAAATGAATTATTCTCATTGGTTTGCTGCGGTGACAATTCAAAATGACAAATTTCTCGAATATTGAGCGGAAAAGAGGATTCGGAGTGTCTCTACACTACATTCCACCCGACTACCCTGCTATATCCGGGATATAGCGTGAAACCACTTTTTTTCAAAAGCTTTTATAATCTTTACCCAGGATTTACTTAACCACGACCTAACGAAGAACGCACTTTTTAGAATATCTGTAATCTTATAAATTCCACTCGAGTACGACAAATCTCGTGTTTCCAGACAACTTATTTTTTTATCTCATTTTGATAAATTGTACGCGGGAGAAGCGTCTCGAATTTAAATTTTTATTTTTTATATGACGAATTTAGTTTTGTTTTATTGTATGACTGATACATATATCGCTTTGAACGTAATTGTAGTTCTTTATTTAAGTTAAAGTTATAAAAGTTTTATATTTTATTTATGGTTTTATAGAAAATGTTGCAGTTTAAATATTTTTTTATATAATAGCTTTTACATCATCGTACTGTATCAATGATGATTGTGAGTTCAATTTTCACATTTTATTGCAGTCATATAGACTTACGAGATATAATAATATACTCAAACGGGCCAAGGTGCAGGCGGGTTAGTATATGTATAAAGATGATCATTCTATATATCTAGTGGCGTATTTTTCTACTATTTACTTATGTACGAAAACTAATGACATACATTTAACTACCATTCCATAAAGCCATCAGAAAAATAGAGATATATGCAACTTACCTTAAGGAATTTACTTTAAAACACAGTTTATAACTAATACAAGTTCTTGTGTCTTATGTAAATTCCCACTGCAACTCTAAAGTAACTAAAAAATATTAGGACATTTTTCTTCTGTAACGGTCGCTGCTAAAAGATGCTTAAAATTTAACCACCAGTGAGAGAAAAGTTCTAAAAATGAAATGGTTGGGAAAATAAACATCGATTTTACCTTCACGCTTTGTCGCGAATTAGGTGGAACACAGGGAACTTAGTGATGGTGTGGTGGCGCGCGGCGACGCGAGGTGCAACACGGGAATAACTAGGAGCTGTATGATATGGAATATGACACTAGTGTAATATAGTACAAAGAAAATATATTATTTTAAGTAAAATATATTATTTTAGTATGCATTTAAGTTTCACTCCATTAGTCTACACAAGGAGTATAATTATTTCAATTTTTCTTACAAATATTATTATAAATCAAACTAATCTATAGTAATATTAAAATTTTTCCGTTGCTGTGTGACTGACAGAAAACACACAGGTGGAACTGGAACGCAGCGTAGAACGCTGAAATATGTTTCGTTGGTTCTTTGGGAAGTAGGGATGAAGGAGCACTAAGAGAAGATTTCTCAAAATACTTGCGAGAGCAGGAAAGGAATTTTACGTTTTTAGATAGCTCCTAGTGTTAGTTTTTTACAACATATTTTAGGTAACTCTGTGTTTATTAGGTAAAGACAAAGTTTTCGTTTGCTAAAAAAATAAGTAAAAAAACCATATTTTTTTTATTATATTTCCGTATAATTAGATTCTACCTCATATTATCACTTTCTTTATTATACACATTAGGTACGTAGAGACTGTCGGCGGTGCGGTGCGCGTACTCCGACATGCCGCGCTTCAGCAGCTGGTAGAAGAGGCGGATGCGCGGGTGTACGGGCACCTTGAAAGTCTTTAGTCTTTTTAGCACTTCTTGGACCTGGAATGGATTAATTAATAATTAATTGTACTTGTAAATGACTAAAGAAATAATAGGACTTACTAAAATTAAACTATATATTTGTATTTTAAGCAGCTTAATAAAAGGATATTTAAATAAAAAAAAAGATTTAAAAGATATTACAAATTAACGGTAGGATTTAGAAAATTTAATGTTTGACTCAATCAGAGAACTCAGAGAGTTCATTTCATCTTTCATTTCAGCATATTAGAATAACAATCCCAAATGATGATCACAAATAATGATCTGACATCCACACATGTAGTTACACTCTGCTTATCCTGCCATGTGCAGGATACAGGGTTAAGCTGAAAAACAACAAAACATGTTTATAAGTACAATTCGATTTCGATAATAACTAAATATGAAGTTTTTATACAAAAGCATATCTCAAACCCAGCTACATCATGATTAAGGAAAAAAACTTCCAAATAAACACTCGCGCGCGAACAACTCGTTCCGTCATATTTATTATACGCGCTGTAATATTATCATTTATTACTTCTACGAGGCTTACGTCATCGGCACTTAACGCTCAATTTCTAGGGAGAGAAGGCATATAAAGGTTTAATACGTATATCTAAAGGTCTATAATCGATAATGTTAAGATATTTTAGGACAAGAGGTAGTGGATAAAATATTACGTAATAGTGACTCATCACTCCGTTTTTTTCAACAACTGTTAGATTAGGTAAATCGATTAAGAAACGTATGATAAGTTTGTATCAATAAAATTTTATATAGGCAGCTGTAAATGTGATAGAGGTCAGTAAGTACTAACTTTACCGGCGAGGAATATTGTTATTTAATATAGTTTTCATGCATTATGAGATACGAAGTTACGAGTATATTAATATTGTAAGCTTGAACTCATTCCCCAATATTGGAATTGAACCTACAAACGTCCAAGCTGTATCCGTACAATCTGTGTAATGTCAGTTAATGCTAAATTTTACCCTTTTTACGTTTAATGAACAGTGACATTTGCCTCATAAAAAGATAGCAAACTAAATATAAACTAGGTGGATAATACTCATATATAATATCTATATACTCGTACATATTTTGTGGCAATTGAAGGTGTTTTATTTGAAACTATCCTTTAAAGGTAAAACTGACACTTTATAATAACATTTGGCTTTTGGGGTCTAATTATTGACTGAGGATATGAAATATTATTACGATACACGACACATTCAAGTGCGGGAGGTAACTCTGATCTCAGGAACTGTGAGGTTACATCGAAACTTATAGCATTCCTCGATGAATAGACTATCCAACACTAAAAGATTTTTTCGATTCTAAATAACCAATATTTTTTGAGATTAGTATGTTCAGCCAGACAAACTCTTCAGTTTTATAATATAATAGTAAAGTATATATAGATTTAAACTTACGCTACGTAACGTAGCGACTTCACCTCAAATTCAATGGTATTTGGGTATCTACGAGTATATTCAAATACGTCTAACAACGTCACAATTTCATTTTCAGCTCCACGCAGTATCTCGGATATAGCTGTATATACAAAGAAAATATTGTTAAGACACTCCGTCTCCCCACTATCCGCCCAACATAAAAAGAGAGATATAAACATGATAAAAATTATAGAGGCCAATTCCTTTCCAAGGAAATAAAATATTTAATATTTTCATTTTCTTGATCTGGTAACGAGGCAAGGCCTGACGTTGAGATCCGCCACTCAACACGCCTTCAGAATTCGGAAAGTGGCTAACGCAGTGTCTTAATACGAGGTTCCCAGGTTCCCTCTGCGTACCCTGCTAGGTTCGGGATATCTTATTTTAAAACCTTTACATTATAATGCATACATGTTCGTCATCACATAAAAAGAGATACTAATTTTATGTTTCCACAGCTAAAACAAAAGCTACATTTTTTGTTTGAACTAGACCGCAGAAAGCATTTAGATTATTAACAAACATACTCCAAATTACGAATTGAAGTCGCTATTTTAGGAAAAATATATATAAGACCTTCGTTGAATATCGTCTAATTGTAAACGATACGGTTGTAGGTTCGATAACTACCTGGTGTATTATACTTATTCTTTCGTTTTAGTAAGTCCAAATGCGACGTTTAGTTGCGCCTAAAGACTCGATATGCGTTATGCTTTGAATTCGGGTGGAAAGCGGAAAACAGAGTGTGTTGACTGTAAATTTTCTGTAATGCCTACTCTCATATAAAGGGAGAGGTCGATTCAAAAATTGGAAATTTAATTCTAACGAAAATTTCTTTTTAACGAGTTATGGTGAGACAATAATTATACGCTATGATATAACAAAAAAGAGAACATAAAAATGTTTCGTGACTTGTCCAATATAATTCAGTTCGCAGTACAAAAAAGTATAATACTCGTATGAGTAGTATAACGTAGTAATATAACGCTGCGTTACTGCCCTCGCGCACTGCCCGCGTGCAGCAGAGGCACAGCACCTGTAAACACGACAGTTGTGGGCTCGGTGCTCACTCGGGGTTATTAATTTTANAATGTCTTGAATATTGCGGAAAATATTGAATGAGGTGTGTTGTTATTAGGTTCCCTCTATGTACGCTAATATATGCGGGCTACAGCGTGAAACTATCTTGTTCTATCTTCTATATCGTATTATAGTATAACATAATACAACAGATCGCGTGCCGTCACACCATCAATATCCAACATCTCTCATCGCATTCACACTTGGAATGGTAACATTAGTATTAATCGTATCAGGTTTCTTACCCCTACTACGAAACACTCTACTTCGACATAGTTAACTACGTACGCGTAGATAGTTGATTAACGCCATTGTAGCGTAATACGGCGTGTGATAATAAACGTAATGGCGTAACGTGGGTTCAGTATCTATTAAAGGTTGTATAATGTTAATTATTTTATATTTCAAACCGACTTGATGATATAGAGAGCGGCGTTTAGTCTCAAAATATTTGAAATTTTTTTCGACACATTATATGGCGAAAGTCAACGCCGCACAATTCGTTCCTCCGTGTGGTAATCGAACAAACAGCCGTCGCATGTACAACCAGAAACTGCCTCACTGCCACATAACTTTTTCGGCTTTCTTTTTATTATTCCTTAATTATATTATTAGAAGTGCGCGACAGTAAATACAACGTGTTTTGGGTTCGATTTCCTATCTCTATATATAATAAAACAGTAAAAATATGTTGTCTGTATAAAAATATATTTTTTAAATTTCTTATCTGTCTGTCTATATGCCTGTCTGTATGCATGATCACGCTAATCTCCGAAAGCACAAACTGATTTACTTAAAACTTTCAACAATTGCTTTATTTTAACTCAGCATAACATTTAAAGTTTGTTTCATTAAAATCGATTCATTGAAAAAAGTAATCCTCATTTGAATGAACTCAAGCCATTAGTTTACCTGCGAAAATTATATAGCAATCTATATCTATACTTATAATAAATGTATAGTTAAAGACATCATATTCTGAATCGCGCTGGTAAGATTCTTGGCTAAAGAATGACATTCGAAACGTCTTGGTTATATGGTTGTTGATAAAAATATATATTTTTAAAGCACTATTGTTTATAGTACAAACAATAAAGTAAACAAAATTGAATTGCTGGTGAGGGTTACCTTCATAAATCATAACAGTTAAGTTTAAGACGTAATTAATTCAAGACAGTGATAAAGAACGACGATGATCTTCAAAGAAATATTAAGTAAATACACAGATTCTTCAGTTTATAATATTCTCCACTCAACATGCAATGCTTCCAGAATTTGGCGGAAAGTGGGAAACAAAAGTGTCTTAACACTAAGTTCCCATTCGCAAGTTTAGATACATCATAAAGCTAAAGAATATATATAATTTTAAATCAATCTGAATTTCACGTTTTAAAGTCCAGGAAAATAAAATTTGTCGACTGTCATACTCGTACTTTATAAAATCCTTTATTTCTTTTATATTCCGTTGCGTTGTATTCCGCATATTATTTTCCATGCCATTCCCCTGTTCCCCATTATCTGTCTAATTTTCAAGGCATTATGACATAATTGTGTTGAGTGGCGGAACTCAACACCACGCTTTGTCTTGAAATGAAAATAATTGATTTGCCCGAGCGGAAATCGGGCTCGAATCAGACGCTGTGCCTCGATAGCATCAAAAAACTGTTAATTCCTCTAAAAAGATTAAATTATTAAAGATTTCTATAATAAAGTTTCAGATGCCTATATTAAAAACATATCTGTCAATGTTTAAAATAATAAGTTACATTAGTAGAAGCACAAATACAATATGCAAAAATACGAGTAAGTAATCTATTCACATTTCAAATTATCATACAAAATATCAGACGTCGTCGATTGCGAGTGTCGAGCGTCGAGTGTCCGTCCGGTCGACGCGCCGCGCGGCGGCAAGTAGTACCGGCGGAGATAAATCTAAGTATAGCAATACATTGATGTAGCAACGTTTATTTATAGTTTCGTACAAATTATAACCCAGGTTTAGTATCTTACGTGTGGAGTAGGTATGGCCGTATTTAACCCGGTAATAAGTCGTGGAGATGGTTGTAGTGTCGACTCCCGATGAGGAATCGAATCTAGAACCGACGCGTTAACAGTAAGACCGCCGCTGCTCAACGACGGCCTCGAAATAACTTTTATGTCTAACTTCATAATTTTTGTAAAAACCAATAGTACAAAACAGATTGCAATAATGTTAAAAAATTTTAGAAACCGAGCAGTAATTATATGACTTATTTAGAAAACGTATAAAAATTTTAACGTAGCATGACTTGATCTCGCGCCTGTTGGCGCTACGTTCAAATTTTTATACGTTTTCTAAATTAGTATTTTTCTTTCTTAAGTTTGAAATAACACTTACAAATGTCAAAAATAAGTAACTATATTACTGTCAAGAAGGAAAATGTATTTTGTTTTTTTTTGCTTCATGCTTAATTTTTAGGTCGGGACGCGTCCACTCACGTGCTCATCAACATATCCTCAAAGGGTCCCTACGATTTTACGTTTCTTTACTTTACTTAATTTTTTATATTATATTTTTACTTAATAAAATATAAAAATAACGCACATAGTTTTCTAACCCCTTGTCGGTCGATATCTTACTGAAGTCCCGATCCAAGCCGAATATGTGAGTGCTATCCTGAAAATAAGAATTTGAGAGTTACTTCATATTTTGCTTTTGATATATTTTTAAAATAGTACTCAAATAGCAAACGGTTTTATATAGTTTTACACTGTATCCCGCAAAAGGCAGGGTCGGCAGAGGGAACCTAGTGTTAAAACACTCCGTCGCCTACTTATCGCTGTATTTTCGAGGCGAGGCAAGTTCCGTCACCTAATACGCATAAGTGACGGAACTCAACTCCGCGCTTTGTCTTGCCAGAAAATATAAAATAATTTATTTCCCCGAACACCCAATCGCACCCACAACCACCGCGCTTATAGTCACAACGACAACACAAGACAGACTCAATCGTTTTTAACAGCTTCAAAGTCGAGTAGGTTGAGATAACATAGTGTCACGAACACTGACAAGGAATATGTCCTTTTCAGTGTTCGTCCGAATTTTAATTACTGCGTGTTACTTAGCGGTACTCAACGCCGCACTTATAATTTTTAAGCCATATTCAATAATATAAAGCGAGAAATATAGTTTTAAAATAATAGTTATAATATGCTATTATAATAAAAGACCAGACAGAATAAAGAAAGGACGGAAAAGAATTGTTTGCTTTATTCATAAATCCAAACAATTTTAACAGAAAACCAAAATCATTCATTCAATCATAATATATCAAAAATTATTGTCACCGCTAATTATTGATAAATGATAACCTTGTCTTCTTCTTGTTGGTTCTATGAAAAAATATTTAAATACCAGAGGTCGCCCGACCGCTCTATTTATGTGGACGTTAAAAGAAACATCCCATTCTGTCCCGTTCCAGTAAGAATTTAGAGAAATTCTATTTTAGTTCTTACTGACACTCAGTAACCTAACTACATTGTAAATTTCGCCTTCCTTCCTTTTAAATATGCTGTAGTTTCTTTTGTGTGTATATATCAATTGTTCAGTGACGAAAGAGATATATTTTTTAGATAATACATAGATTAATCACTACAGTTTAAAGGAAAACAAATACTTACAGTCAAGGAAAATACACTTGTCATCATTAATATAACTGCTAACATTTTATTTCACCGATGTATCTACATATATATGTACATGACACAGCAGCGACTCTAGCTCAGCTACTCTACGAAATCAATTACACGGCTTATTAACTTCGCCTATTATTTCGTTTCCATACGTTCTTGTGATTTTGATTTATTGTGTTGTATTGTTCCTAGTTGTTGAATATACGTGGAATTCTTGTTTGGAAAATGTCTTAAGAAAAGTAAAAGATTCTTATTAGTTTCACGCTAATAGGGCAGAGCAGAGGGAAGTAGTATTAGATATTTCGTTGCCCGCTCTCTGATTTATACAGAGTAGAAAGCCTTGTGGGTGAGGTGGGAATCGAAACCACAACTATCGTGATTACAGTCAGAACTACTCTACAAATAATAATCAAAAAATAAAATCTTAAAAAAAATCATCACCAATCAATAAAATCTATGCAAAGTAAAGGCATAACAGACTCGAGTATATAAAAAAGCGTAAATTTATATAAAATTTATGAATTTTATGTAATAGAGGCCTATCGTGGCGTAGGAGCACAAGCGTGTGACTGCAAACGCGGCAGGTTTGGATTTGAATCCCACTCAAGGATATGAAATATTTAATAAATTCATTTCTTCGTTGGTACCGAGGTTAAGCGCGGTGTTGATTTACGCCACTCAACACGCAATGTCTCCAGAATTCGGCGGGAAATGGGGATTAGAGTGTCTTAGCACTAGGCAATCCGTTCTTAAAGTTAATAAAAAAATAATTACAAAGAATATAATACAAAATACCATGACTCACATTAAACACACCATCTAATAAATGCTTATTCGTTCTCATTCTCATCTCACACGCGTTGAGTTGTCGGTTAGCTTAATAGGTGCTATAACGGGTTTACTAGCGGCAAGTTAGCGGACTTGAAGTACACAACTATTCCTATTATGCTCACCGAGTACGTGAAGCGAGCCTAGACTCCAACAAGACCTAAAGAACGATTATACGAGTAGCCGTGCCTCGTGCTCCACTACACGAGAGTGGACTTCGTGACTTGGTTAGTTATAGTTGTGACCTATTGGATTTAAGAATCAAACGTCAAATATTATGAACGTAGAAGACTACACCTACGTATACGGAACAAAATTACAAACCTACGTACATACATACACCTACGCCGTGATTTCTATTTGCTTTGATATAATATAATGTTTAAGCAAATTATTAACATATTATTTGTTTAGGCCCCACTCGGACCGCGCGCGACCAGGGCGGAACCGGGGCGCGACCGGGGCGCGGGGGTGGACGCCGCTGGGGAGTTACAGGCTTATTGCGTTTTATATTAAGAAGCGTAATTTCGGTCAACAAATTACCTAAATACCTATTATAATGTACCTACCTAAATACCTATTATAATTACCTATTATAATATATTTATATAATATATACAAGCCTATTTATATATATACCTGCGGCTTTACTCGCCTCGTCAAATGGAAATATCTACGAATTATTAAATTCTAAGTGTCCTAGGTAACTCTGACTCTAATGCTACATTTACACATGCTCATTACTAGCACGAAAACGTGCTATTATTGAGCAATGACTCATATTAGCATGTGTATCAAAGTATTGCTAATAATGAGCATGCTCATTTCGGGCATGTTCGAAAGTAATAAGGCAGCCGTTCGATTTTTAAGCACCTTACCTGCAGCGCGAGGGAAAGGGCTTTGAGCACGTGTGAACATGTTTGCTTATTTAGCATGCCAATGTCGGTCAGACGCCCGCGGAGGTGCGCGTGCACAACATCTGCGCAAAAATGTCCCTCTGGGGTGACGGAAAAAGTTTAAAATTTGTTATTTTAGATCAGAACAATGAGTGCCCACGCCTTATTTCTTCTTTCTTGATAAAAGTTTTGACATACATTGTATTGCAATCACACTGATGATATTATTTTATTCCGTAGAAAGGACCACAGAGAAGGTAGTTTTCCATGTTCCCCCAATTGCACCGCAACACTGGCAGAGAATTTCATAAAATATAGAGTGTCGATATTTCATTCGATTTCATTTCGAACATTATTTAATATCGCCTATAACCTCCGTCATTGATGAAATATCCAACAAAAAAAATGTTTTTTCTATTCGAACCTGAGATTAGCGAGCTCCAGCAAACCAAGTCTCCGGCTTTGTAGTGTCAGTGTAACATAATACATATTAAAATAAAAATTAGTTCAGCTGTTCAGGAGAAATACTCCGGGCGTGTGATCCCGGCCTAGAATAGGATAATCCTGGTACTGGTGGTGTCGTAAGAAGCGACTAAAGTACGTGTGGTAGAGTCACGTCGCCAGCATTGGCAACACGCATGGGCAGACTCAACCGGATCATTACCACCCCCGGCATTTAAAACCGGCGTTAAGTAGTGGCTTTATGCCACTGCGTTTCGCATCAGGTAATGCCGGGCTCCGGAGTCCAACCCACCTTACAGGCAGGCAACGCACCTGCAGTTCCTCTGGTATTGCACGGGGTCGTGGGCGGCGGTAATCACTTACCATCAGGTGACCCGAACGCTCCTTTGCCTTGTCTTTTCCATAAAAAAAAATACAAATCAATTCCTTCATATGATACTCATATTAAGTGTGTTGCCCAAAAATTTGTAATCTGCCATTCTGTTGCGACCCCCATTTTAAATTAACAACACACATTTCAACAAAATCGGACACTGGGAAGTGGGTCAAATTGAGTTTGCAGAATTTAACACTGTGTGTGTAGTTAGTATTATATGTACGTTTGTGCATACTAACACGGCACATTAAATAACAGCTTGTAAAAATAATAGGGTATAATATTCATAACACAAAGATTCACATTTCATCTAAATTATTGATACTACCTATATTATCAGGCGAACTAACAAGTCAGACACAGAATCCATTTTTGTAATTGTTTTATGCACTCTTGTTAAACGTACTTTTATTCTATTTATTATATAGAACATATTGTAATACAGTCACAACACTAAAGTATGCACAACTCCCCTCGACTACTGTCTATTATCAAATAAGCCCTCATGCCGTAACGTTTGCGGTACAAATTACAAATTATTGTATGCAACCGGAAAAGACACTGCGTCTTAATATGGCGCACAAAATCTATGCCCGAGGTACAGTGACAGCCGCGGCTGTGAAGTGGATGTTGAGAAAAAATACCATGCACGAGTATAATATAAGTAAATGAAATAAAAGTACATTATGCTAATACTATTTACTGTTTAATACCCGTTATTTGCCTCCACAAACTTGACAACGAACTCATCTTCTAAATATATTATTAAAATGTAAGCTAATAAAATTATTTAAAAAAATACCCAGTTCGGTACCAAAAATAAGTAAAGAAATAAATATTTTTGTAGGGAGCTATTATTTACATTTACTTTATTTAATATGTGTCATTTATATATTTCAATATTGTAAATTATTTATTTACCATTTATACATATTATACATAAAATCGTACATACATTTAATAGGATTTATATATTTGAAAGCGCTCGCTGGCGTCGACCGAACCGCTAAGGAGTTATCGTTTTCACATCTACCCCCTTGTCGACGACATATTTTACATACAACAGTCGATGCTGCCACTCGATGCGCTTTATATAGGTTCCATTGTTTTCTCAGTTATTTGTTAATATTATTGTAATTGTTGTGTTCTCTTTTATATATATGTTTGTGGTTGACTTTTGTACAAAATGTGTCATGATTTACTATTTGTATAGAAACTGTATGTACCGCGTTTTGTCATGTTACCGGAGTGAGGAAAAGAAAGTGTTCTTAGTATTTACAATCAGACATAGAGCTGCTGTCCATGATGACCTCAAAAGGTGCAATGACCAATCACTTTGCTCTCAATTTTCTCCTATACATGTTTTAACCTAGTGCTAAAAGACACTTCATTCCCATAAAGCCACATTCGTTCTCCACCTTTCACTGAATTCTTGAGATATATCTTTGTTGAGGGGCGGAAGCGCTTTGCCTCGTCACCAGATCGAAGAAATGAAGATATTGCATGTCGCAATATAATAATTTTCTAGCCGTCCATATTGTATAAATATATAAAATGTTATATTACATAAGTTGCCGTAGAGATATATCAACAGTTCAGTTCGATAATTACATAAGTCATCCCTCAATTAGTGAAATAACCCATTATTAGTTCAAACAGCATTACAATTACCGATTAGCATGTGCGCCCTATACGCATGTAGTACTACTTCGTTTTGTTTAATAACTCAAGAGCTTTCCAAATTTAAAGACTTTTTTTCTCGCGCACCTATAATCGAGATATTGCGTGTTAAGTAGCGGTACTCAGCGCCGTGGCTTGTCTGTTTAACAGGAAATGGAAATAATTGATTTCCCCGAGTGGAAATCAAACCAATAAACCTTCATGTTTTTACAGGAAATATTGTGCTGCTGCGCCCCGACGGTCGACGGTTTCGGTCAGTAATTATTACATACTAATGATATAAATATACTCAGAAAGGAAAACATCGAAATTCTTACAAGTTTTTTGGTTTTTAACGCACAAAGGACGCGGATTCGAGTCTATGTACTAGCTCCAAATTATTATACATTTCTAAATATTTTTAATAAAATACAATCTGAGGCCATCGTGACGCTAAATACTAAGCTCCCAGATTCCTTCTGCCTACCCTGCTATGTATCGGATACTCAACAAAAAGTAGTTGTAAATCCAAGCAGAATTACAACCGTAAAGTGAACGTAATACGTTGTTATCTAGACAGTGTTCGGACGATCGGCAACAATTAAGACGGTAGATAGAATAGATAGTAGGACCTACGCGCGCTATCGGGGCGCGGTCGGGCCGCACCACGTCTTACATGTTAGACAATAATAAGGTCATATGTAGTATGTTTTAGTAATATAAATAAAGAAATGTATCTCTTGGTAAACAAAGAGTAGTATTAAGACACTATATTCCCCACTTTCCAGCCATATTTATGTCAAAACATTACATCTTAAGAAGGAACTGAACGCCTGAAACTGAGAAATGAAGACAATTTATTAAATTAGTAAAAAAAACAAATAATGAAACAAAAAATTATATTATACGTTCAACCTATTTTCTCGTATATACTTCAAGCACTAGGTTCCCTCTGCCTACCCTGAATAGCTTGAAATTAAAAAGTAATAATGAATGTATGCAACGGCTCTATATAGACTGAGCTCAATAGTGTCGTAATTGTTATTCCAGTAGCGCCGCGGAGGTTCAGGAGCTACACACGCGCGGCGTGGAGACCTGCTATTACTGAACGGATTCATGTCTTCCAAGTGACGTAATATATTGATAGCGGATCGGGATCGTTTTCATCCTGTTTTTAGATTCATGTTTTATCCCACATATAGCAGGATATAAAGAAAGAACTAGTACTACTATCTCCGTCCTTCGCCTCTCGCTCGAATACGAGACACTATGTATTGAGTGGTGGAATTCAACGTCGCCTTTTTGTTTACCAAAGTAAGAAAATTACAATAAATCATTAATTTGAGTGAGGCACGAACCCACAACTTTCGTGTTTGCAAGCAAACCACACTGGTCGCATTTTCATTGTTAAATATTATTTAAATACATGGTCGAGGTAAAGTAGATATGTACTTTTTTTAGAAAACACATAAAATTGAATTTGATTTTTAATGTTTTCTATAAAAGTATTTTTCTTTCCTGAATGTGAAATAACACTTTAACAATGTTAAAAATATTTTAAATAAAACTATTTTAACCGGATTAATCGCGTATATTTTGTATTTTTATACATTTTTGGAAACCCGACGTTTCGAACACTTTGCAGTAGTCCGTGGTCACGGGTAGACTGAGGTGGCATTCGTCTGTCAGTTGACATAATTATTATATCAAACTACCGCCAACGATTTCTTAATTGCCTCGCGTACTGCCCTGGATTCCTGCAGAATGAGCTGATAGTATCTTGCCCTCTGGTATGGTGGGTTTGAGACTTCAATGATTTAATGAGTGGGTCCCAGGTGGTAGAAAGCTTCCAGCCATCCTCTCTATTGAAATTAGGATATTTTTGTATTTCAATAGCCTCGCGGATCATTCTAGGAATGTATCTGTTTTCCTTAGCGAGGATTTGGGGTTTATCAAACCTAATGTAGTGGCTGGGTTTATCCACAGTATGCTCACACACAGCTGACTTCGATACATGCCCATTCTTGATGTCAGAGATGTGTTCCTTCACCCTAACACCGATGCTTCTCTTTGTTTGACCGATGTATGATAAGCCACAGTCACAGTCTAGTTTGTATACACCTGCACTCTGTAAAGGAATATTACTTTTTACTGGTCTCAAGAATTGGCTCACTTTCTTGTTAGGCTTGAATANAAGATAGGACGCGCTCTTGGCTTTTCTTCGGACGAGCTTTGAGTTATGACAATGTCATATTGTCGAGTTTCCAGTTATCTAAATAACTGACACAAGAACAACTTCTGATGGCAAATATCTTAAAGCGATACCTTCTAATGGCATAATATAAAATTCTTAATACTGTTATCTCTGAATCTCTAAAAGATTTTGGGTTCTTCACGATCACAAGTATTAAAGGTTCTAACCACTAGACACATCACGAGCCAAGGCATTATTTATTAAATAATATATTCAAAGGTGTTTGAGATATCAGTTACACCGTGACCACGGACTACTGCAAAGTATTCGAAACGTCGGGTTTCCAAAAATGTATAAAAATACAAAATATACGCGATTAATCCGGTTAAAATAGTTTTATTTAAAATGTGTAATAATCGTGAAAATCAAAGAACTTATAGTGTTAAAAATAGTTGATATGTGATTGTAGTCATTGACTGACAGTGTACGTTCCAAACACACCTTGAAACATTTATATCAACGACTCACTTCACCACCTATCTTGTTACTATAGAAGGAAAGTAAAATTATTTATTCCATTGAGTAAGAATCGAACTCACAACCGTCGCATTTACAGACGGCGGCCTCCAAGATATGTAAAAATAGAGAAGATAAAATATGAATATATAACAAATAACAGATATAACCATTTAAAAGTCACGACTGTGGGTGGGTAACTGTTTAAAACATGTCATCCAGTAGGGACTAGCCGCGGGCCCGTCTGAATGCGACGTAACGACGGCCTCCGGGGCGCGGTGCGGGCCCGGTGCGGGCGCGGTGCAGGCGCGGACCTGCTTATGTGACTTTTATAGAAATGTACAAGTAAAACGTATCTTATTTTATGACTTTTGATTGATATATAACCGTCTTGTATAATACCGTCTATGGCGAGGTAGCTCTGGCCGCAGGTAGAATGGAACGTGGAAACGATTACCGGAGTGTAATGTAACCTGCAGCGTTACTCGATAAATGAACTATCCAACACAAACGGTTTTATCAATACAAACCAGTAGTTCCTACAAACGCGATTTCAACTTACATTTAGACATATTTATTAAGTTAATTATATTCAATTTAAATGATCAAATATGTTTTTCAATTTCAACGTGGTGTAAAGTCATTGTATACACAATGTCTTTAAAATTAGGCACTGTGTGGGGATCAGAGTGACACTCGGTTCCCTCTACTTGCTTATACGGGATACAGCGTGCACTGAAAATTTAATAAAAATATATTGCAATTATTATAATATAGAAGATTATTCATGGACCTCCTAATACCCACATATTAAAATACAGATAAAAAGGTTAAATACTGTGAAATTCCATAGAGATACAAAACAAAGGACGGTAGCTGTTCAGCTTCTTTCCGGTCCTTCCTTCCGAGTGTCTCTGACTGTGCTAATGACATCGCCATTATATCTTTAGCCTTCGAGTAAATAGACTTTTTAAAATATCATTTTGTTAGCAATGATCTTAAATGTTGTACAATTAGGTAATGTTATTTCTGTACTGTATAAAAAAATAATTATCATGACACTGTGTGTCGAAAATTGGACCTGAAGCGACACTTGGTTCCCTCTGCCTATCCTAGGTCAATCGGGATACAGCGGGAAGTACATGTATTGATTAAAAAACAATACGGTTGCCTTCAATTGAGATAGATATCAGCATGCTCATGTAAGCTAGTTGGTATTCACCTCGCTTCACCTCACCTCACCGCCGCCGGTGAAACTACGTCTCATTTACATGTACTATCGGAACATCTTCACGCCAACTCTGTTGTATGTAGCCTCTTGGTGCCCTTTAAAAATAGATTTGTTTTGATAATTCCCGTGTTCTAAGACGTAATCTTATATTTATGTGATTTTGGACTTAATTATAGTACTTATATAATATTTCTTCCATTATTACTTTAATTTTAATTAGTTTTTTAAGTAATTTCAATTATGATTGTTCATACTAAAACAATATGCTAACCAGGAATCGAAAAATAAACTACCCAGTTCAAAAACACTATAAAGATACTGTATTGTTATGAGAACGTATAGACAAAATCGATAAGAAGACGTAAAATGACCACATTTTTCAATAAATTTGAATAAGCAATCAAGATTGAAAGAAATTAATAAGAAGGCAGATAATATAAAACAAAAAAATCACAGAGCACAAAAGTTGTTTGTAGACGAATGTGAAACAATAATATTCACCATTTTCATTCAAATGACACAAAAAATTGTGTGATCATCCATTGAGGAAAGAAAAGCACAACGGCAAAACGATGGATGTACTTTTTGCATCAACTCGTAAATACAAGTCTTAAATCCGCCTCCGCCTCCGCCTCCGCCTCCGCAGCGCGCCGCGCTTGTATCAATGCGGAGAGACAATTAGGACATTTCTTTGGCAAAAATCGCGATTCATCCAAAAAGAAAATCCGTTCACAAGATATCGATACTACCTCACGATAGTACATTAATAGTATGTAATTATAATTCAAAGTCAAATAATTTTATCCAAAATAAGAAGTTACATGCTTCATTTTTTGAATGTCGTATAAACTACCACCAGTTCACTAAAGTTAACTCCTCAAGAAGAACCGGGAGAAAGAAACTCAGTGGAATTTTTTTAGATTAATGAAATATTTAACTATTTGTAACAATTTTATGCTTCATAACCAATTTGTATGAGATGATTTAAAAAATATAAACCTTGCTCTACATTGTCTGTTAACTCGTGACTTACACGTAGATTCTATGAAATCACCCTAACTATTTGTAAATCTTTACTATTTGTGATATATTACATTATTTAAAATAAGATATTAGAACCATCGACGTATTTTAGCAATCTCTAAAAAAAACCTTCGCGTCGTGTGAACGCTCTCCCTGTGTATTCGAAGTCAACATAGAGCCTTTACAGGGAAAGGGCGGGCTCCGAGGGCCTGGGCTGTATTTGCGTCGCGTTTTTATGTAAATAAGTTTTTGTGCAAACGTGGAAAGAAATATCGACGGCCGTCTGTTATCTAGATATTCCCGCATATTTGTCCAATATAACCTAAGACGTAAAACAATAGACCTCTTTCTGGGGCACAATCGACCGAAAAAATGGGTCCTGGTGCTTATTTAAATTATAGTCAGCACATTTATAATTAATTTCTTTTTTTTATTCCATTGGAGATGATTATATAGTAATTACTGGTTTATTTTTTTTAACGAAATTCATCATTAAAATGTTTGAGTTAAATTCTTAATTTATAATTGTTTTTATCATTGTAGCTCGTCATATTTTACTAAATGTATAATTACGCCATAATTACCTAGTAAGAAGTGATATACTCGAAGTACGCTTACATACACAAATATAAATAAGTAACTGAACAATATTTTTCTATAACATTCTAAAATAAAAGTGCAATCTATTTACCACAAATTCTTTTAAAAAGCTGCACTCGAAATGAACGCAACATTGTTGTATCATAGAATAGTAATTGAAGAGACCGTAACGGGCGCTCGAGCAACTCGAGGTCGTTCCGCGATACAATAACAATAAGTTTTAACGTCGGATTTCTCAGTAATATTACAAATCCGTACGAAGTGATGCTTGTAATCCTCTAGATAACGCTATTTTACCACTTAAGATAAATACTACAGCGTGTAGACGAGCGTGAGATAAAAACTATCGATGGCCAGCTTTGCTTTGGTTGTATGACGACGCGGATAGTACATTGCGGTATTTAATGTTTTGAAGATATTATTTACTACTTTATTATAAGATATTTTTAAATAGGAACTCGCCTATTTATAAAAAATATTATTTGTCAAATAAGTACACAAATATTTTGTTTTATGTATATTACCATCAAAGTGAATTACTAACGATTCTATATAAAAACAACCGGACAAGCGCGAGTTGGACCCAGACACCGAGGGTTCCGTGGAAAAATTAGAGGTTGAATTTCCGAAAAAACTCGAGAGTTTTTTCTGAAATTCAAGCTTAGCTTAGCCAGAACCCTTTCATCTGATACCTCACTTAAACTAGCAACTTTAATATCAAATTTTGCCCCTCTTTTAAGGTTATTATTTAGAAGGATTTAACCACAACTGCAGTTTTTAGATTTTTTTTTGAACTATTACTACATATAGATGCTAGCTGCCAAATTTCATAATTCTTGGTCAACCGAAAGTACCCTATTAATTCCCCTTCATAGCGTCGAAATACGAGTTTTTTGCCATACAAGCAGCCATATCTTTTTTTAAAGTAAATACGATTTTTCAGGAAATTATGGGGCCGTAGATCTGAGTATATTATTTAAATTTCAACTCGATATCTCCAAGCACCCTTAAGATAAAGGCTCTGGAAATACAGACGGACAGACAGACAGACGGACGGACGGACAACAAAGTTATCTTATAAGGGTTCCTTTTTTCCTTAAACCCTAATTAACCAATATAATATACAAGTAGATAGTAAAGCATCCAACTCTTTATATTTTTTTAAAGGTTTATCAAGCTTAAACAGCTTATTAAATAATTAATAAATGTTTTGTTTTCTACATTCATTATTCTTTTGCCAATAAAAATTAAACAGTTTTACTCATTTCATTTGATAACTAAATGTCATATACATAATGAAATAAAATTACATCAGAAAAAAATAACCTGTAACTAGCTTTAACTATTATTGTGAATGGAAAGAAATGTAGTAGTCAATGAACACAAAACAAACGACTAAACCGTTCCGGACTCGTTGAGAGTGTCTCAGCAGATCAGCAGAAGCAAGTCCGGCAGTTTTAAATCCTCTGATAAGGGTCGGTCGGTCGGTCAGTCGGTCGGTCGGGAGGGAGGGAGGGCGGTCAGTCGGGTGGAATTAAGATATTGTTCTGTCCGATCATTTATTCAGATTTGTTTTCTATTTGTTTTGTTGCAACTTTCGTTAGTTTCGTCTATAGAATGATAGAAATGTTCTAAGAAAACTTACTTATAGTTTCATAGTTAGTAGTTATTTTCAGTCTTAAAAGTTAATAGTTTTTATTGGCCTCTCGATGTAACCTATGTATTGGATAGTAGGTAAGCAGAGAAAGCCAACTCAGGACACTTCATTCTCAGCTTTTGGGTAAAATTGTTCAGTGGCGGTGTTTGGAACAGATGCCGCGGGATGGCGCTGTTTGGCTGTGCGCATGCGCGGACAAAATTCATATTAACGGTCAGCTTCCATTGCATTTAAAAGTCGGGCGTCGCAAGCATACCGAATTTTATTTTGTTAAATTTTTCTTGAGTAAATGCCTATGAAAATTTATACAGTCCACTAATTTAAACCACCAGTAACCCCAACACTGGTCCTTACAAGTTTTAACAAGGAAAACTGAAGATTGAGGTAAAATTTGGCCTATCCATTTCGCGGCGAGACATACCTAGGTGGCAAGAAGACAGTAAAACAATGACAAATTGAGTTCGTTCCAATTCCATACCTATTATATATTATCCTATTGCTAACAAATATTTTGCACATTCTATCCAATATTCCATCCAATTTCGTCGATTTTGAGTGAGTGAGTGAATACAAGTTTAATAAGCTGGTACGTACTTTTCCTACCTACCTACCTAATCCTTCCATTATCGTCAGTATTTCGTCTATTTCGGATAAAATCGTGAAGTATCTGCCATAATCCTGTATAAATTACCTAAGATTACGTATTTATAATATTATTTCAATTCATGTCCATGACCTATTTTTATTTGTGCGTAAAAACCGGTTAGGTCCAAAGGTCATTACTGCACTAGCCGGCGGTGCATTCATTTAACGTTACGTTTTATTATCTTACCTATGACCTAATTACACATTCCATCTATATAGTCGTGCATTTGTTTTATTTTTTCTCAAGTTATAAAAGAATCTTATTATTTCTCTAATCATAGAATAATTCAAGTATTTTTTTCAAATATAAGTTTAATAATACATTACCAATATGACTAAAGATGTTGATGTTACTATACAGCGGCTTAAAAAATCAAAAGGGTCGATGAAAGCTAAACTAGCACAATTCCAAGCGTATTTAGAGATAGCCAAGTGCTACAAACCTACCCTTAGTGACCTCCATTCTATTGAATTACAGCACAGGCTGGATCGAATTAAAAAGATGTTTAATGAATTCGACACATTACAGAACGAGCTAGAAATGCTTAGCGAAATTCCTGATGAACAATATAGCGAACGGCAAATATTCGAAACGCAATACTTCTCTTTGGTGGCAGCCGCACAAGAATTATTGGATGCCTGCAGTAAAAAACAGCAGGTACAGGAGGGTTCTGAATTTGAGGACCCAAGATCTGGTGAGTCTTGCAGGCATAGTAAAAATCGTTTTCATTTACCAAAAATTAAAATACATCAGTTTAATGGTGACTATCAAAATTGGCTGGAATTTAGGAATATTACATTTATTTGTTATGCATATGATGTCTAATAAATTGGATTCAGTTACTAGTCGGTACTGGAGGGAATTCCGGAACACTCTGAGTGAACCTTCTACTCTTTCACAGTTTTGTACTTTTTTAAGCAACCGAGCAGACTTGCTTGAAAATCTTGAAGATAAAATTACACCTACCAATTCTGAAAACGTCAAAACAAAATCATTTACCAAAAGAAACAACGACTCTAATAAGAAGTATAATAAAAACAATGTATGCACTATGTGTAAAAGTGAACATTAACTATTTTCGTGCGAAAAGTTTAGAGATTTATCAATTGAAAGTCGCATCAACAAGGTTAAGGAATGTAAGTTATGTTTTAACTGTCTAAAATCAGGCCACTCAAATAAAACCTGCGCACTAACTCACTGTCGCTACTGTAAACTCAAACACAATACGTTACTACATTTACATACAAATAAAATACAAAATCCAAATCCTGCTTCTACTGCACCTATACAAGAGAGTGTCGCCTTACCTATCTCATCAATTGTGACTGACACTTCTCAATCTACTGTTACTAATGATATCGCCCTATCGACAAACACCCATCAGCATACTACATCTTCCAATGTACTTCTATCGACAGCCCTGGTGCACGTACTCGACTACAAAGGGAGTGCACATAAAACTCGACTGCTGCTCGACAATGGCAGTACGCCAAAATTCATTACGCACGAACTCTCCAGTAAGCTGGGACTCCAGAAACGCGAAACGCGTTCTACTATATCAGATATCTGCACTTAATCCTGTGACAGTACAAAGTCTTGCAATATTATTATCAACTCGTTATATCGTGACTACCAAGTTAATCTAAACTGTTTAATTTTACCACAAATTACCAAAGCCTTACTGTCTAAATTAATAAATACAAACCACATCAGTTTACCTACCGGTGTGCAGCTGGCTGATCCTTCCTTTGGTATTCCGTCGGCCATCGACATTTTGGTTGGAGCTGAGACATTTTGGAGCATAATTTGTAACAATTTTATCGATTTAGAAAAAAACCAACCCAAACTCTACGAGACTAAATTAGGATGGTTAGTTTCCGGCTATATTGCAGGCCCTAAGTCCTCACATCATTGTCATTTTCTAAACCAAGAGGAAAGTTTATCGAGGTTCTGGGAGCTAGATAGTATTTTATCCAAACACTCCCTTACCACTGAAGAACGTGAATGCGAAAATCTATTTTATACAAGTATTTACCGAAAAGATAATGGTCAATTTGTAGTCACAATGCCACTAAAAAAAGATCCTTCAGAACTTGGTGATTCTTATGCAAAGGCTAAAATTCGCTTTCTCTCATTAGAACGTAAATTTCAAAGACCAACCGTACAAGATGATCTATTATCTATATTTATCAGGTTTCGCCAACACAAGTTCGTAGTCGCAGGAGACATTGAAAAAATGTACCGAGCGATCGAGCTTAATCCAATACAACGTTCCCTGCAACAAATAGTATTTCGTGACGATCCTTTTCAGTCACTAAAAACCTTTACCTTAAATACGGTTACGTACGGTACAGCGTCGGCGCCGTACCTCGCTAAAGTGTCTCAGTAGTCTAGCCGAAAGTATTGATAATGATCAAGTTAAGATATCAATAAAGCGAGATTTCTATGTCGAAGACTATCTAAGTGGAGGCAACAATGAGGAAGACGTTATCCAGACGTGCAAAGAGGTAATCTCTACTCTTTCGTCAGCTCAATTCAACCTAAGAAAATTTAAGTCTAATAGTAACTACATTATACAGCAAATTACGAATGATAAATGTGATACTAACATCTTGAATCTATCTAAAACTAATCCAACCGTCTCAGCAAAAACACTCGGTGTATGCTGGCAATGTGACTTAGATACACTGTCGTTTTCAATAAATATTAATTTGCGTGATAAAGTAACCAAACCTCACATTTTGTCAGTAATTAGTCAAATCTTTGACCCTCTAGGTCTCGTAGGGCCGTTTATTATAGAGGCAAAATTAATCATGTAAAAGCTGTGGATGTCTAAGTTAGAGTGGGACGATGAAGTTCCTTATGATATTAAACAAGCATGGTTGTCATTCTCTAGCACATTAAAGTATCTAAATAGTATTCAAATACCCAGATGGGTACTGTATGACAATTACATCAAAGCTGAACTGCATACCTTTTCAGACGCCTCTGAACGAGCCTACGGCGCATGCGTTTACGCTCGCGTTGTCAAAAAACAAGGTAGCACCATTGAAACCTACCACTATGCCGCGCTTAGAATTATGTGCTGCTCTTATTGCCGCGAGATTGTGTACTAAAGTGTTAACTTCGCTTACGTTGCGGATTGATTGCAGATATTGGTGCGATTCCACTATCGTACTGTGCTGGCTAACCACGCCCTCAAGTCGGCTCAAACCGTTTGTTCGCAATCGAGTAAACGAAATCAACGAAGCTACTGCCGGTAAAGCTTGGGGTTACGTGCCGTCTCTGGAGAATCACGCTGATCTCGTTTCTCGCGGAGTGAAGGCTGATGTCATCAGCTCATCCTCTATGTGGTGGTCGGGGCCATCTTTTTTACAAAATAGTGAGGAATCATGGCCTAAAATACCGAATTTCAGCGAGAAGCGTGATCTCCCAGAAGTTGTTTGCCACATAGCTCAAAACACACATGGCACAATCAACACAAATCCAATTTCAAATTTAGTACACAGACACTCAATTTTCAAACGTCTCTTACATTCTGTAGCCTATGTTAATCGTTTCATAAATAATTATTAACAAAAACAAAACAAAATTAATGGTAATTTTGGCACTAAGGAACTTAATAATGCATTAAATATCGTATTAAAACAATGTCAGAGTGAAATGTTCCCAGATGAATGCCTGTTGCTAAAATTGAATAAACAATTGCCGCGTAA
The DNA here is from genome assembly GCA_013403705.1 of Heliconius hermathena. NCBI lineage: Eukaryota > Metazoa > Arthropoda > Insecta > Lepidoptera > Nymphalidae > Heliconius > Heliconius hermathena. Next base: position 104,073 of record JAAIXJ010000521.1, on the reverse strand, counting down.
AAATAGATTACTTTCTTTATCTCCATATATGGACACTAGTGGAGTAATTAGAGCAAACGGAATGCTTCACAATTCGAACTACAATTACGATACAAAGCACCCTATCCTACCGTGTAGTAAGTAAATATTTCGTGCTAAGCATATTGAACTCTTTCACGCTTCTCCTTTATTGTTACTGGCTGAAATTAGACAATCATATTGGACACTGGGTGGTAGAAATTTGGCAAAATCTATTGTGCACCATTGTGTAAAATGTATAAGGCATAAAGCTCAAAAAATACAACCCATTATGGGACATTTACCGACACTTAGAACAGAGTTAGAATTTCCTTTCTTAAGCACATCGGTCGATTACGCCAGGCCAATTTTGAGAAGGCGTGGCTGCAAGCTAATCAAATCATATATATGTATTTCTACATGTCTAGCTGTAAAGGCGGTCCACTTGGAGCTTGTAACAGAACTAAGTGCTGAAGTCTACTTAGCTGCGCTTCGAAGATTTGCCGCGCGCCGAGGTAAACCTCAAACTATTTTATCAGACAATGTGACTAACTTTGTGGGAGCTAGTAACGATTTAAAATCTATAATTTCTAACTCTAGTATCGCATCTAATTTAGCCGATGAAAACATTAACTTTTTATTCACGCCAGCCTATTCTCCCCACTTCAATGGATTAGCGGAAGCTCCTGTCCGCTCAAGTAAGTATCACCTAAGACGAGTCCTTGGCATGACTCATCTCACATACGAAGAAATGTATACTTGTCTCACTCAAATTGAGGCAATATTAAATTCTCGTCCTATAACTCCACTTTCCACCGACCCAAACGACTACTGTGCCCTCACTCCTTCCCATTTCCTCATTGGACGAACCACGTCATTAGTGCCACATCAAACGGTCTCTGAAACCGCCAATGTCAATTTACTCGAGCGACATAGACGAGTAAATGTTCTAAAACTACACTTTTGGAGAAAATTCACCAACGAATACATTACATCGCTACAACAACGGACTAAATGGACCAAATCCAACGAAGGGTTGCAGCCAAATTCCCTTGTCATAATCAAAGAAAGGAACGCACCACCGCTTGTATGGTCCCTCGGACGAATCACTGCCGTCTACTCTGGTTCAGATGGAATAAACCGTGTTGCGGAAATAAAAACCAACCGAGGAACGATACGAAGGGCATACAACAATATTTGTGCCCTGCCTACTCAAGACTGTTGAAGATACTTCAACCCCGGGAGCCTGTTTGGAACTGATGCCGCGGGATGGCGCTGTTTGGCTGTGCGCATACGCGGACAAAATTGATATTAACGGTCAGTTTTTGCATTTGCATTGCATTTAAAAGTCGGGCGTCGCAAGCATACCGAATTTTATTTTGTTAATTTTTTCTTGATTAAACGCCTATGAAAATTTATACAGTCCACTAATTTAAACCACCAGTAACCCCAACAGGCGGAACTCAACGCCACGTTATCGTATAGCCAGAACGGGGATATTAAAATAATTCATTCCCTCTAAATTGAACTGGAAATCAAACTCACAACCGTCAAGATTACAGTCAGATGCTATGCCGCTGCGACACGACACTTCTCAGAAGTAATATAACAAACGTAATAAGCGTTGAATAAAAGAAAACCAACAAGAATACTACAACATACGAGTAGAACTTGTACAACAAGACTGTAAGTCTCGCCCCCGCCCGCGCCGCACATGCATCACCATCAGAGCACCGACTACGGGCAAACGTAAACAAAACAACGCTAACGCAGATTGATACTCGATACCACCTATATTTACTGTCACTGCTGCCGACCATTCATCACTGACCGCCGCCGCCGCTTTAAACTTATAATTAGTTGCATTTATACTGTAACTATCGTGGCACAGTGGAATAATGGCTGCACACGCAATGGTCATGGATTTCCATCCGAGAGAATGATTATAGTAAATCCCGATCTGGTCAACCCGTAGCCATTGTGTCGCAGTAGAACAGAGTCTGAGTAAATATGTAATATTATAGTTGTAGATTCAGCCGCATTCAAGAATGCGGCACAGAGTATATCAAATTGTTTTCATTTTTCTGCTTTGTTTATATAAAGAACAACGTTGAGTTCCACTAATCTATATGTAATAAAATTGGGTCGAAACCTGGACAACGAAGTGTCTTAACTCTAAAAGTGTCTTAACTCGAAGGTTCTCTATATCTAACGAGTTATATGAGATAAATACGTAAAGTTATTGTTCATTTGATACCTATTAGGGTGCCGTACCCAAAAGGCTAAACGGAACCCTATTACTAAAGCTCTCCGTCCGTTTATCTGTCAGTCCATGTGTCAGACAGTTGACATTTTCACAGATGATGTATTTCTGTTGCCGCTACAACAACTAATATTATATTTATATATAAAACAGATTAAAATAAATATATTCGAACGCCCCCATACAACAGACATGATTTTTTTGCCGTTTTTATAGATAATGATACAAACGCACATGGCCGGTGTTTATTAATCTTCATCTTCTTTATCTTTGTATTCTAACTGCTAGAACTAAAATTATCCATGTGCCATTGATTAGTTTTTAATTACATATGTATAATTGTTTAATTGACTTCAGAGCTAGTGGAATATGGTTTGAATTATTTATTGTATTTACTCTTAAATTTCATATAAAGTTAATAGGTCCAGTTTCTATTGCAGTCTTCGCTTGTCTGTCATCCATAACACATCACAATTAGCCGGAAAGTAGGAAGCCTAGTATTAAAACACTCCGTTCCTCACGCGCTGTAATTTTTTTTTTTTATTTATTGAACTATTTCCTTTCTTTTATTAGGTAAATGACGGGACGTTCGACACGAAGATTCGTGAAAATGAGAAAGTTATTACATTATTTGTATTCCAGCAGCCTCGCACGCCACGCTCAACCACCCACGTCCTAAACTACACGATTAATTATTCAATTAAAATACATGTTTGCGGAACACATCATGACTTCTAACATGGAAAAAACGAAAGAGAAAAGAACAAAATAGAAAGAAGCTCTCAAACCCTTTTGTTTTTGTAATCTTTTTTATTCTTACTCCTGTGGGCTATGGTATGGTACCCCCGTCGGGGTACATCACGTCGAGGTCACAAATGTGGGCTATGGCAGCGTGACGATGTTAATGATACGAGACTTAATATTGAACTCTTTTATTATAATATATATTAACTTTTGATATTTATACGCTACAAAACAATAGCAGAAAATAATTACACAATTGTATTTATATTTGTAGCGAATAAATGTAGGAGCTGATTTAGTGAGTTTACTGTGTTAATCCATTTACTTTCGTAATAGAAAAGAAGTTTACAATCCATTTACTTTCGTAATAGCATGATGTAATAGAAGAGCCTATATCCTTCCTCGGTCTATGGACTATTTAAAGCAAAAGAGATTTTTTTCGTAAAAGTAGTTCCTGAGATCAGCTCGCTTAACTAAATTAAATTTTCCACTTTATGATATTAAGTAGAGAAGTATAGATATACCTAGATAAAGAGCACTCTCTTAACTAAAATGATATTATCTGATGATGCAGCACTACTGCGTGCATGCCTCGCTCCTATCAATTTATATTGCATTCATAATACTGAGAGCGCGTCTGCTCGAGTACGAGCGTGTACACACACCTCTAGGTGCTTATGATTAGTCGTTTCTTTTTGATACATCCACTAAATATAGTTGTTTTCAGATTTATATCTTAAAATTAAAAGGTACAGTTCTAAGTGTTCATGTCAATATTTATCTAAGATAATATTCTAAATCTTAAGAATTTGTTTGTGTATTTTGAATGTATCTATTATAATGTATGTCTATGTATAATTATATTGTAGTTGTCTATAAATCTGATGATATTATAAAGGCCTGTATTCAGCTTTCGTAACATAGAATATGTCTAAATTAGACAGCAGAGGACGGAATAGTGAATGTATTTATCGTGAAGGTTTTTTCTATCATAATTCATGATCCCCGACGAGAGATTGTGTCACTTACCATACCCACACTGCCTACTGTGGTACTATGGCTTATAAATAATTAAGATTTGTTGCAGCTTCTGGTTTATATCGAGCCAGTCAGATTATTTATTAACGTACTCAATACTTAACAAAAGTAAAGGTGCTTTACCAAAGATATTCCACATACATATATTCTCAGTACTGAGAAGATGATCTTAGGTCAAGTTTATTCTAAAAGAATTCTGCTTCGCGCTGTTGTATCTTACATTTTCAACAATATTTCTGGGTAACCTGGTTTCTGTATCCTTATTTTGTACATAAGTTGTGGCAGTTTATCGCCAGTGCCAGTGTGTGTGTGCGCGATGAAGTTGCGAGTAAAGTTCTCCTAACTTGGAATATTAAGTACATCATTATAATATGAGTTGTTATTGTAAGTTGTAACTTACAAAGACTGAGTTAAAAAAAATATTTTATTAAATATTGTCCAATAGGGTGTTTGATCAAATACACTGAAGGAAATTCAGAACCTACAAGCATACAGAAGCTCCATTTTTTTACTTTTTAAGTTTCACACTGTATCCCGCATTTAACAGATTAGGCAGAGGGAACCTAAGAACTTTATTTACCTTTTAACTTTATCAATCTAAAGTTTCGATTGCAGATAGACAGATAGGTTTTTATCTGCGATCAAATATGGTAAAATTTTACTCGGTAAACAAGCTAAAAAAGTGTTCAGAAAATGAAACGAGGTCTTCATAATTGATCATTAATAATGAATTATCCTTGATCCGTGATCACTGATTCGTAATCCGTAGTCCGTAGTCTGTAGTCCGTAGTCCGAAGTCCGTAGTCCGTAGTCCGTACTCCGTTGTCCATGGTCGCTGATCCATTATTCTAGACCTTTGACCCTAAAACTGTAATCCGTGATTCATAATCCTTATACTTCATATTTAATCCGAGATTCGTGATTCTTAATCCTTTAAGATTCATGATCTATTATCCCTCATCCATCATCCGCGATTCGTGATCCATAATCAAAATAGTTTAGCCGCTCTTCGTTCAGCTAGGCCGAAAAAAGAAAATATTTTTATTTCTGTTTTTACCAGAAAGGTCCACGGGACCCGTTATTATGGACCATACATTGTTCCACGGAGCCTACTACCAAAATCCAAAAGACGCATAAACAACGACAAACCTTAGTTTTCAACTCATCCCCTAAGGTACGTATGCATAACACATATCAAAACACAAGTATATTTCCTCACTTAATAATCGAATCCACAACTGTCACATATACAATCAAAAAGCACATAGCGAATTGCATATTGATTCCTAATAATTAATGTATATAATTGCCCTTATATGAAAGTGGCCGCCGCCGGCCGCGGGACGCGGGACACGGGACAAACAAATAATTAATTGGCGCTATTTAGTGAAAGGTGTAATTACACTTGTTTGTAGTAATACCGTGCTAACTACAAACACAACGACGTCACACGGTCGTCAACCGATCCAGATATTGTACGGTACTCGTATATACCAACACATTATAAGTTATAATGGCATATGTTTGAAGAATAATATTAAGTAGATGTAATGAAAATGTTAGTTAGGAGTTCAGGTTCGTATTATTGGGTTAATATTGGGTAAGGTTTTAAAGGCTGGTAACGCACCTGTAGAGCTCCTCTAGTGGTGCAAGGGGTCGTGGGCGGCGGTGATCACTTACCATCAGGTGACCCGAACGCTCGTTTGCTTTAACTTGTTCTTACTTATACCTACGGCTTCGTCCTTATGGTCAAATGGACAAAAACTAAGAGTTATATGGACGTGATTAACCCTTAAAGGCTATATGGACAGAAGAGAAATTTGACCATTAGGCCTCGCCGTCTCTTACGGCGGCGGAAAACTCTCGATTGACACAATTCCATTGCCTTTATAATCCTTTTCTAATAATCCTTTTATATATATATATATATATATATATATACATCGTCAATTTACAAGGGAAGGGGCAGTGTTCAAGATTGTGGTAGTTATAGGGGCATTAAGCTTATGAGTCATACCATGAAGCTCTTCGAGCGCATGATCGACCTCAGGCTCCGCCGCGAGTGTACTATCTCTGAGTCTCAATATGGATTTCAGCCAGGATCGGGCACTATGGACGCCGTTTTCGCCCTCAGAACATTGATGGAGGCATACAGGGAAAAAAGGAGAGCTCTGCATGTAGCCATTTTAGATCTGCAGAAGGCCTTTGACTGTGTACCTCGTCAGTGCATCTGGTGGGCGTTGCGATCCAAAGGGATCCCTGAGGCCTATATTGAGATTATCAGAGACATGTACCACAATTCCGCTTCTATGGTTAGGACTGCTGTTGGCGACACTAAACCCTTCCCGATTACAGTAGGGGTTCACCAGGGCTCGGCTCTTAGTCCGTTCTTATTCAATGTGGTGCTCGATACTGTCTCGGCTCACATCCAAGACCAGCCTCCATGGCTGATGATGTATGCCGATGATATAGCACTCATTGACGAGAACCGACTTATGCTGGAGCGTAAAGTGAACCTGTGGAAGGGTACGCTTGAGAACGGCGGTCTTAAACTAAATGTGTCGAAGACCGAGTACATGGCCTGCGGGAGCCCGGACTCGAGCACTAT
>JAAIXJ010000521.1:0-97244 GCA_013403705.1 Heliconius hermathena | reverse complement strand
AGTAGGCAGAGGGAACCTAGTGCTTAGACACTCCGTTACCATGCACCGTAAATTTTTCGTGACTCCGCTTTGTATATATATATATATATATATATATATATATATATATATATATATATATATATATATATATATATATATATATATATATGAATCCAAGGACATGCTTTTTTATTGCTTGACATTTCAATGGTAATTTTATTTAGCTTTAGGCATATAAAACCTAGTATTGAGATACTTCATCTTCCGCTTGTGGCTGCAATTCGAGACACTATGTTTTCAGTGCCTGAGCCCACCGACAGCGCTTTACTTTGTGTATTAGAACGAGGAAATATAAATAATTAATTCATTCACAAAATACGTAACGAAAGTTTAGATTTATATCGAAACATAATCATTTACTGCGTCATCTAACACTAAATGTAAGACAAGAGTATTTGCAGCTTTCGACGCTAATCTTGTGAGCGTCTTAGAACAGCGGGCGCCTTGAAACGTTATATTTTAGTACACACTGACACACTCGAACCTATGAAGACTATATGTCTGTTTTAGTTATAACTAATGTAGAATTCATTTAATTTCAAACAGCTTTAAGCTTTTTGCCGCATGTATTACACCGTACACAAAGAAATCCTTATAATAGTACGACACTCCGTTTCTCACTTTTCACCCAATATACCGAGATATTGGGTGTTGAGTAGCGGAACCTAATACCACATATTGTCCTCTTACTGAAACGAAGAAATGTAAAATAATTCATTCCCCCAACTCTGAACTCACAACCGTCGAGCTTACAGTAAGACTGTGGACTGTGCCACCAGGCCCTCTTGATTAAAAATGTCAATAAAATATGTTTTATTGTTTATAAAATATCTTTAAAATACGCAATCGAGATGCAGTGAAAGTGTCGCGTTCATGAGTTCAAAGATTACTAGAGATGATTACGTTTAAAATTATTTTTTAATGCGCGGCTCTAGGTTCCGCCATTTATATTTTCCATCACTCACTTTTCGCGGAAGATGAAGTATCTCAATACTAGATTTTATATTGCAGTCATATAAAAAATACGTGTTTCTTAGCCCCACCATATATTTTCCCTTGCAAATTTTGCATTCTGCGTATCACAATATGAAAACCATTCCTCTGAACGAACTTCCAGAGTGAAGTCTAGAGCAAAATCTAAGACATCATCTCTCTCACCTCGAATAATCTATGACTAGGAGTAACCAAACCGTTATAAACTGTGGGTAAGGATACTATAGGGCCTTGAATAAGTAATTGTTTTTGGAAAAATGACGTTGCGGCACTCTGTGCATGGAATTTCGTACGGTAACGAATCACCAAAGTAGTACTATATGAAGAAGATCTATGTCAGACGTTAGTAGAACTCGGGAAAACGTTACAAGTTGATTCCTGGATTGCCTCGAAAGATGAGTCGTTTTTCCGAAGGGGGATACAATTGCTACCAGAGAGATGGGAGAAAGTGGTTTCTAATGATGGAAAATACTTTGAGTAATGTCATTGTAAGCATTATATTTTAAATTATTTTTATTTAAACAAAAAACAGCGAGAACTTATTCATTCCTATATTATACCTTGAACGTTTCATTTAATTATGTTTGTCACTTTTTGGGCAAAAACTTAAAATTTTACTTTTTTAATTTTAAATAGAGGCCGTCGTGGCGCAGGGACACAAGGATGCGACTATAACGCGAAGGTTGTATTTCTATTATTTCTCGAAAAAAATTGTGGGAAGTGGGGAATGGAGTGTCTTTACACAATGTTCCTTCTGCCTACGCTGCTATATGCAGGATACTGGCTGAAGCGAATTTTATTTATTTTTTTTGTATCTTTTTAAAGATTTTTTGTTAAATGCTAGATAAAATAGATTATTTCGGAATTAAGTTTCCCCTGAAACGAAATTAAAATCCATGATTTACATTTTTAATAGTTTATTATTGAATGAACTTAATACTCTTATACGACTAATGTTATGAACTCAAACTAGATATGTTTACTAGCAGGTAGTCCAAGGTTCCATCAGCCATCTTCCAATTCTATCATCAGATCAGCTGATGGTATCATAATATTGTAGTTTGGCCTAAGCTACGTACAATTGCCAAGTTTCATGATAATACAACAATTAGAAGTGCATCTAATAAAAACGTATTAAAAACGCTATATTTACGTCAATGATCCAAGCAGCTCCAAGTAGCAGAGCAAGACAAAACACTCAGATGGCGGAACTTAACGCCGCGTTCAGACCAAGAAAATGTTAAAAATACTATATTCTTTAAGTTTAAGTATTAGCTTACAATTAAGACTAAAACTCAAATATTTATTTTTATATTCTAATCTTGCATGCTTTTACTTTAAATAAGATACTAAATTGTGTTTTGGAACTTTGTTATCACTTTTGTCCTATTGAGGTGGGCGTTAATGACTGCAATACCGTTCCTACTAATGCGGTCATTATCGAACATTTTTAATTTTGTACGTTTGTTATTTTAGTTCCCAATAAAGATTATTATTATTATTATTTTTATATTATCTTTATAAGGAGTTCACACTTCAACGCTCATAAGGATAAGATTATTGAAAAATACTCAATATTTATATTTTTATATTTCTACAGACGTCGAATTAAACTCACGAAGTCTAAATAAATTATTAGGTACGCCTTGCGGAATTAGACTCTTAACAGTTCTTTAAAATATGTAATTTTCAAGAGGTCAGTATTGTCATTAATAATAAGCTGCCACTAAAGAAAGATAAATTAAAAAATAAAATTGGAATCGTTCTAAAATACAGTTATTATTTATTTAATGATTACGAGATACATATGTTACTAACAACCAATAGTAGCAAGATCACATATTTATTTCTTTTTCTGTTCAAATAAGTAGAGGAGTATCTTACTACGTCGCAATGTCTCGGTATTGCGATTTAAGTGGCGCAAATCAACCAGGAAATGACAATAATTCATTCCAAGAATCGAATCTACGACCGTCGCAGTTACAGTCACAGGTTACTTATACCTATTTATAAGCATAATCAAACCAAAACGTACAACGTTAATAAACTGTAGTGCCCCGACATAAGCTGCCCGCTCCTCGCGCCGAGCTGGCACGCTCCGAGGCGGCGTTGCCAAGACGGCGTTGTACTTCAGAGGCAACGTATTTATCTTATAATGGTCTTAACCAAATATTGCGATGGATGGACTGGTGCTTGGAACAGTCACCTCCACTTACATAGATAACGAGATGTAGGTTGTGCTATTAGATTTAGACGAAATAAAATCAAAGTGAAATTCAAATAATTTTATACCAAACAAGCTGCCGTCGCCTGGCTTCGCCCACTTGAACTATACTTGAATTATAATTATTTTAGTACTATTATCTATACTGCTATCCACTAAATAAATTGTAACTAAAATGTTTTGGGATTTAATTTGATTTTGCTCGCGAAAAATGTCGTATTAGAAAAGTGTCTAGTCTATCTATATAAGCGGTGGAAATACAGTTTTTTCACACAGGGAATAAAAAGTAACCTATGTGTTGTTGCCAAAATCTTGTTTATCTTTCAGTGAAAGTCCCATAAAAGTAAGTTCAGCTGTTCTGCAGATTAGGCCGGATAAACAGAAAGACAGACTAAAATTTAAAAATTGTTTGATTGTTTTTTGGTACTGTATAAATATATACAACACCAAAACACAATCAAACTATATGCGATTATTTCCTACTTTACTTATCGAAGACGATTTCAAATTAAAATCAAAATAAGATCTGTAAGCAAATGTTTTGTAAGGATCATTAAGCAAGTTATTAGTCTCGCCCTGGATATCCAAGACAAAATAGTTAATAGGGTAAACGTAGCACGTTACCTGCGACCCGAGAAGACGATGCCGTCGCGTATTATACCGAGGCATATGCAAAGTAGGTGTAGTGGATGCTGCATCTCACAGATTTCCTTGAGAGCAAAAACTTTGTAAAAGAGTGTATATATTATGTATAATTACGTTTGGAGAACGCTCAAATGGACTAGGATTTCTTGGTACACACGGTGATTTGAATTTTATTCATATTTTGGTATACCAAATATTTGACTGGATTTAATAAAGGTGTTTTTTAGGCATGATGCATCTCCTGTTTTTTAAGGCATAGGCAGAAATAATCTAGTGTTGAGACACTTCGATCTTCTTCTTCTTCTTCTTTCTTCTTTGAAATACTTTATGATGGAAATATTTTAAACATAAATTTAAGTTTTAAAACTTTAAAATAATCAATTTAAATATAAAAATAAGCCATGTGGCCAGTCGTGCTCGTGGCGCATGGACACAAGCGTGCCACTGTAAGCGTGACAGGTTCTGGGTTCAATTAACACTCAAAGAAATGAAAAATTAATTATTTTCATCTTCTCTCTCTGGTAACTAAGAAATCAAAACATCACATAGCGCGGCGTTAAATCCCGCTACCGTACAAGCAATGTCTCGAAACTTCGAATGCTGGAATGGAACCGCAACCATCGCGAGCTCAATCACATTTCTCGAATGAGTAATAAGGATTTCAAAAATATATAATACAAATTATAAATATATATGTATAAAAGCTTTACTTTTAATGATATCGACGTCACCCGCGGCTGAGATCGCGTATGCTAAGTGAATGCAGGAACACATTACTGAGGTACTTCTACGAAAACCATTAACTTAAGGCAATATTTTATATTACACATCTATTTTTAATCTGAATAAGATATTTTATTTTAAATAGGATAATGAGTTTTTGTAGGTTTCTAAAGAACGGAAAACAAAACACTACGGGAAATACTTTTTCCATACCGGAAAGTTTACATTAAAGGATCCGTTATCCGACCACGTTAAAAGTCTGTTGTATTTGTTATCTTTGTATTCTCATAAAGTGTCTTCACTTTCTGAGAATACAAAGAAAAGAAAAAAGACATAAAAATTTGAACGAACAAACCATTTGAACCCGTGCCTCTTAGACATCGTCCAAGCGCTCTGACTAACTAAGCCATACGTTCAAAACAATCCAAGAGGCACGTTAAGTTAGTAGTTCCTAAGTTTGTATATATCGAGGCCCCTCACCACCCGCGCCCGCGCCCCCGCCCCCGCCCCCGTCTTAGCGCGTCGATACGTGATGCAGATTTTATTTAGCAGCAAGGCGAGTGCGACCTCTCGCCTCGTGCTCCTACTACAGCGAATTAGTACCTACTACCTACTGTACACATTATATACACCGACATGTTCCAGATATCACGAGATGCAATTTAAGGAAAATATTGCACTTTTGAGATTCTTTTAGAAGCATTTATCGTAAATTGGAGGCTTATTAACGTTTTAAGTTTATTAATATTTTTTTAATAGAAAAAAGAAACGTTTTAGAAACTTTAAAAATAACGAATTTAATAATTTCTAATATATTATTTAAAGGAGACAAATTAGTATTGTCACCTTTTTTAGTTCAGTTCTTCACTTATGGCATTTCAAGAATACCAGTTGAACACAAATTGATTTGCCAATGTCACGTAGTATGGAGAAAACAGATCTGCTGATAATAGATCTGCGACGCTGAACACCTAGGGGGTGAGCTTTGACAGATGAAGAATGCCTTTCATCAGAATAAGCTGCCAGTTCTCCGCCAGCGTTGTCAGAAGACCAACAAGCCACCCACAGTAGAGAGACAGCTAGTACTTCCACCATATGTGAAGGGGGTTACAGACAGGATTGGCAACATCCTAAGAAGAGCTTTTATAAAACTCATATTCAAAACTAACAAAAAAGTGAGCCAATTCTTGAGACTAGTGAAAAGTAATATTCCTTTAGTGTGAAAGTGTATACAAACTAGATAGTGACTGTGACTTAGTATACATCGGTCAAACAAAGAGAAGCATCGGTGTTAGGGTGAAGAAACACATCTCTGATATCAAGAATGGGCATGTATCGGAGTCAGCTGCTTGTGAGCATACTGTGAATAAACAGTCATTACATAAACCCCAAATTCTCGCTAAGGAAAAAAGATATGTTCCCAGAATGATCCGCGAGGCTATCGAAATACAAAAACATCCTAATTTCAATAGAGAAACTGGAAACTTTCTACCACCAGGGATCTACTCATAAAACTATTGAAGTTTTAAGCCCACCAGAGGGCAAGATACTATCAGCTCATTCTGCAGGAATCCAGGGCAGTATGGTGGTTATGGTTCTTTGATTATGGCGTTCCGAGTGTGCCAGTAGAGCACATATCACTTCGCCAATGTCACGTTGTGTGGAGAAGACACGAAGGAGGTTGTACGGTCCAGGGCAGTAAGCGAGACAATTAAGAAATCCTTGGCGGTAGTTTGACGTAATAATTATGTCAACTGACAGATGAATGCCACACCAGTCTACCCGTGACCACGAACTACTGCAAAGTCTTCGAAACGTCGAGTTTCCAAAAATGTATAATACTAAATATACGCTAATTATACGGTTAAATAGTTTCATTTAAAACGGAGTATACTTTTTTTTAACTTTACGCTGTATCCCACATATATCAGTGGAGCCAGAAGGAACCTAGAAGCCCAGTGTTAACGTCAATCAAATTAAAAGTTTTTTACACAAAAGTATTTAACTTTTAAATCGTTCTTCAGAAAAGACATTAAAACACAATAACGCGAAACCAACGCCATTTAAAACAAAATCAATCATATTTATTGGAATCAAATAAAAAAATTTCACGCGAAATACTACTTACTAACATGACGTTTTCAAGAAGTCAATTAAAATGATATTAAAATGGAAGTGAAGCCGTCGTGGTACAATGGCACAGCGTTGTAAACATGACAATTATGAGTTCTATTCCCATTCGGTGGAGAGATTTGTTAATATTTTCAATTCCTCACTGGCAACAAGACAAATTGCGGCGATAAGTTCCTCTCTCAACAAAGTGTCTCGAAACGCCTATATAAATAATTATATAAAAATAGATAAAGATATGTTAGTTTCTCCGAATAAGAAGCATTGTGTCAGCAATTGGTTTAATAATTCCGTCCGTCTATTCAGAAATACCTGTAGTCTTTGAACAAACTGACCGCCGACATATCACAGCGCCCTGCACAGAGCAGGCTGGTCTCGGTTAGTAGCCACGACGCTATTATAACATACACTGGTTGTGTTGTGTCTTTACTGGCTTGGTTGATTTTATAGTATAATAGTTAGAAATTATTATTATGGATATATAAAAGTTGGAAGTTGATTGGGCCGTCGTGCGACGGTTGTGGGTTCAACTCCCACTCTGAGAACAAGACAAAGCGTAGCATTGAACTCCACCTCTCAACCCGCAATGTCTCAAATAGAGTAAAGTGACTAACGTAGTATGTTAAAAGAGTGTTTTTGTAATATCCTATAATGCACAAGGAAACAGAACAGAAGACAGAGCAAGATGAATATAAAATACAAGGATGCAGTTGTCGGACTAACGGTATAGTTACAGGAGGACGGTGTGGCGCAGCGGACAGCGTTCGGCTATAAACGCGAATTCCGGTTTATTCAGTACATAACAGTATAGACCATACTAATATTATATAATTTATTATAATTTCTTAAATGCTAAGCGCATTTCGTACGTATGTTCGTATAGTTCAAGCGGGCGAAACCGCGCGGGGGCCGCTAGTATACAAAATATATTACTGTCAATTTTTAACTAATTTGCGATAAATTAATCACGTACATTTCATTTATTTCGAAATCAACTTAAAATGACCTCTATTTTCTTTATACTATATAACTCTACGTGCATGCACTCGCCGGTAAGTGAGGCGTGGACATGATTTACGTATAGCGCTACGAGGCTACGCTGCTACGACGACTACGAACTGGCGTAGCATCTACTTTGCATTAGAAAAATATATTATACTATAAACTTTTTTCTATTTATTTGTAAATTAATAGAATAATAAAAGTAAACTATTATTGTAAATTGTTGATTTTTGTTTAGGTAGAATATCGTAGCCCTAATCGTTAGCACTTATTAAACTTTTTTAGCAGACATAACAGAAAAAAACATATGTAATACAATTGCTTATTCTATTATAGAAAATGAAAGAAAAATATCATATACACACTAAAAGACGTTTTGGACTTATGATAAATTACATTTTAAATATATACTGTGACGTGAATACAGTACATACAGTACAACTACATCAAAGAGAAATATATTAAAGTTATACAAAACAGACAGAACGACCGTCTTCTATAAAAATTACATAAAAACCAAAAATATATCTCACATCAAGATCAAAGCGTCTTCCGACGAAGATAACAATAATACAGAATAGACGAGACGAAGTTCGCGGTAATACGACTTACTAACTTTTACAAAGAGAGTGTTTATACAGCGCGCCGCGGCGCTCCACTCCGCAGCGACAGCGCCATTGTTCCCGGTGACGGGCTCTTGATTGACAGTTCTATTTATGACGTCGGAAATATTTACATGTCATAAATTTTTGACATAATTTTGTACAAGAAAAGTTGGTAATTTATGTGTGTTTGTCTATCACGCGAGTGGTTGGAGCAGAGTGGGTAAAGCTACATACATAATTGAATTAAAATAGTCTTATAATTTAATATTTATATTTTTAGCTTTAAGCAATACTCGCAAATAGCGAGTAGGCAGAGGAACCAAGTACATAATACAGTCATAATAAATAATAATAATTTGTAGACATTTAACACAATTTCAAGGAGGCTTACACAACCTCACATCCCGAAATTTCGCATGTAGCATCATAGGCAGAGGGAACCTAGTGTTAAGATACTTCATTCCCCACTTTCACTTTACCACTTTACCACTGTGGCATGAAGGCCTCTCATTATCAAAAATTATTGCGACTGTAAAAGCGAGAGGTTGTGGGTTCGATTACCACTCGAGATAATGAAATATTTAATATTGCCATGTCTTCGCACTGGTGTCAAGATAAAGCGCGCCGTTGAGTTCTTCCACTCGATACACAATGAGTCCAGAATTCGGCGGGATTTGGTTAATGGAAACGAAATGTCTTAACACTAGGTTCCGAGGTTCCCTCTTCCTACCCTGCTATGTGCGGGATACCGCGTAAAGCTTTGTGACATAAACTGTTTTCCCTCTATAATATAAAGTTAGGTTCCATCTGTACTACAACTTGGATTTTTCCTTTTCTAGATTTAAAAATCATTTGCAACACATGTTTGTAAGTAATTTTAAAGCGCCATCAGCATCAAATCAGATATACTTCTAATCAACGGCCTGCTTTATCTCTACACCGATAAATCAACCTTAAACATAACTAAAATAGGGTCTAATATCAAATGAATGGTGTATACGATGTGATGTAACCAAATTACGCGAATGACGATGACACATGACACAGATTGAAATGAGTGGTCGCGTCAGATTCTCATATTTTTTTATTTTTTAAGTGAAATATTTTTTGCGGAATTGCGATGTTTCACTCTTATTACTGTTATATTGCTGTAAAATTGCTTTCTTGTATGGTAGCGGGATCAATACACCCAAATTTATGATATGATATGATTATTATTCCATTTTTTTATTTTAAGATGATAATTGAAAAATTAATAAAAAGCTCAAAATGTTAATAACTGTTTTTAAACATTCTGAAATAGATAAGTTGATAGAAACATTAAAATGGAAGGGCAGCCCCGTGGTTAGATAACGAACACAGTGTATTTTAAAAACAGCTTATGAATATTATAAAATATAACTTTTCAAAGACAACATTAGAACCATAAAAAAAATATTCGATCCAAAGTTAATGAGTCTAATGAGTGTCGTGAAGCGGTGGTGAGTTGACTGTAAACATGGCGGTTGTGGGTTCTATTTCCACTCGGGGGAGTTAATTATTTTCATAATGAGTTCTTTGATTTTCGCGATTAATTATTTTCATTTTCTCGCTCTTGTAACAACGTTTATATTGTTGCGTGGCGTTGGGTTCCTTAACACGCTATGTCTCAATAATTGGGCGAAAGGTGGGGAATGGGGAGCCTCAAACTAAGTGTCCTCTGCCTACTCTGTAAACAGGATAAAATTGTAATGCAAAAGCTATGCAACGCTAAGCAACTATTGCATAGAGATTTTAAAGTACAGAAATGGAGTAGTCGGTCGTTGAATAAATGAAGCAACACTAACGTGTCGCCACTTCCTTCACGCCGGAAGTACTCGTAGCAGTTCACATGACCCCTCATTTGAGCTATTCAACTTGCACTTCGCTAGAATAACGAGTGCGATTACTTTAAAGTACAGTTTAGCGTTTACCATGAGTGAATTAGCTGTAAATGTAAATTTATAATAATTATTTAGTTATATTTATAAAATTTATATAAATATCTTGGACGGTTTTAGAAATTACATACCTAGAGATAATCACGTCCTAGTTCTAAACCTAGTTAAATTAGTAGACTAAAAATAAATAATACTCTGTTGTTGTTGGTTTTCGATGACTAAAAAAAAATTGACGGGTCACGTGTTCATAGTTATTAGATAATCATAATAAAATATAAATTTTATACCTTAATATCATAAAAAACCAGGTTCACGCTGTATCCCGCATGCAGGGTAGGCAGAGGGAACCTAGTGTTAAGACACTCCGTTCCCCACTTTCTGCCGATTTTTTCGAAACATTCACACATGATGAAACTCAACGACGGGTTTTTGCCTTGTTGCCAGAGCGAAAAAACGAAAATATTAAGAATTAATAATTTATTCCCTCAAGTATGGATCAAACCCACAACTGCCGTGCTTCACCACGACGGCCTCTACTTTAATATCAATATACGACATGAACATGTTTTTAAAAGTGTTGATCTAAAATAAAGATTTAAGACATTGCATATCGTCGATACGTGACTTAGTTGCACCTGAGAAGTAAGTCTTGTTTTGTAAGTAATAATAATTTTAACACATAATTATATTAGGATTACGTTAATTAAAAAAATCTACGTAAAAAGAAACTGCCATGCAGATTAGAGATTGGCCTAGACATATGAAACAATCGAAGATGGACGCTAACTCGAGATGGGAGATTCAATATTAATATGGGGTGTTAGTTGATAGTTATGAGGTCCTTACGTTCCAAGGATGTACTAAATTTAAAATATTTTATTTAGCCCTCCAATCGACTTGGGGCACTATTAATTTTTCATAATATACTATGTCTTTTACACAGGGTAAGAATAGGAAACAGTGGGTCTTATCTCTTG
This sequence comes from Heliconius hermathena, assembly GCA_013403705.1. Taxonomy (NCBI): domain Eukaryota; kingdom Metazoa; phylum Arthropoda; class Insecta; order Lepidoptera; family Nymphalidae; genus Heliconius; species Heliconius hermathena. The sequence goes on along the minus strand of JAAIXJ010000521.1, from coordinate 85,984 downwards.
GTTCTCCCAGCTGAACTTTCAAAATGAAAAAACAACGAATCTTCGCAAAAACAAGGAATAGAAATAAAAAGTCCATTAGTACTACTATATGGTTTGTTTTAAGTTGATGTACGCCATAGACTTTTATTGCCTTTCTTGTTCCTGCATTTAACTACATGGTTATGAACATAAATATTTTACAACAATTCCCAATAATACTAGTGACAATTGTAAAGTACTTACATAAATCATTTAAATCCTTCAAAAAACGTCAGTCATACTAAAGTACCAACGTAATATGAATTAAGTATATTTTAACAAAGATCGTCAAATTAAAATACGATAAAACAAGTGTTTAATAGTAAACATGAATCTAGTCTATTCAGTAACGTCGATATCGAATACAATACGCAAATCGATATGAACATATTGAACAATGAAATAACTCATACCGCAGCAGTGACATTATTATCGTTACTTTATTACTAGTGACCTGTACGCGGCTTCGCCCGGTTAAGCTTATTTGTTATAAACTATACTAAATATTTACATAAATTGTAGCCTATGTGTTATTCGGTTGCATAAGCAATAGTACTGAAAAGTTTCATCTAAATCCCTTTAGCAGTTCTACGGGAAAGTGGGGCAAATGCAAAACTCTAACCAACTGTCATATTTATAATATATTAATAACTAATATTATTAAGTACGAGTGGGATGAAACGCAAACAAACTCACAGCAGTGGACTTGTAATAAATAAATACAAATAGTGCAGCTTCGGACGAATAATTGTGAGAGAAATGAATGTCGTAACTAGCGCCACAACGCGGATTGAATTCGAGTGCGAGCGCCTTCGGGTTGCCGACTCTGCGTTAGATGCTTTACACTATATTTTGTACGATTTCATTTTTTAGCTTCACCCTGTATCTCGCATACAGCGCGGGAGGCAGAGACAACCTAGTATTAAGACACTCCGTTCCCCATACGCCGACAATTTTTCTAGACATTGCGTGTTCTGTGTCGGAATTTTTAGCAATTTTTAGGCATTAACAAACTTTTTATGCACCCCCGACCTTTTTCCCGAAGCAGCATATAAGGTAAAATATTTTAAATCTATACCTAAAGAAATTCGTTTTTTTTTTCATTTCACGATGTTCATCCATACCGTATTTCGTGTGACGCAGTTACGAATAGATAGATACCAATAACGTAAACACCTACTACTAAAAATACTAATAAAGTTTGCCAATCTGCCAAACTTTTCATTCTCAAAAATGTACTCGAATGAGAAAGGAATATCTCTCGTTCTATTTTGCGCAATTCAACATCGCCGTCATTACCTACGACTCGATTTCGGAATGAGGCGTGTGCGGCGTTATCGCTTTGATAGGTTTGTGTCCGTGTTCATAATTTTTCACAAATGGCGTTTTATTTTACAACGATAATTTTATTAATTATTTTGTTTGAAAAAAAATCTTTTTCATTTTTAGAAAAATCTCTTTTGTTTTAATTATATTAGGTTTTTATAGAGTAGTTAAAACTACGGTTTCATTTAAAGTAGTGATGACAAAAATGCTCTGCATATTGTGAATGCTGACGCCTAAGGTTACCTGTAAAAAATCACTAAGAGTGATATTTCAACAAATTATCGTTTATCGTTTGTTTTTTTTATTATTGTACCTGTAAATACAAAAAAAAAAGTAAAAGTACACGTTATTACTATGTACTTTATGTATTTCTTAAACATAGTTACAAACAATAACGTAAATTCATATTATATTTTTTTTGGTAAAAGTAGTATTAGCTTTGTCTAGGTTTAGATTATGCAACGAAATGTGAATTTATATAATATTTGAATAAAATTTATGTATAAATCATAAAATATAGCTTCGATAAATTTGTAGAAAAAAGTACATTTTTATTTGCCTCAGGCATTAAATACGTAGATGTGACAGTAAGTAACACCGCTACTCCAACGACGTCCCATATTTACCAAATTCCAGTCGCTCTGAATGAATCCTACTCGCGGTGCTCCGTCCGCCCGCCCTCGCCTCCACGCCCGCCTTCGATAAAAAAAAATATTTTTCACGTATAGCAGGGTAGGCAGACGGACACTAGAGTTAGGACACTCCGATCTCAACAACTTTTGTGATATTGCGTGTTGAGAGGTGGAACTCAACGCCGCACCTTGTCTTGTTACCACAGCGGGGAAATTAAAATCTGAATGAATCGTACTCGTGGAGGTCCGTCCTCCGCCCTAGCCTCCCCGCCTGCGCTCCATAGAAACCTTTATTTTTGTACTTCGTTATATCTGCCTCAGTTTTTGCGGACTTATTACTCGCATTCAAATACAAATATTGATAATATAAAGACACTTCTAAATTTTATTTGTTTCTTCTCCTTTTATATTTCGTATTGAAACTTTATTAGAGCATTGTCTAAGAGCCGTCTTTAAAAAGTACAATAGGTTTTTTTCTGACAAACACAATAAATAAGAGACAAAGCTTATTGATGCAAAGTATAATAAATAAAATAAATTATAACGTAGCTATATTATGTTACAATTGTTATATTTTTTGTTAAGAAATAGTTTTTACACTGAATTATGGTACTAACAATATAGATAAAAAATGAAACACTTGAAAGTTTGTTTGGACAACTATTGCGCTTTTCTAGATAGATAATATTACGTAAACGTCTCGAAAAGTAGAGAACGCAATCTTTAGACACAAGGTTCTCTCTGGTGACCATAAAATACTGGTCATATCTATAGTACTATTTTATTTTTATTATCTTCTCTATTCCGCTTATTAACTCGCGTGCTGTTTGCCAAAGCCAATGCTACACTTCTATCTAGTGAGGCGTTAGTAACTATTTATTTTCGCGGTCAGATATATCCCATCCGGAAGTGCAATTACGATGGCAACTATAAAGGTATTTTAATTTAACTAAATAGAATATAGCTTTAATAACATTAAAATAAGAAAAGGTCTAACTCTCCTACAAATTCATATCCAAAGTCTCCTTCCATCTCAATAGTGTCTAGCTCTCGTATTTATATTTAATATAAACTTTAATTACTTGAAACCAAGACTTGCCAATTAGGGGTTTCAGTTCGACATAACGGAATACAAGTAGCCGCAGGAAATGGCCAAGAAGGACAGTACCAAGCCACATTTCAGTCCACTCTATGACAATATAGCGGGCGCGTGACGTCGGAGCACACTACGAGCGCCACTCAATGATTCAAGCTTTGCGTTGTATCAATTCGTTGGTGTCACAGGATAAGACGGCAATTCGATGATAGGATGACGATAAAATACTAATAATATGTCAATATTATTAATTTCTTTCAATTTCGAACATCCATGTCCAGAACATCGATTGTATCGATATATAAAAACGGTTCTTAACTTTAAATCTCTCCTTTTTTTATGGAAAAGACAAGGCAAACGAGCGTTCCGGTCACCTGATGGTAAGTGACTACCGCCGCCCACGACACCGTGCAACACCAGAGGAGCTACAGGTGCGTTGCCTGCCTGTTGTTGCCGGTGGGCTGGGCGCCGGAGCCCGGCATTACCTGATGCGAAACGCAGTGGCATAAAGCCACTACTTCACGCCGGTTTTAAATGCCGGGGGTGGTAATGATCCGGTTGAGTCTGCCCATGCAGTAATGGCAACACCCATTACTGGCGACGTGACTCTACCACACGTACTTTAGTCGCCTCTTACGACACCACCAGTACCAGGATGATCCTATTCTAGGCCGGGATCACACGGCAAAAAAGGGGCTCCTTAGAGCAGGGTACACAAAGAAGACCTGTCAAGACACTTCATTCTCCACTTTCCGCCCATATTCGAGGTTTGCGTGTTGATTAGTGGGAACTAACGCTGCACTTTGTCTTACTAAAGAAAAAGAAAATAACTTACTCCTCCAAGCAGAAGTCCAACTCGCCGCCATTGAGCTTACACACAGTCGTCTTCGTCACAATAGTCTCAACGAGAGACTTACGGTAAAAACGTATAACGTCATAGAGAATATCTTACTCAACCTAATATAAATGAATGAAGCCTAAAATATTTAGGCCTAGCTGTATTTCGAGGCCTAGGTGAACCAATTTGCTCTAGGATATTGTAGTTGACCTGAAACCAGATTTTGGTTGTCGTCGCACAACGTCCCACTGTAAAAGTTTTCCGGGCGATTCCCTCTGGGGGGAATACATTATTTTCTTCTCGTCGTGGTAACAAAGCAAACCGTAGCCTTGACTTTCGTTGCTCAATAAGCATGTCTCGAAGAGTGTACCATAAGAGGGAAACGCAGTGTCTTAACTCTAGGTTCCTTCTGCCCTCCCTACTAAGGCTATAAAAACTTACATAATTATGAGATTTCAACCTGGGACTTGGAGAATGTTCAAGCGGCGACTTGTGAATATCTTAATGAAAATATTTTATTATTATATTATAATATATTAGAAAACACGTAAATATTTGAGCGTACGGTGATAAAATCCACACCTCTAAAACTGCAGTTACCAATAATATAGTTTTAAAAATAGATTTTTCCATAGTGTGTCACTAATAGATAAAAATAACTATGTATTTTTAACATTTTTTTTAAAGATAATCTACATAAAACATACCTCAAGTTTCCACTGGATTAATTTCCAAATTGATTTTAGAGACCAAAGTACAATTTATAATAAACATACATATATACATACAAACGTTACAACTAACGTGACTCGTTGTTTACTATAACTCTATAGTGTTAAATATATGAATGTCAGAACATAAATACGTTAGTGATTGTAGTAAAGCAACTACAGTAATACAGTAGTAAATCCTGGCAAAGTTACTTCACCAAGTGTAGTACATCTATGCGCAATCAGTATCGGCGTCGAATTAATCGCAATAAATCGCTAGAGCTGAATGCATCGCCTGAATAATGTAGCCCGCCCTCCGTACTGTCCTCCTCCCTACTTCCCTCCGTACTGCCCTCTGTACTACCCTCCATATTGCCTCTATTATATTGTGAGTGATTCGCGCATTGTGCGATTATTGCACTACAATGAGATTTTTTTAAAATAATGCCCACATATTTAATAGTGTGTGTGAATTATAAGCACTTTGTTGTTTGTTGGAGTTTGTGGGCTACGGCGGCGCGACGATGTTCATGAGACGAGATCTTATAGTCGACTCTTTTATTATATATCTCATTTGGTTATTTATACGCTACAAAACAATAGTAGAATAAATTTAGGACGCTGATGTAGTGTGTTTACAAATGTTGTTTATGAACGATATTAAGGAATGTGCAATACCCCTACAAGTTCTAATACTACTTGGGAAAATGTTTGTTATTTATAATGTACTTTTTTAGTTAACCTGGATTAAGCACAGTGTTGAGCTCCGTAATACAGCGTGCAATCATTTAAAGCGTAAGAAATTAAGAATAAATAGTTTGTTTATAGGCCACGTAAATAAAAATATAATACAATAAATCACCAACACTACAATAGAAATGATATCCACAGGAAATACAAAGTGAAATATCACTTTATTTACTCTTTTAATGAACCGAAGTTCAAACACCACTTTTCCACTGCGCCATGACGGCCTCTAGCGCCGTAAAATATCATCCTATCTTTGTATAAATTTGCCCCGAATAAAACCACAGATAGATGCTAGTGAACAAAAATTGAGCTAAGACGAGGTCGGAATATTAATGACGTCATTACTCAGTAATATATAAGGTTGTGTAAGTACTAGCGGGCGACCTGTAGGTAGACTGTAGGCAGTAGAGCTCGCTTCTACGACGCGACGGTCAATTGTAAGCTAGGAACTTTATGTAGAGTGTTTTTGTCTTCAATTTTAATGCAAGCACATTTTTAACTATTCTATAAAAGTCTAATACGATTAAAACAAACAATATTTTGCCAAAAATGTAAAAGTATTTTTTTCAAACAAAATAAATAATAAAATTAACCTTAAAAAATAAAACGCCACTTGTAAAGATTGACGCACACATACACTAATCTATCAAAGCTACAATATCGCACACGCCTCATTCAAGAAATCGAGTCGTAGGTATTGTGAAGTTGAACGTTGTTTAGGTTTATTGTAAAGAATAGGTAATTGAGTAGAATAGAACGAAAGATGTGTTTTTTGAGAATGAAAAGTGACAGATCGGCAACGTTTAGTAGTATATTTGTAGTAGTAGATATTTACGTTATTGGTATCTATTCGTAACTGCGTCACACGAAAAATAGAGTATGAACGTTGAATTCCGCCACTCAACACGCGGTGTCGTATAAATAGGATGGAAAATGGGGAACGGAGTGTCTTAACACTAGGTTTTTTCCGTCTACCCTGCTAAATGCGAAACAATATTCAAAAAAATTATTTAATAATATTATTTAATATTCAAAAAATAATATCTTGAAAATGTGAAAAACGAAATGCACTTGACCCCTTGTTCTCTAATGGGGGAAAAAGCGTGATGCTGAATAGTCTCATACACAGTATCTGCATTGAGCAATTGGGATAATTATAATTACACAAGATAGACTATAGATTCAAAATTATGTAAATAAAATAGTTTACCTGAATGGACATCGAACCCACAAACATCGCGGAGCAGCCTGTCGATGCTGAATAATTCACATCCGTCCTGATTTCCGTCAACATCCATTGTGTATGAGAACTCCTCCTCCTGGAACTTGGTCTCACGGCGATAAGACGCGATCGCATTGTTTTATAAAGACAATTGCTTTTAAGATTTTCCTTTAGCGTGTGGATAAGATATTTGTGATCACTATAAATAGTATACTTACATATATTTGTAATTATTGTAGTTGGGAAAAAGGCATTTTCCCATAGATTTATTTTACCTCACTCCATGGAAGGTCTTTGTAACGCAGCGGCGCAGTGTTTGATCGTAACTGCGATGTTTGTGGGTTCAACTCTACGCTCTGGTAACAAAACTAAAGGCGGCGGTGAGTTCTACCACTGAACACGCAATGTCTGGAAATTTTTTAATATATTTAGTAGTTACCCTTTAATCATTTCTTTGACGTGTGACAGAGTTTATCTGTGCGTTTATTCACGTTATATTAATTGCAGTTTTCACTATTGTATTTTAACATGTAGTGTTTGTTTTATTTCAATCAACGAAGAGTTAAAAGAATGTTATATGGCAAAATTTCTATAGATAACAGTTTTATAGAATTTGCTGAAACTACTACATTTTTAAATGCTACATTAATATATACTTTAATAATTAATAAATAAGAGAAACAAATTTTGCATTTTTGCATATAAATGAAACGCTCCTTCACCAATTGCTTTATGTTATATTTATCAATACCTAACGTTTCAGACATTCCAAGATATTTATAAGTCTCACCTTCAACAAGGTTTCTGAAGAAAACAGAATCTGAAATAACGATATTATCAGTTCTTATCACACTCCCCCGCACTACAAGCATGCTCGCACATTTATCGACGCTAAATTCCATCTTTATATCACTACTAATCGTCTGAGTAACCGCTAGCGAGTAGTCGCATAAGATCTGGACAGTTGTAGACAAAACTGTAACTGTGTAACTAGTTGTAGACAAAATTTTGTGTTTAAGACTGTGTCACCAGAAGAAATTGTCAAAACTTTTAAAAGCCTTAATTTAAAGAAAACTGGTGACTTATGGGGCATGTCTGTTAAAGTTCTTAATACAATTATACCTAATATTGCGCCTTATCTTGCTTTAATTTTTAACAATTGTGTAGAATCCGGTATTTTTCCTGACTTAATGAAATATAGCAAAATAGTGTCGATTTATAAAAGTGGAGATAGATCTGACCCCGGAAATTATAGGCCGATTTCTATTTTGCCGTCTTTAAGTAAAATATTTGAAAAAATTATATTTAATTAGCTCACAATTTTCTTAAATATTAATAACTGTTTCCATAGCGAGCAATATGGTTTCACCAAAGGCAAGTCCACTACAGATGCGGGTGCAGCACTCCTCAAGCACATTTATGACGCATGGGAGAAGTCACAAAATGCAATTGGAGTGTTTTGTGATTTATCCAAAGCCTTTGATTGTGTAGACCATGAAACTCTGTTATTAAAACTTTATCATTATGGTATACAGGATACTTGATCTTATTGCCTCATATCTAAGCGGAAGAATCCAGAAAGCTAGTATAAATAATGTAAAATCATCTGGATCTCCTCTAAGGATGGGCGTTCCACAAGGATCTATACTTGGTCCCCTTTTATTTCTTCTTTATATTAATGATCTGCCTTTTTATGCAAAGAACCTATGTGATATTGTACTCTTCGCAGATGATACCTCTTTAATATTTAAGGTAGACAGAAATAAAACAAACTATGACGAAGTGAATAGTGCATTATCGCATATTCTTTATTGGTTTGATATGAATAATCTAATGTTAAATGCTAAAAAAACTAAATGTATTGAATTTGCTTTACCAAACGTTAAAAAGCATAATTTTAGTCTAGAAATTAAAGGAGAAACAGTCAGTGTGTCGGAATCAGCTATTTTCTTAGGTTTAACGATAGATTCCAAACTCCAGTGGAACACTCATCTAGAAACACTTGCGGATAAACTCAGCTCTGCCGCGTTCGCAATAAAAAAAGTAAGACAAATGACGGACGTTGAAACTGCCCGACTAGTCTACTATAGCTATTTTCATAGTATTTTATCTTATGGAATGTTGCTATGGGGCAGTGCTTCAGATATAAATTCAATATTTATTCTTCAAAAAAGAGCCGTGAGATATATTTATAATCTAAGAGCTCGAGATTCTCTGCGAGATGTTTTTAAAGATGCAGGTATTATTACAATTGCTTCACAATTTGTATATTATAATATTCTGTTTGTCCGGCAAAATGTACAGTGTCATAGTTAAAATAGTGATATACATACGATAGGAACGAAAAATAAAGATAAACTTGTTACGCCACGTTTTCGCCTCCAAAAAGTTAATAAATCTTTTTTAAAAATTTTACAAAAAGTTAATAAATCTTTCATGGGTCTGAGTATACGTGTACATAATAAACTTCCGCAGTGTATTCTAAGTTTGCCACTACCACAATTTAAAGTAGCTTTAAAAAAAATCTAACAAGTAAAGCTTATTACACTGTTCAAGAATATTTAGAGGATAAACATGTATGGAATTAATGTCTATTGAATGTGATGCAGGATAGCTGCCAGTTAATGTAATAAAATTATATATTATACCATTGACTTTGAAAAGAGCAACTGTTGAGTTTCTTGCCGGCTCTTCTCAGCAGAACTGCCTTCCGAACCGGTGGTAGCTTTTTATTTTTTGTTATATGTTCATTCGACGATTCAAAAGTGCTTATAAGAGTTTATTTGAATAAAGAATATTTTGAATTTGAATTTAAATTTGAAAATAATTTTAGATCATCTATTTAGATGTACAGCAAGTGAAATATTATAGTTAGCCTGAGCAAACGCACAGACAAACCGACAAACGCAAAATTTTTAAAAACGTTGTTTTGTGTTCTATTACGTTAATAAATACATTTTCTCAAATAAATATCTAATGTCTCAAAATATTGCGTACAAAGATCTGCGGACTTGCCACACGGCATATAGCGTGAAGCTATTTTATTCTAGAATAAATAAGAAACTAGAATTATTTTCTTTTGCATAACTCACTTTGACTTAAAATATTTAAAAGTTCCACATACACATAGTGCAATGCACGTTCAATTATTCTTCTATACGTTACACGTTACCGAAAGGACGTCTCCAAAATTTTAAAAGTTAATGCATATACAAAGACATCAAGTAACTACCTTCACCTTATTCTATGGTAGCTTTAAACAGGGACATCACTCGTCTGGTCAATTAGATATAACTAAAAAATCATTAACATTATATTATGCTAGTGGACCCGGACGCGACTTCGCCCGCTTGAACTATACGAATATTTATTCAATATATTTATATATTATAAGTCACAATTGTGGCAAATAATTATTGATAATTGCAAGGCTTGCATTGCAATGACAGTTTCTTCTAAATAAAAATAAAGTGTCTGTTTGCGATCACAAAATAACTGTGTTTTTGCAACTACCACCAACTATTATTTCCGAAATATACACTTAAATAACATAAAATAAAAAGTAACGGGCGAAGCCGCGCAGAGCCAAAACTCCACAAAAACAAACAAACACCACACCAAGAAATTAAATCTATTACTTCAATAAAGTAAGAGGATAAATATAAATATAAATTAATTATAAACAGCAAATAATTACATAAAAGTGTAGTACCGTAGCGTTTGGCGCTACCTTCTCTCTGACAACCCCGCTAGGGATAAAGCGTGAAGCTAGTTTAGTTTTTTTAGTTTTTTAATTACGAAAAATTTACAGTATATTAACAGACAACGTCGTCTGTCCGTTCTGGTTCGGTCATACCTTGCGGCTCGTAGGCTAGGTCATTTTTAATCAGTGATATCTCCTTAATTATTTATTAGAATGATATACAGTAAACTATAATTTCAATCTAGATGAAGTGCTAAAAGTAACTATTATATTTATTTTGATAAGAATAAATACCAAATTATAGAAAATACATTAACAATAAGCCTTATCGGCTTAAATTAAGTATATTAAAATAGTTAATGTAGTCCAATCTTCAGAGATAAACATAATTATACCATCGCGGGCGTTTTTAATAGATTTTTTAAAGGACTTGTTTTTATGTGTCTCATAAGGTTGAGTCAGCGCACGTCATGCATGCGTTCAGGAAACTCATTTTGAGTGACCTTTTCTGTAAACAACAAAATTCCTTGTTGCTTAGTAACGGTTGTTTAGCGACGCTTGAAATAACATGACAGAATAAATTGCATGTCAAATTGAAAAATATTTTGATATATTAGTATATATCGAGAATACTAAAAATATGAGAAAAAAGTAACCTATATCCATCCCAAGACTCGCAAGTATCTCTATATAAATTTTTATCACAATCGGACCAGCGGTTTGGCCCTGATTGCTACACAGACAGACAGAGTTACTTTCGAATTAATAATATAGGTATGGTGGTATGGATAATATAAGTAGGGAACTGAGTATCTTAACTCTAGGTTCCCTCTGTCAATCCTGCTTTATGTGGGATACAACGTGAAGCTTAAAAAATATATAGCCTATAATTTTTCCCAATAAATGGACTAGCCAACACAAAATATTTTTTCATTTCTAATTAGTAATACCTGAGATTATCGTTAGCAACCGAACAAACTCTTCAAACAGAAATATAGGAGACTGTAGTATCGTATTGCAGTTGATTAAATAAACGTTGCATATACTCCATTGTCTAACAATGCCTACTACTTGATAGCTGCGGCTTTCATATCATAGCATATATGAGAGTGTGTTTAATATTAAAAGTTGCCGGTATTTTTATCAATTTCAGTCACATAAAATAATGTTTCACAGTTCAAATAACAATTAAAATATTATTGGAGCATTAAAGAGGAAATAGTGATAAGCTATCATCGATATCTATAATATTGCAAGATACGACAAATTATCATATACTCAGTAATTACGCTTTGTTTCACTGACCCCATTACTTTACCAATAATACAGTGGTGTGGTTAGTACAGCATCAACATTGGAAACCCAAATATCTTGTTTAGTTCTGCTTTATCCCACATACAGCAGATTGGCAAGAACCACCACCACTTTTTTCCACCTGGTGAATGATCGTGGTCAACGCTACAGTTTGTTTTAACAGAGCGGGGAAATAAATTAATTCGTTTACCAGACTGAAGCTCGAACCCACATTCATCGAGTTTAATGTCAGACACTGTCCTACCGCGACACGACTGCCTCTAAAATATCAAAAATCTCAAATAAAAGTAGGCCATTTCAAAATATAATAAAAGACAATGCAGCTACTGATATAGAAAACCCATTTTCCAAATCTTTTGTTCCAAAATGTAGAAACGATTGAAAAAGATAAGAAAAGATTGGAATACCTTTTATCTTAAGCTCATGTGCACTCGGCCTCGATCATTTCAATTTCACGGAAACATTCAAGTCGAAACTTTTCCACGGGTTTTTGCCTCCACGCCCATTACACGAACTCCTCTTGAATGGTTACAAACAAGAATAATTTCTGTAATCTTCGCGCTTAAGTTGTGGATTATTTTATTTTTTCAAGCAAGTCAAGGTTAAGGATTCGATTTCCACTCGGAGGATAAACATGAGTCCTAATACTAAGACACAAAGACTCAAATTCGAACAAAAATCTGGAATTTAATGTCTTGATACTAGATTTTCTCAAAAAAACTGTATAATTGCTAAGGTAATAAATTATGAAATTTAATGTGGTATAACAAAATCTATACTTACAGTAAAATCTTCACATATAATTTTTTTTCAGCTTCACACTTTCACTTTAGGATACACTAAATATAGCAGGATAGGCAGAGGGAACCTAGTGTTAAGACATTCCGCTCCCCACTTTCTGCTGAATGCATCAATATATCACGCGATGCATCAATAATTCAGAGTTTCAAAACTCAAAGCCGCACTTTTGCCTTGGTAAATATTATATATAATAAAATCTATACATATAATAAAAATGTCACTGATCGTTGTCTGCATGGAAAATATGTGAGAAAATCTATTAATGGAGGAACAATGATTTTTAAAAATTTTGTTGTTTGCTGGTCGTCTATGCGTTTGTTCACCCTAATCTCAGAAACGACTTAATCTTTCCAACTTCCTGTAATATTTTGTGTTCCTAGTGTTAAGACACTCCGCTCCCCCCTTTCCGCCGAATTCTGGAGGCATTGCGTCTCGTCTCAACACCAGGACAAAGAAATGAAAATATTAAATATTTCATGTCCTCGAGTGGTAATCGCACCCAAACTTGTCGTGTTTCATTCACACGCTTGTGCCACTGCGCCACAACTGGCCTGAAAAACCTATATCTTTCTCAAGTGCTTTATTCGACAAAATTCCTATAAAATAGCTGTTCTACTGAATTTTCTGAAAATTTTGATATACATATGTATGGTCTTTAAAATTGTAATGTTATTAGAACATGAAAGTAATTCAGATAGTAGTAAATAAAAGTGTAGCTCAGTGGAGCGCGGCGGGTCGCGGGTTCAAGGTAATTGTCTTATAACAAGTAATTTTTCAGCAGTCGTGGTTCCGCGCGTCGTCGCACAAAGAAGTGGTTTTACACCCCATTACGGTATGGGGGATGTGAGCCGACACTTTATATGCATTAACGCTTTAAAGAAAAATATATATTGTTTTAATAAAAGATAAAGGGGAGTCGCAGTAAGCGTCCCGCTCGATGTTTGTCAAACAGATTATGTTTATTGTTTGTACTGAATTCAATTTAATTACATTCTATAAATATTGAACTTTACTTTTTTCAAAATATTTTTATTTATATTCGACCATATAATAACGAGAATAACTTAGAATAGATTTTAATTTTTTTTCACACGTTCTAGAACTCTCTCAGAAGTTGCTAGTGAACCACTCGACGAGTAGGCTCACATTATTTGTAGCTCCGAGCACATTGTAGCACTTGTGGTACTTGGTACTTGACGTTTTATTTTTTTAAAACTATAAGTTATTAAAAGACAAGATTGACTCAAAACATATAACAAAAACATTGAACATTATTTGTGTCCAATATTGGTAAAGAATAAATAATACGTTCTTATTACGTGTGACTCATACCAACTAACTCATTACTTTCCTCTGTCAGCTAATTTCGTAACCACATAATGAACGACGGCTCCCGCAACACTACAGTCGAGGCTCGTAATTGAGTCTGTAAAGAGCTTTCTCAATTCAGAGCTCGATACATTATAGATTGCATTTGGAAACAACGCATCCACGAGCGGCGACGCGGCGCCGTACAGGACGCGCGACCTCTAATGAACTCACAGGAATATGCTTTACTTTACAATACCTCTAAAGTATGTATATATAGTGGGTTTTAAAATAAAGGAAGGATTTTTATTTGTGGCTTGAAATTTCATTAGAAGCGCGTAACAGTGTTTCATTAATATTTGCGAGGTTCTTTTAGTGTTCTCCTTACTTTTGCCGCGCTTGGTGTCGCTACCGAAACGGGGATATAAAAATACCTCATTCGCCAATGTGAGAATCGAACCGAATATCTCAAATTGTAGTTTATTTATCAAATGTGTTAGTAAAATAAAGACATTTCCGAAAGTAGTTGCGATTTTCAATTTGTTTACCGGCCTCGAGCTCTCCTATCTATTACATCTGACTTTATGCCTAAGAAAATGAACAAATTCAAAAACAACCATTACCTCAAGTGGAATTAAACTCAAAACTATTGAATGTACAGTCAGATGCTGTAACACAATACAATTATTTCAGCAATACGACTTAGTAGCACAGCTGGCCCTATATAGACAGTTAGGGAGATTGACTCAACTATGTTTGATCCAAGAAGTAAGAGAGTTGACCTTAATAGCGGCGAGTGGTGGTGGCGGTGAGAGAAGACACTGCGTCTTTGTTCACTCGCAGACGGACAATGACTGAGACGTGCCTCGTGTAGCTACTATGGTGGATATGAGAAAAATATATTATTTCTTTTGTATGTTACTCCTTTGTTTCTATTTACTGTACCTAATACTTATTTGCCTTATTATTTAGTTGAGTGTACGCTGGAGTGAGTGCACTCTGTTAGATAGCGGTTAAAGGTTGAGTTTCTAACTGACTCTTCTCAGCTGCTTGATATCGCTGGTGATAGCTTCCTGTAGGACTGACACTACTGACATTTCTATGTAACATAAGTGATTGTAATGGCCTAATTGAATAAAGGACATTTAGATTTTTTCGCGGCATTTAGTTCCACCACTCAACACGAAATGCCTTCAGAATTTGGTGAAAAGTTGGGAACGGAGTGTTGTATGCGGGATACAGCCAGAAGCTAAAAAAATGCTAATTTTTGATCTTCAAAAAAACAGTATTGATGGTATTGGTGAAATGTCTCGCAAAAAATACGAGGACCCCTCGAAGGTCACAAACGTAGCCCGGTTACGTTTGGCGCTCCGTCCTCCCTGACCACCCCGCTGGCAATAAAACGTGAAGCTCGAAACAAATATTATGTATTTCGTCATTTTTATTTTTTATTTATGTTTCATTTGTTGGCATGTAACACTAAATAGCCACACTAATCCGGTTTTGATATTATATAAATATGTTTTGTTAAACTGGCAAAGACCCATCAACTGACAAAACAGTGGGACAGACTATCTGTAGCGCTATGGTTGTGAGCTCGAACTCCACTCGTATTAATTAATTATTTTCATTTCTCCGTTCTGGCAAAACAAGGTGCGGCGCTTAGTTCTGCCACTTACACGCAGTTTTTTTCAGCGAGAAAGCACTTAGCAATGCAGAGTTTTAACGCTAGATTTTTTCTGCCTAGCTTTTTTATAATTTTAGTAGGTGAAATAAAACGTGACACAATCAAATTACAAAAAAATACTATAAATATTAAATATTCTGCATCGTATAAACATAAAAGTTCACAATATAATATGTGACTATTTTAAAATAAATTTATTTTATTCAATAATTCGAATAAATATTCTTCTCTAACAAAAGAGTATACACAAAAGTGATGATACCTCTATGAAGATATAGACTAATACTTTTTAAGATCAGTTAATGTATCATTACGTGTGTTGTCTGTTTATACAGTAAGTTGTAAATTAATCAATTAATTCGAATTGAGGAATATTACAAAATCAAAGTTAAATAAAAATAACTAAACCGATATTAGAATGTAATGCTTGCATCGTTTATATCAACACTAGCAACCCGCCCGCGGCTTCTCCTGCTTAAACTACATAAATTTTTATTTACTAAACTGGATTGCTTACGTGTTCTAATAAGATTATCATTTTGAGGCCGGTCGTGGCGCAGCGGCACGAAGTGTGACTGCAAAACCGACTGGTTGTGGGTTCGATCCCCACNTATATATATATATATATATATAGCCGTTTCTGAGATTAACGTGAACAAACGCACAAGTAAGCCGACAAACAGATAAAGGTCGCTAGTTTGTGTATAAATTAAAAAATCCTAACAATTTTTGAGAACAATAAAATATTCGTATAGTTATTATTTATAGTTAGTGTCATACATAAGCATATTGTAATATTCGAGAAAATCATATATCATATTATATTATATTCTTGCTCTACTCTTGACCCCGTAATGTTTACTGATTTGGGAATCACAGTTTAGTAACAACTGTTGAATGTAAATTATTATAATTAAAAAGTAGCTGTTGCTGTTTGTCCTTAGTTTTCATTTTATAAGACATTTTCTTAAATTACTTACAGATATAAGGTTTGAAATCTTATTATATATAATTAAATATGGCCATCTTCTATTAAAACAATTTATTCTTTGAATAAAATATTTTCAATAGAAATATTTAATTTCTTTAATAACAAAATAACTAATAAGTATGAAATTAAATAGCTACTAAACTAAATGATGAGCGTGTGCAAAGTAATGTTTTTTTTAGTTTCTCTTTTTTGTTTGCTCTTACCCGAATTCATGACATTATACAGGCCAATGCCAACTGCCTTTTGCTGAAATTCAAGACACTACGTGTTGAGTGGCGGAACTAAGCGAGTCAATGTGGATATTTTGTTTTACAAGGCAACAAATGAATAAAAACCAGACAAGGGCGAGTCGGGTTCGCCCACCGAGGGTTCCGTAAAAAATTGGAGATCTTGAGCTTTTTCTGAAATTCACTCTTAACTTAACCAGAATCCTTTTATTTGATACCTCACTTGAACTAGGCTATTATTTTTTAGGATTTACTACAGGCTACGAGCTACATTTGTACCCTCCGAGGGGTCCCAGGCCTTTTTCCTTGCTTGCCAACGATGGGTTAGGTAAACCAAAAGATTACCGGTTGTGCGACCAAAGCGGAAGCCATATTTACTGTCATCAATCAATCGGTGATCCTTTCATAAACTAAGATATTCTCCATGACTTTTGGGAGCAGGGAGGTGATAGCAATAAGCCTGTATTTAGATGAATCGGCTTTCTTCGGGATAAGAGCATTCTTCCATAAGTCTTGAACTACGCCGACTGAGTAAGAATGCCGAAACAAACGCGTCAGCACCGGTGTCAACTCTGGAGCTCATGAACGGAGCACTAAGGGAGAGATGACATTTGACCCGTTCGACTTGTAGATATCCAAAAAGGACAGAAGATGTCTTTTTGATGATCAAAAAAAAATTTTAACTTTGCAGTACGCTGTCCCGCACATAGCAGGGTTCAATCAATCAGGGGTCAATCGTCGTCTGTTTACTGACATAAACGTGACTCTTGAGGTAACGATTAGAATTTGTTGTTACTGTCTGGCCGTGCCCATTTTCGAAAAAGGGGACGAAATGGGATGCAATACCTTTAGATGTTTTAATTTGGGATTTCTTCTCATAAAATAAAACTTAAGATTTTATTATTAATCTGAAGAACTACTGGGTCGAATCACAATACTTAATCGTTTGACACAGGGGCGAAGCAGCAGGTAAAAATTAGTTGTATATTTTGAATCGAATCACCAGTGAAGAAATTGTTACGAGGGTTGTGGGTTCGATCCCTACTCAAGGGAATGAATTATTATTGTCATTCAACACGCAATGCCTCGAAAAATTAGGAAGAAAGTGGGGAAAAGAGTGTCTTAACACTAGGTTCCCTCTGCTTAGAGATACAGCGTGAATCTGTTTTTTTTATTTACACACTTTTAACGAAAACAACATAAAATAAACTTATAATTATAATATTTTAATCAGAAATATACTTGAAATATATTAGTTTAACTTTGAATGAAACTGAATAAATCTTAAACTAACTTCCCGCAGGCTCCGCTCCGGTCCGACTCATGCAGACAGACATTTACATAGTTATTGTAACATTACACTTGTATGTTTTTTCACCTTCTATTTATTTTAGTTGGCCAGCGTTAGTACTGTTGCCTCGTAACTTATATTATAGGAGATTTATTTTATTGTTCTAGAAAATTTAATTAAATAATTATTACCTTTAGTAATATACGCATACTCGTATAACTAATTAACTAAAGTATGTATCTAACGCTATTTTGAACAGAATTGTACTTTTTATCATATATTTATTTAAAAAAACAGCTGCTAGCTATTTCGCTGATAGCAGAGTAGAAAAATAGAACGTAGTATATTAACACTGTATTCAACTTTCCGCCCAAATTAAAAAAAATTGCGTATTGAATGGCAGAACTCAACGCCGTTCTTTGTCTTGACAAACTAGAGAAATGAAAATTATTTACTGCCCTGAACAAATATCAAACCCATAGCCATCGTGTTTCAAGTCAAACGTTATCCTACTGTACCATAATGGCCTCATTTTACAGATTAACGACGTCATTTTACATTTTGTTAAACATTACAAGATCAAAACAAGAGTAACAATGCGATCATTTCCTGCAAAATGTTAGAAATGCCAAAAACAGGCATCAAACGAAAAGCAATTCAGCTTAAATATCCTCTATTTGAAAGCTTTATTTGGTTAAGCATTAAGCAGGTCAGGAGAGTTCGGGATGCGCTTTCACAGAGCCACCGTCAATTTTTTCATGTTCATAGTGTTGAATGTGTAAAATTAATAATACAAAAACGAAATTAATAAACTTATAATATTGCATACAATTTTATATCTATAATATTTATAATATTGCTAACAAAGCGATACACCTCACCATCATTACGAGAGTGACAGGAGTCTAGTGATGAGTCACTCCATAATATAATTTTATTCCAATGTGTCGCGACAACGGAAATATGCATTTTTTCATTTCTTTCACTAAAAACATCGCGAAGCCTACACAAAAATTCCCACACTATGTATTAATTATAATTTATAGCTCTCATCTTATGTATATCATCTCATCTCATATGCATTTCATAATTTGATTCTATGATAATGAAATATGACATTGATAATGCTAAAACTAATCTCGAAGTGCATTTGTGGTAACACCGGCTAGGACCGTGTACCTGCGACTCTGCCTTCACTTTAGCTGGGGCTATAATAGAACTTACATTACGTATGGTAGTGGCCGGGCTCTAAGGTATGTTCTATAATCATATTTTTACGTTTACGCGTCATTGAGCATAAGGAATCAAAACCCAATATTAGAACTCTACTCTTCACATTGCGCCTAATTTCGAGACATTGCGTATTGAGTGACGGAACTAAACGCCGTGATTTATCCACTAGAGCATTTTCTTTTTTAACGCAGCAGTCATCAAAGAGTCGGTGTGATTTTTCTTCAAATTACTTACATGTAGCTCTAGGCCACCGTAACTTGCGAGTACACTGCGTGCCCCGACACGTCATTTAGTATTAGAAAATATTTAAAAACTGTTAAATTCAATATATTCAATATTGTTAATAGTGGTACATGAGGCCAGTCATGGCAGGGGCATGAACGCGAGATTGTAAACGCCACAGGTGGTGGAGTGGAGTGTGTGGTCAGTGGAGGTGTTACCAGAGCGAGGAAATGAAAATATTAAATATTTCATTTCCCTGACTGGGTATCGAACCCGCAATCGTTGCATAATGAATTACAAATATTTGTCCTTGTTCGGTCCGAGAATCAGGACGTGTGTCACGTGCGTCGAGGTGAACCGCGGAGACGCGCCTCGTTCACGGTCCACGGCCGCGCCTAACGACTCTCACCTCAGCGAAGCGTAAATGGGAAACTATTGCAGCCGCGCCGCCCCTTTCGGAGCAGCTCGAGCTCACCAAATTAAAACATTCAAATGCCCCCAAATAAACCCCGCCGATGTATATTTTTGAAGGACTCTTAACTCCGTTCATGACGCACTTTAACCTTTTAAACAACAAGTGTTTTTATAAAAAATTAACACTGAAAATATATTTGTTGTATGTAAATATGTTTACGGAGAGAGGAGCTTTAGAGGTCGTGTCTTACACAAAGAGGTAGTTGTGACTTGTGAAGAGCATTTAGTTTCCACGGCGCTTGTCAAGTATAAAGCCGCGTATTAAAATAATATATATTTAATTAATATTAAGAAGGTGGTTAGGGAAAAAAGCCATAAAAATATAAAGTTATTTATTAAANACTTAAACATATTTAATGCCATTCCAGTGATTTTTAATGCTTCCAATTTTTTTATAAGTAGGTTATGACTAACTGTATCGAAAGCCTTCTTTAGATCGACAAAAATCCCCAAAACATATTTTTTATTATCAATATTGGATCTAATTTTAGTAACTAAATCGATCATTGCAGATAGTGTATTGCTTTTTGGTCTGAATCCGTATTGTCTTTCGGAAATTAAGTTCGTGGAATTTAAATAAGTTTCTAACCGATTGTATATTATCTTTTCTAATAATTTTGATAAGACAGGTAGAACGGAAATTGGCCGGTAGTTGCCTGGGTCCGTTGTAGACCCAGATTTATAAATTGGAGTTACCTTCGCGACTTTTAGTGTTTCAGGAAACTTGCCCTGAGATAAAAGTTTATTAAAACACTTAGTTAATGTAGGTGCTATTATATGTTTTATGCTCTTCAAACATTTTGTATTTACTCCGTCTATACCTGTACTGCAATTTGAATCTAGATTATCAATTAATTTTACGATTTCCAAGGAAGTGCATGGTTTTAGAACGGCAAACTTGTCAGTTAATTTTGGTACTATTTTAGGGAGGGTTTGGGTGGTATTGTGATGAAATTGTTTAGGTATCTTATCTGCTAACTGTGACCCTATTGTGGCAAAGTAATTATTAAAGGTTTCACATATGTTTGTTGGGTCAGAAATTTGTATAGAGTTAACTACTAATTTTGGGGGTGTATGGTTAGATCTGATTTTATTTGCTGCTAGAGAGTTAATTAAATTCCACATTCTTTTCGGATATTTAGCGCATTTTATAAATTCTTTAAAGTAGTAAGAGTTTTTTGTGTCTTGAATTTGTTTAGCTACTTGATTTTTTTTTAGGATAAATTTTTCCTGTAAATTATCATCGTGGGGAGTTTTAAGGCATTCTGCCCATAATGTGTTACGTTGATTAATTTCGTTAATTATGTGTTTATTAATCCAATCGTTTTGAGGTGTATTTAATATTTTAGTTTTGAGAATTTTATTTGTTTGTATACAAGATATTAATTTATTTTCAAGTTGTATATAATCATTATCTAATTCATGAAAATTTACGTTTTCTATTGCTTTATACAGATTTTTGTAATTAATCGCTTCATATTGTATTCGTATTTTTTGAGGAGGTTTAATTTTCTTAATTTCTATATATATTTGTTTGTGATCAGACAGTGTTGAGTTAATTAATGCCATGTGGTATTTATCGTTCCTTAAATTCGTGGTTACGTGATCTAAAATTGATTTCTTAGTAGTAACTTCTCTGGTGCAGTATTTTTTGGTTATTTTATTCAGTATGATATGACCAGCTTCTTTAAGTAAGTTTTTATATAGTTTCGAATGATTATCTTTAGCAAGTAAGTCAATATTAAAGTCTCCGAATACTAAGGCTCTTTTTCGTTGTTGTAATTGGGATTCATATACTTCGAGAAAGTCCATATAGTTAGTGTCCCCAGGATTATATATTACTCCGATATCTAGTGAATACCTTTCTAGTTTAACCCACAGATAATTATTTCCGCCCGAGTAGGTTGATTCTATTAAAGAATGTTTCAAATCGTTGTGGATATACGCCGATACTCCTCCTCCTCTGGAATCGGTCCGGTAGTTATAATAGTGAGAATAATTATCAATCCTCAATTGCAAAGCTTGTATTTCGGAAGAGATCCAGGTTTCTGTTATAAGAATAGCATGTACTGTGGTTGGTATCGATCGTAAAATACATTTGAGTTCATCTAATTTACCTTTTTTTCGAATGCTGCGTGCATTTAAGTAGAAAAATATCAGTCGAGATTTACTGGTCTGCAAATTATTGTAGTTATCTATGATTTGATATGTATTATTTTCTGAGATCAACACGTTTGGATTATCTAAAATTTTAAGTTTTTTGAAGATTGTTTAATTATTGTAGGTGTTCCATGAATGTATTTAATAGTTAGATCAGTTTCTCCACTATCTTGACGACGCACTAATTCTTCTTGGATGTATTTTAAAAACTTTTGTTGAGCCGGAGTCTGATCTGAGAATAGTTTAATGGGTCCTGATATCTTATTTTTGTTCCGTAAAAGATTTTTTGCAGGCATTGAAGTGTCATAGCATACTTTGACGCGACGAGCTCTTCCCTTTGAGTACTTGCCAAGTCGGAAGACTTTGACTGGCTTCGGTAGGTTGCTATCTACCGTCGATAACAGTTTTATGACTTCGGTCTCGTCTTTAGATACTCCTGAGGGCATACTAATGACATCTTGCTCGGGCAATCCCACGATTATAATGTTTTTTTCTCTGCTAGTACGGTCCTGAATTTCCTTCATGATTTGCTCATTCAAGCTTAATTTATTTTCATTGATCATACCAGACGACGGAGAGTTTCTTAAGGTATCTAATTGAGATTGTAGCTGCTTAATTACATTTTCTCCTGAGGAGACTTGTTTATGCAATTTAGATACCTCACCTTTCAGGTCAATTTGCTCTTCGGTGATAGCAGATGTAGATGCCTTAATCTCATTTATTTGTGTTACATTGCTGCGTGCTAAGGTCATGATTTGTTCGTTACTTGACTTCAATTCAATAATTTCCGTCTTCACTTCAGCTATGCTTTCTTGCATTTTACTCATGATCTGTTCGTTAGAACCCACATACTTCTCAAGAAGTGAACTTATTCGGGATAATTCCGATCGAACCTCTTTCATTTCTATGGAACATCCGCACTCATTTTCGGGTAAGAATTTTCTCTTACGAAACGTTATCTGTGCATCATGTGCAGCTGCCATAGTGCTTAATTTCGATAAATCCGGCTGCGACACGCTGGAACCAGAAACGGGACTAATAGGCCCAAGATTCTGACCGGGAGGCGATCTTTGTACGCTCATTATTGGTGCATGCTTTGACTTTCTAATACTTTTCTTACTTTTGATTATTCCTTCCCAAGTTACAGTACACAAAGATTCAGAGAGCGTAACTTCAAGACGACCACTCCTCGTCGACCGCACTGTATGATACCTGTATCTACTTATTGAGACACTAATTAATTGTAAATATACCCTCAATTGTTGGTTAAATGTCGCGTAATATCGAGTATATTACGCCAGTAGCCAGGATTATAGTAGACTTCTCATCACACTCGTTATTTAAATTTTTAATTACATACTTATCGTCTACCTAAATACCGTATAGTTAAATATTCTTCTTAAAATACAACGGCTGCAAGCCAAGGTTCGTCGTCCCGCAGGGGGCGCTCCTTACCACCGTCAGCATCCTCACAAGCAGATAGGGGCGGGGCGGTGCCATTGCTCTTTCTTCTTTTTATGTTATAATAAACTCGCAGTTATAGTGGAGAGGAAGATAGGACGCGCCCTTGGCTTTCCCTCGGAAGAGCTTCGAGTTATGACAATGTTATATTGTCGAGTTTCAGTTATTTGAATAAATTTCTGATGGCAAATATATCTTATTAGAGCGATACCTTCTGATACCATAATATAACTGCCATAAAATTGACAACACTGTTGCCTCTGAATCTCTAAAAGATTTTGGGTTATTCACTATCACAACTATAAACGGTTCTACCCACTAGATACATCACGAGCCAAAGCATTTTTTTTTAAATAATATTTTTAATGGTGTTTGGGATATCAGTTACAAGACGGAGTGAGTACAGGTTCAAAAGTGTTAACGATTTACGAAGCTCAGGGTCTGAAGAACCCGATGATATGAACATGAAGTCGGCAAAATTACAACTGCGTGACAGCGTCCCGCAAGCAGTCGTCGCAATAACGCGACATACTTACAGCTGCTACTACCACAGCGGTAGCGAAGACAATGCGGTCAAAAGGCTGATCCCCAGTGCAACAATGGCAATGGCGAAAGGCATTGTGGAATACAATTTAAAAATACAATATTATATGTATATATATATATATACATATAATATTGTATTTTTAAATTATAAATTGTATAATTTAAAAATGGCCATTAAAGATAGAAACGAAGTAGTCATATCTTCTTTAGTAGAGGTTATAACCACTTACTGGTTATACCTTCCACATCCTGAGTCCATCCTCCAATAGGCACTTAGAATAAAAAACAAAACTTTATATAAACTGTAAAATTGTAATAGATATTAAATTAATCTCTCTATATAATAAAACAGTAAAAATATTTTATCTGTACATTCAGTAATTTTGACTGAAATGGATAAAGGGGCACTTAAAAGGAATAATATTATAGAAAGCAAAAATATATTTTTTTAATTTCTTGTCTGTCTGTCTGTCTGTCTATTTGTATGGTCACATTTTTCTCGGAAAGTACTGAACCGATTTACTTAAAAGTTTCATCAATTGCTTTGTTTTAACTCAACTTAACATTTAAGTTGTTTCATCAAAATTGGTTCATTTAAAAAAAGTTATCGTCATTTGAATGAACTCAAGACATTACTTTGCCTGCGAATATTATATAGCAATCGCGCTGGTATCACCCTGGCTAAAGAATGACATTCGAAACGTCTTGATTATATGACTGTTGATAAAAATATATATTTTTGAAGCACTATTATACAATATTTTATACAATAAAGTAAACAAAATTGAATTCTTAATGGAGATTACTTTCATAAATTATAACAGTTAAGTTTAAGTCGTAATTAATTCAACACAGAGATAAAGAGACTCGAGATCCTACAGTCAAACTCATGAACAGTTTTGTAGGACATAGCATATCCTATGTATTTCCTATGTATCTTCTATTATAATAATAAATTAAAAAAAAGAACGGTTTGATCTTCAAGTAAATACATAGAATTTTTTGGTTCGTTCGTTCGTTTGAAATAAATGTATATAAAAATGCCTAAAACAGCCTTTCTACTTGCACTCTGCAATAACTACATATTTACCTTCATAAATCATAACAGTTAAGTTTATAATAAGTCGTAATTAATTCAACACATAGATAAAGACCGATTTGATCTTCAAAGAAATATTAAGTAAATACATAGATTCTTCGGTTCGTTGGTTCATTTGAAATAAATCTATATAAAAATGCCTAAAACAGCCTTACTACTTGCACTCTGTAATAACTACATATTTACCTTCATAAATCATAACAGTTAAGTTTAAGTCGTAATTAATTCAACACAGAAATAAAGAGATTCCAATGAATTTAGATAGTACTGACGCGGACACATCAAAAATTGATCCCAAATTACAATCGGTACAGGTCGAAATAGGTTTTCAAGTATTATAGTTAGTATCGACCCTAGTCATAGAGTTAAATAGGCACTTATTAGTTTAGATCCAGGTATGTAGACATTCCCATAACAGATTCACAGCGTCATGAGATTGTTAAAAACGATCACTCACAGCAATTGAGTAGTATTGGATAATATCCGAAAGATAACAAAAACAGGCACTTTTCTAATTTTCATTTATATGATACAATTCTAAAAGAAATAGCAAATCACGGCTTACATATCAAAAACTATCGAGGTCAGGAATACGACAATGGTGCTAACATAGTAGGCATAAATAGTGGTGTTAAAACTCGAATACCAAAATTTACAATCGAAGGTATTTTGCATACCATGCGGTTGCCATAGCTGGAATATATTCTTAGTGGATGCAGCTAATTCTTCTATGGCAGCAACTACTTTTTTGGTTTCATACAAAAAAAAATATTTCTTGCTTTCGGATTCCAGCAAACGCTGGCAACTGATTAAAGGGCGCTTAATGCTCACAATGTAGCCTTTATCAGCTACGAGGTGGGACAGCAGAATTGAGGCAGGTAATAATAAAAAGTACGGTATGAACTATTATTACGACTTAATATAATAAGAAAATTATGGCAATCTGTACAAGTCCATTTAAGTATTGTTGTACAACATTTACGTACATTTTGTGACTGAATCAAAGAAAAATGTTTGTCTGCCTAATTCCGTATTTACGATCATTTGATGTGAAACATCTGCTCCAATGCATAGTAGAGAATAATTTACAAGAAATTTATCCAACTATTTACATCGTTTTTAGAATATTATTGACGATGCCCATCAGTACAGCCTCTGCTGAACGAAGTTTTTTAAAATTAAAATGAATTAAGAATTATCTCAGGAGTAGGTACTATATAATTCACACAGTTCAGCAATGTAGTTCTGGCGGGAACAAAACAACACACTATTGTCCCTATCATCCACATTCAATAACTAAAACATACACGAGTATAAGTAAAAAACACTTATAATCGAATATATAGCTCTAATAGCTCTTCACAGTAGCCATAGAACATATGTAAAACAGTTGTAACAATTATCCTGCTAAGTACAGATTGAAAGCCACCGTCTACGACAAAGAGGTCGAGTCCACAATGCGGCACGGACACGCTCCTTGCAGGGTCGCAGGTACTAATAAAGCTAGGTCGCTGGTTAGTACCGGGACAGGGCTGTGTGGGGACACATGCGGCGATGCACAATCAAATTTAACGTGCCTTTGATTTCCTGTTCGTGGGACTCGACTCAGAAACCGATTTCATCAAAGAGCGTCGCAACTACGACTGCGTCGAAAGTAAAAGTGCAGTGTAGTGCAGTGTATCCAACACTGCACTACACTACATAGTCCCTTGTAAACTGGTGACAATTAACTTGTTATATTTATTAATTATTGATTAATATTATCACCATCTATGACAATATTTCACTTACTTGGTGCAACATTGACGTATTTGCACTTTTTGAATAGTTGCAGGAGGCGCAATTTAAGTTTTTTAATAACATAATAACACAATTAACTAAATAACTAATAACACAATTAACTTTTGAAAAAATGAGCAATTGCGTCATTCTTGCACCAAATGAGCGATTTATAGAAATATAGAAATATTATAAATCATTTATGCAAGAATACATAATTTATAATATAAATGTGGCGCTTGCTTTTTTTTGATCTATAAAAAATTGGGTGCTGCTCTACAATGTAATTGAGTTAAAAACATGTTGATGTTTTTAACATATTGCCTCATTAAATAGTAAATACTAATATCTTATCAATTTTTACATGTGAAACTTTTAAATTACATAAACATCAATAAACACAAATCCGCTGGTCTGGTCTGTAACAGCTGACTTGTGTTCAGACACGAGCTGCAGGTCCGAGTATAGATGTACTTGTTGATGCACAACAATTAAGAAATAAAATAGTAAAACAGAAAACTTGCTTATTCGTCTCCTTAAGTTTCAATTATTAATATTAACCGTTTATTCCATATATTAATCCCATTTGTAAACTGTAACAATTTTGTCCAATTCAATTTGACCGTTTTCGCATAAACAATTACAACAGAGCAATATTAGCATTAATTAATATTATTACATCTACAAGTATATAATAATGTCAGTTAGTCTGAACTAATTCCCGGCGCATCCGTAGCTGCCACATTATGCGCCACACGTGCTCGCTACGTACACTGTAGAGGTATCTAGTAGGTACCTACATATGACATATGTAGGAGACCTTTGTATGGTACAGTACAATAAACTACTCTTCTATACTAATATTATAAACTGATTCAAATTGAGGAAACTTTTTACGTTATATAGTCCATTTATAGTAAGTTAGGCTGTGTTACATTACATTGATCGTCTGTTGTAACTTACTGTATCTGCGGTCAGACCTACTTTTGCTCTAAGAATTTAGTGTTTGTTAATTATTTCCTTTGACCACGCAGGCGTAGCCGCAAGACAAAGCTAGTTAGTATATAAGCTAGTGATATATTTATATTTACTTATATGTGTCTTAGCACTATCCTTGTAATTTTGAATAAATAATCCAATCGGATATCTTCCCGCATCTCCTACGGAAGCCCGTGTGTCTACTGCAGGGTGCTTCTTTCACCACTTCCGTCAATATAATGGAGAGCCCAAAATCAATATATACTTAATCATGTCATAAATATTGTTACAAAGAAAAACAACATTTTTTATTGTACTTAACATTTATGACTATTTCAATATGTTACTGGATCGAGTTTTGATGAAAGAATCATTTTTGAACATTGCACATAGGGTTGTTACGGAGCTTAACTACCTTGTCAAAAATAATTCTTCATACACTTGTACCGATTATAATATGTTTTTCACAAAAATATATCTCAGTCACTCCTTCATTGCTAACACCCCACCAAACCATCACTGAAGTCGGATAATGCCCTCGTTGTACTCTGTTGACTAATTGGGAAGCTTCTTTAGCATAAATACGAACATTTTGTTCTTAAAATATTGCTCAATTTTAAAAATTTACTGATACCAAGCGTATCGAGGATTTTAAAAATTGTATTCGACTCCATACCTAACGGACCTGGACCTGTAATGCAATCACAGCGGTTCGGTTCTCTTTATCACCACACTTTATTTTAATATCGCAAAATAATTTACAATATATTGGCGCGGAAATAAGAAAACATGATAAACAATCGTATAAAATATACAGATTCCAAACCCAAAAGTAATATTTTATATGTTCTTAACTGTAACAGTACTTATGGAGACTAAGTATTTTAAAATACATTTTGATCAATATAGACTACTAAATTAGCGATTGATGTCTTTTTCATAATAAAAAAAAATGTTATATTTAATTATTATAGCTTAGGAGGCCGTCACTAAAAATTTGGAAAAAAATAAAGCACGGTGTTGAATTCTCCACCACTGTGCCACTCACTGTGGCTGCCCGTATATAGCATACGAGATACAGCGAACATGTAAAAAATGTTAATTTGATATATTTACCGATGATCATATATTGTATTTTAATTATCTGTAGTATGTCATAGCAAGTATGCTATGGCAACATTATTCTTTAATAGGCAGCCATATTTTAACTAAAATTGTAAAAAAGGCGGTAGATATTTCTTTTAAGATAATTTGCTATATTGAGGTGAAGCAGTGAAGGCGAGTTTTTGAATCAGTAAAAGCCTATTCCTGTGGTCGCAAGTCCCAGACACTGCTCCAAACTCATCAGTATTTGTGTATTTTGTTATTTTAAAATTTGATTGAATAAAGTATTATAATTTATACGAACTGCAGTTTTCTTCACATCATCCAGTACAGAAGACAACAATATTTACTTTATGAAGCGAAACAGCACCTTGGTTTTCAAATTCATATTATATAAATATCAAAATAAGCGCTAACATCATTTAAGTCTACATCGTCTCCTCTCGCATAACTCTTCATTCCAATCGAAGTGGAATTGTTCAAATTATGGACTTAAGAAAAAGGCCGCGTCTTAAGCAATTTATAAAGGTTCCTTCACTTTATTTACGAGAACTGGAAAACTTAAATCTCTAACGGGAAAGTCGTGGTAACAGCTAACAAGTGATTGTAGGCTCTATATGGAAGAAAATTGGTGCTAATTTAGTTTACGATCTAATGTGAGATTAGAAAATGACCGGTCAGGTAAGGAGTTGCATATCTCAGCGAGAAAATTAGGATCGTGGCAAAATGAAAGTTTACCCTTTTAGTAGTCAGTACCTGTATTATTCTGTATTTTAAAAATTATTCAAACTTGTATTAATAAATAGATTTTATAAATATCTTTATAAAGTATAAAATAACATAAAGTTTCTTTTTAAAAAATAGATTTAATTTTCTTGCCTTGATTTCATGATTGTACAGACCTAACTAAGAAAACCTTTTTGTTACTTATAATCTCTTATGGTACCCATACCATGAAAAAGAAAACAGAACAATATTTACAATAGTTATATAAACAATATTTATTTTATATATAAAAAATATCAGCTATACCTAAGTTTTAGCTTCACGCTGTATCAGTTACATGACAAATGGCTGTATGTATTTGGTATATTTTTTAGTTAAATGATTATGTTTATCATATATTGTGAAATAATAGCTTTTACATAAACATGTTTACATCCCGATGTTATTTTCGAAGGTTCGAGTTTTACAAAATCTTGAATCAACACTGGAGACATGCATCGACATGTCCCCGCACATCAAGGGTTCCCTCGTGACTCTCGAGGCATACATTTATCATCAGGGCATCATACCTTTGTCTCTCGAAGAAGCTCACTAATCGTTCAAATTAAGCTTATTGTATGATTCGGCCGCGACCCACTACGGACCACTGTAACTCTTTTTTTTTTCGTGAGGAAATCCTGTTACGGATACCAGCCCGAGTGGGGACTCGAGCGGGTTATATGGGACTCGCGGACTGGCAGATGGTGGTCGTCCGAATACCCACTAAAACCTCACGGTGCTCCTCCTCCACCGCCGCTGGCCGCGACGCGGGGACAATAGTCGTCCGCGAAACGCGGCGGCGGGAGCCTGCAAGGCACGTCGCGGAGTCAAGGGTATGTGGTCACCCTCGACGGCCTGCTCGGAGTAGCGCGCGGGAGCAACCTGCGCGCGACTACTCGGGCCAGGTTAGTAGGCGGCCAGCTTCCCCAAGCTGACCGCCCTCTGGCTCATTAGGGCGGAAGGCGGCGATCGTGTGCCGCCCTCCGGCGACCCGGTCTCTTACGGCAGATGGCGACTTCGACAATAGTCTCCCTCGCCCGTTCCGCAGACTCCTTCTTGAGCACCACTGCCTCGCAGAAGGAGGAGGGACCACTGTAACCCACTGTAACCCACTGCGACCCACTGTAACGCACTGCGACCCACTGCAGGCAAATCCCACATGAAATTGCTTTAGAGTAGCTAACAAATGCGCTCGAATGCGAGCTCGAAGCCTATTTGTAGCCAATAAATAAATTTAATCATGCAATTTATCCACTGAAAGTTAAAACTGAGACCGTTTAAACATTACAGATACAATATTTCTTTACTAATCCACAAAAACTAACACCCTCCATTTATCCGGGCCCCGTGCCCAAATGTTATCCATTTGTAAAGCAATTTTTATCCCCTCCTAGGTTGCACAACCACCACCACCCCCCCCTTCTCTCGTGTCCCCCTCGCCCCCGCATCCCAAAGGAGACAACGCTGTATCGTTTGAATGAAATACGTGAACGATACAGAAAAATGTAGCCATTTATTTTTTAACGTACAAAAGAGCGTCCGTCGTCCGTCCGAGCCGCGGCCGCAATAACCACATTGATTGATTGGAGATATCACTCTTGTATCTAAGAGGAGGGTGGATCGAATGATCGAATCTTGACAAATATCATGTTTTGCTACAAAGTTGTTCATTCATATCTTTATAACTTCCGAAAACTCTTACCTCTAATAAAATTAAATAGCTTCACGCGGTATCACACATATCTCTCCGTTTCTCTCGCACCGCAAAATTATCGATATATTTCGTGTTGAATTGCGAAACTCAACAACCGCGCTTTGTCTTGTTACCAGGTAGAGACAATTCTCCCGAGTGAGAATCCATCATACTTCCTACAACACACGCATTTACTGTGAGACGTCGGCCTCTACTTTTTTTCAACTGCATTTAAAATATTTTTGGTGATTATTATAAGTCCAAGATAAAGTGCGGTCGGCAGCAACATTTCCCGCTTATCATTTGTTTATTGCTTTTTATTAAAATTCAATAAGAACTTTGTGTGTTTATTCCTCTTTTATCATACACACGGTCATACAGTACATACATACAGTACGGTCAATGAGTCATGGCCAGCCTTAAGTTAGCTGCGCAGATTTGGTTTTAAGATTTTATAATTTTCCTGACGCCTGTGTCGTTGGACAAACCCTACATCGGGATCGTGCGGGATGTATCAGAGTAAACAAATTACATGCAAATTACAGGACGACGGCTGTGAGCGCCACCGAACTCTGCCGAGCATCGCCGAGCACCGCCGAGCACCGCTGAGTACCGCACAATAATATCAGATTTATCTGCAAGTGTATTAAAGACGCGCCGCTCTTCATTTTCATATTTACGCAATAATAAAAGTGTGTTTTCTAGAATTTTAAAGTATTTCGCAATTTAGGTTTTTTTATCTTCTCACCACTTCATAAAGGAGGATAGGTAGAGGAAGTCTATTATTATTATTTTTATTTATGGAAAAGACAAGGCAAACGAGCTTTCGGGTCAACCGTGCAATACCTGACTCCTCCTGGTGTTGCACGGGGTCGTGCGTAACTCCCTACAGGTGCGTTGCCACCCTTTAAGATGGAGATAGACCCGCTTTTTTAAGGTACCCATGTCATATCAACCTAGAAACACTGCCGCAGGTAGGCCATTCCACTGTTCCGTACATGGAAGTAAGTTCCTACAAAACCGCACAATAGTAGAGTGCCACGTATCCAGGTGGTGTGGATAAGATTTTAGCTTGTGATGTACTGAGAGACAGTGAATCTAGTGTTGAGACACTCCGGTCTTCACCTCAACCTTCCTTCAATTCATTATCCGAGACATTGCGTGTTTAGTGGTGGAACCCAACGCTTTGTCTTGATACCAGAGCGTTGAAATATCAATAATTTATTCCTCCGCGTGGGAATCAAACCCAAAACCATCGTGGGTACAGTCAGTACGCTGTACCGCGCGCCACAACGATCTTAAGTAGTTTTATTGTTTACAATAATATTCAAAATAATCTGAATCGTATAGCGCATAATGTTATCGATAGCGATTATATTTGTAGTGACTTTTAGTGCAGTGGCGTTTCCGAATGAGAGAGGTCGTTGATGACTTATTATGATATTAGTCAAGGGTAGTAGTTAAGAGGCCAGTTGTGGCGCAGGGGCACAAGTGTGTGACTGTAAGCGCGATTGGTTGTGGGTTCGATCCCCACTCGAGGAAATAAAATATTTTCCCATTCACAAAGTACGGCGTTGAGTTCCTCCAACTACCGCGCAATGGCTCCTGAATTCTGCGGAAAATGAGGATGTCTTAGCACTCCCTTAGGTTCCCTCTGCTTACTCTGCTATGTGCGGGATACATCGTAAAGCTAATTTATTTATTTTTTATTATATTTAATAAGTAGATATTTAATGTAATGAATTTTTTATCTTTTCATGATTTCTTATTAGGCAACATTAATATATCGAACGATTTCTTAAATAAATTGCGAAACCAACTGACGCGGGACATCTACGACTACTCTGAAGATGAACATATAAGAAACACATCACCACAATTGAGAGGAAAGTCTAAGCATGAAGAACCACACGAAGAAGAAAAAAATACTAGAAGCTATCAAAGCAAAAAAGTCACAAGATATAATTTTTATATACCAACATTGACTAAAGATATTAAAGTAAAAGTGAAAAATATAGATTTAGATGAGACACTATCCCGGAAAGTAGAGCAGACAGTGTCGAACAGAGAACTGTTGTACTACATGGACGATCGAGAGCTGGTTCTTGATCAGAGAGAGCAGGTGCGGAACATAACACAGGAAATCAAAGGTACAGCGTCTTCAGCTACAAAATATAACATTTTAAAGGTAGATTTTTATTTCTATAGTAATCATTATATTTCTTACAGCTTCACGCTCTTTTCTCCTTCAGATGAAATGTAGTATTAGGGCACTATCCACTGTATTCGAGAGACTGCGTGTCATATGGCGGAATTCAAAGCTGCGATTTCTCTACCTGAGCGGAAAAAAAAGTAATATAATAATGTTCCGAGTTCGAACTCTGGGTTCGAAATCGAGCCCACAACCAATGCGTTCACAGTGAGATATTGTCCCCCTATGCGCCATGACAGCGCCATATTTAGTTTAAGAAATTTATAAGTAATAAGTTCTCACATGGTATCTATAGTTGAAAAAAAAAATTGCTGTACGAGTGGGGATAAAAGTAAAGGTATTAATAATTATGCATATGCATATGTATTTAGTAGCTAATTTATATGTCATTTGTATTAGAAGAATATTTTACTTGTTTTAAACGTTTTTACAGTTAAAACATCAATATCGACGTCGAAACCAACCGCGTCTCATCCAAGAGGAGAGCACGGGCGCAGTAGCAATAGTGAACCTCGACGGCGGGCCGGTGCCCGCGCTGCGCCTGCCGCCCTCCCGCAGGCAGTACATGCTCGGCCGCGGGGAGATCCTGGGGGAGGAAGACGAGCTGCTTCCACCTGTGGTCAACTCCAGTGATCCTGAGGCTGCGCCGGACGATGTTCACTCCAAATCTAACTTGACAATAGCAATGGAAGTAATTAAGTGATTATGAAAGTAAAAAAGATTTTTTTGTATCAATAAAAACATTAATAGGAAAAGCTATTTTATTTATCAGTAATTTGATATTTGAATAGGATTTCACTATGCACTAGGTTTAACTTGCAACTTCGCCTGCAGAGTGCAGAGAACATTGAAAATACCAACGTGAATTGATACCTTCCTCGATATAGACTATCCAACGCAAAAATAATTTTCAATTTGAACTAGTAGTGCCTGAGATAAGCACGCTCAAACAATCAAACAAACTTTTTAGATTGATAATTTTAGTACAGTATAGAAGTATTGATAAGGGACAAGGACAATAGATACGTACGTACGTAACATTTGAAACAAATGAATAGTAAAAATGATCATTCAGCTGTAAACAACGGCTATCTGGCCGACACACTCATTTAGCTCCGCCGCAACTCCACAATATATGTGGTATTTGTGCTCTCCTCGTATATAAAATATAAATCGAAGCAAAGCTACCCGCAGTTCAGTTCAATGACGCTGCTCTAAATATATAGGTCCAGGTAGTGTACTGTAGTGTGGTGTAGTGCGCCGTGCGCCTGATAACGCGCAAATAAATTATAACTTTATAGGGAGGCCTTTTGTACCGAGCCGGTCGCTGTTTGTAGAGAGCTTACTTTTATCGAGGTAATTATGTGATTCATGTAGTATTACTCTCTGCCTGCTCTCTCCCTCTCTATGGCGTGTCTCTGCCATATTGATTTAAAATAAATAAATTATAAACAAAGCGCCCTGTAGTGTAGAGGAAACACATTTACAGTATTCAAATAAACACGCGGGGGCGGGATTTGAACACACTAACTTCGTATGAAGTGTTCAGTGTCTTTCACAGACGCGGCTCTTTGTAGTGCACAAGGTGTCATGATTGAGTTTCGAGTTTATAGATCCTTAATAACAAGTCGACAAATCTGCCAACAATTCTACGATATCACGCGAAGGCGAAGGGGAGAGGTAACACGGTGTAGTGGGAGGGAAGGGGGGAGGGAGGTCTACAGTTACAGTTCGGCGGATATTGCGCAAGTGGTCGTTACGCTGCGTTTTATCGCGCACTGTATTCTCTACCAATAAATTTTTATTATTCACCGAGTTATTTTCCTCAAAAGCTGTTTTGTATTTTGTACGTTCAAAGCATTCGATATGAGCGTCCCCGCGCTGCTCGCCGCGGCCGCCGTCCTCTGCGCCGTCGGTGACGTCGCGCGAGCCTCCTATTCACTTGCGGGTACTGTCGTTCGTTATAAACAATCGTATTTGAATTGAACAAAATTTATTATTTTTTAATTGTTTATTATATTTTTTCTAAACATATATAAATTTTCTTTGCAAGCTCCAAAGGTAATCAGAAGATCTTACGACATTCAACCTAACCTTAATTAAATGAATTATCTTTTGAGCGTGTACACCTGTAATTATTTTTAACGTAAATAATTCTAATGACGTTATAGGTCAACCACTGAGACAGGAGGGCATCACAACAGTAAAAAGTGTCAATTTTGTGGAAGTAATCAAAAAAGATCTTAAGCGCAACAACGACGACTACAACGAGCGACTCTCCGGCACTCGACCTGCGCTAGTCGCCGTTAAATCTCTTCCTTCTGTTCGAAACAACAACCTAATAAAAATAAAAAGTATCAGGAGAAATAACGACCACTACTATGAAATGTATGACTTCCTGAATCAACCTCCAAATGTGGATAATAAGAGCTCTAGCAATATGGCTACTGAAGCTCAGAAATTGAGGAAACTGTCGTCTGGACTCAATTTATTTTCGATTTTAAATAATCAAAGTCGTGTCGTGTCGAGTCAAAAGCCTTTTCTAAATTTTATCCAAAGTATGAAACAAAAGCACCAACGGATGATTCCACCACAAACCAAACAAAACAAAAGCATCAAATTCAAGCAATTTATGGAGAAAAACAAAGATTTGATTAAAAAATACATGAATACTAAAACAGAAGTTCCATTTCAGAAAGCTGACTTACGACAACTCCCGAGAGAGCACAGACAAGAACAAGGTATACCAAGAAGCATCAACGACGGCAAGTTGCCTCCCCCCGCGGCGCTGGACATGGCGCCGGCGCGCGGCGGCCGCGTCTTCAGGCACCGACTCAAGGTACGCGCACACTGTGAAAATTACAATTAAATCGGTTAAGCAGTTTTTGAGACCAACGTGATCAAATGCACAGACAAACATGAACATTTTAAAAATTATTGTGTTGGTGTCTGTTACACTATGTGTTACACAGTAACAATTATGATTGTATTGTATAGATATAGATTATTTTTCAGGAAATTTGCGAATTCCGGGATATAAAGTAATCTATACGTTGCTCCAAAACGTCCACTATTGGACAGTGTGGCCCAAGATCCCATTGCTTAAATCTGGAGGGATCTGTTTTCTAATGAAACTCATTTTTAAGAATGATACATGATAGTAGAATAGATTACACTTGGGTTGCCTAGACGACGAATCCTGCCGCAATCACGTTTAATTATTATATTTTTCTTCGTAACGCGTTTTTGAAGACAATTGCACTGATATGTTTTTTATGTGAATCATTTGAAAGAAAATCGCATAAAGAATTGGAAAAACAATGGTTGCCAACTCTTAGTCACAGGTCACTTAATATTAATTTGCACTCATGTGTTTTTTTGATGAATTGTATATCAAATTAAAACTTATTTTTTTCTCAACACTGTAACACATGGTTGCCTCGAAAATAACTGTCGCAAACAGATAATATTATTGTAATTGTATAATTGTTGGTATCTATTAGATTAAAATTGCTCAAAATACTGAAGATATTTTTAAGCAACATTTTATTAAATATACAATTTCTTCGCAAGTATATTCAATTTACAGATACAGTATATATACAAAAAAATAATAATAATTAAATTAATATTCATAATTTAATGGAACACTACCTTCATAATTGGTATTCCTCTACGCTTAATAAAGTACAATGCGTGCCTTGCCTTAACCTTACCACACTGAAAGAAGGATGTCAAGATAATGGTCTAAGCCTGAATGCTAAATAGTAAGACAAAGGTTCTAGTATTTGAAAGAAATGAAGAAAGAACGAAATGATATATCAGTGTCAATGATAAGATATTAGAACAAGTGAATGAAGTGGTATATTTCAGAAGTATGTTCAGCAGAGTTAGAGACAGAGAGTTAATAATGCCTTAGGTGCGTTGATGAGACAGCGAGACCTCAGCAAAGCTCCACTTTTGGCCAAACATAATGCAATGTTGGTACCAATGCAATTATACGGCAGCTAAATGTGTTACAGAAGAAGAATGAAAGAAAGATGTATGCTGTGGAGATAAGATCTCTTCGTAGGCTTAAATGCGGTCAGCTTAGCTGATTAAATCCGCAATGAAGAGATATACAGAATGGCAGGTACTAGCGAGAATGTCAGGTGAGAACATAGAACGTGCTCAGCTGGTTTGGACACGTCGAACCAATGAAAGATGAATGGGAAAATAGATTTATGATGAAAAAGTGAATGGTAAAAAAGGTAGGGGGGATCTTTGAAAACACAGTATGAAAGATACCGGAGGAAGTTCACGTAAAAAAGATCAGGACCCTCCGTAGAGCATGTATGAAGAAGTCGATGACAGTGAACTAGGCGAAAAGAGGCTTGTAGGGATATAGCGTGAAGCTAAGTGAAGTTAATAATTCCACATAATTATTATATAATAAAGTTGTGCACAGGGTCGTCTCTGCCACCGTCACGTACTAATGCCAGAAGGGCCCAAGTACGATAGCGCGGGGCGCCTGTACGTGCGGGGGCGGCACCGCGCCGGCACGCGCGTGTGGGGGCGGCACCGCGACGGCACGCGCGCGCCGCTGCTGCTGCTGCCGCGCTGCTGCAACTGCTGCAAAAAGTCCGTGCTCGGCTGTCAGTGACCGTGTGGACTTTAGGACCTTTTCTATATGTTTCTTAATGATTAGCTGATCTATTGTTGCCCCCCGTCAGGTACTCCTTAGGCCTTATTTCATCGGAAAATACCCATCGCGTTGAATCACTTGTAGGTACATTCATAATAATTGTAAAGTTTTGTGGGATTTGTAATTTGTTTATTTTTAAAAACAACTTTACTAAATACATAAATAGTTATTATCAATTAATTTTGTTATCATTAACAATATCGGATAATTCAGACTTTCGGTCTATCCAAATCTGTGGAAGGTCTCGCAGATCACTATGATCCACAAACCAGGAAAGCCTCCGCATGAATACTCTTCTTCCTGTCCTGCCTAAGTTGTGGGAAAGAATCTTTCTGCACCGTCGCAATGCGATCATTGAGGAGTACGATGCTGTTCATATTCATCAATTTGGATTCAGAAAATCACATTCTACAATTAAACAAGCCCATCGGATATATCATAACATCAGACAATGTTTTGAAAACAAAAAATACTGTTCGGGGGCATTCCTGGATATTCAACAGGCATTCGATCGCGTTTGGCATAGAGGATTGCTGGCCAAGATAAAAGAAAAATTACCTCGCTCCGTATTCTTCATTCTGGAATCCTATCTCTCTATCTAAGGTTATTATATAAGTCTCAGGTTATTCCAAGTCAAGCGCGGTGATGCCCGATCAACATTGTACCCTATTGAAGCCGGAGTGCCCAAAAGCTCGGTTCTGGGCCGATGGGTGTGTTATATAACATTTACACATCGGACCTATCTACCTCAGACAATAAAGTAACAATTGCTACCTACGCTGATAACATTGCCTTATTAGCACTAGATAGTGACCCCAAGACTGCAAGCAGATACCTGCAAACTCGGTTAGACTTAACTTCTGATTGGTTTCAAAAATAGCGAATCCGAGCCAGCGCGTCGAAATCTAAACACATCACTTTAACTCTACGGAAAGAAACTGCCCACCTGTACAAGATGTACAACAGTGCAACAAGCAACAGTGTACTATCTCAATCGGACTGCATTAAATGTCTGGTCTATCAATTAGATAGACGACGCCTTACGTGGAAAACAAATATTAAGAAAAAAAGAGACCAAATAAACCACAAGTATAGAGCCTTATATTGGATGATGGGAAGAAACTCTGTACTTAGTCTCGACAACAAATTGCTGATATATAATTCAATAGTGAAACCAAATTGGGACGTATGGAAAGTAACACCACCTGCCTTCAAAGTGTACAAAAAAATATTCTACGGAATATCGTAAACTCGCCGTGGTTCACAAAAAACTATCCTATTAGTATCCTTAGAAATTGAGAAGAAGCTGTCTATCTATGGAACGCCTAAAACTCCATCCCAATTCTGTAGTCTCAGAATTGGTAAGCAACGCCGGCGTGGTGAGAAGGCGAAACCACGTGCTCTGAATGGAAATAGAGGCACTGGCCTCCTGCTAAAATAAAAACATCCTATCGCAACAAATCTAATGATATTCTTAATACAGACTGATAGCAGATAAATTATTTAAAAAACAAAAATAATTAATAATATAATTTTTGTCGTAAGCTCTAATAGTTATTTTATCTCTATATATATAATAAGACAGCAAAAATATTTTGACTGTATATCTAGTAATTTTGACTGAAATGGATAGAGGGACACTTAAAAAGAATAATAGAAAGCAAAAATATTTTTTTTTAATTGTCTGTCTGTCTGTCGATATGTATGTCCACATTTTTCTCTGAAAGTACTGAACCGATTTACTTAAAAGTTTCACCAATTGCTTTGTTTTAACTCAACTTAACAATTAAAGTTTGTTTTACCAAAAATGGTTCATTTAAAAAAAAGTTATCGTCATTTGAATGAACTACAAGTATTAGTTTGCCTGCGAATGTTATATAGCAATCGCGCTGGTAAGATACTTGGCCAAAGAATGACATTCGAAACGTCTTGGTTATATGACTGTTGATAAAAATATATATTTTTGAAGCACTATTATACAATATTTTATACAATAAAGTAAACAAAATTGAATTGCTAATGGAGATTATTTTCATAAATCATAACAGTTAAGTTTAAGTCGTAATTAATTCAACACATAGATAAAGAACGATTTGATCTTCAAGGAAATATCAAGTAAATACATAGATTTTTTGGTTCGTTCCTTCGTTTGAAATAAATCTATATAAAAATGCCAAAAAACATCCTATCTACATGTACACTGTAATAACTACATATTTACCAATTGTACATTTAGCTAATAATATATGTAACCAATTTAAAAACTGTACAGGAGTTAATATGCAAACATTACAGTTATTTTACAAACAATATTATGAATCTTTACCCAAATCAATAATTTAACATTGAATGCTGTTTCTGAAGCAGTAAATAAAATTATCAACTGACATCAGCACATTTAGCAGAGTTTTAAAAAACATAACATAGGTAAAAAGAACGTAATGTTACAAAAATATATGTACGTATAATAAATAATTAGCTTTATGTATATTTTATAAATCAAATATCAACATTGGTCGTGTTTTTTAGTTCGAAACAATCAAAAAATCTTATAGAAATTACAAAAATAAAATCATATTAGAAGTCGTTATAGTTGTCAATCAATTCTGTTTATTAAATCAGTAATCATGTAGCTTAAACGAGCGAAGCCGCGTGCGGGCCACTAGTAAATAATATATTTTATTTATTACAGGGTATAAAAAAAACAACACATTATCGACAATGTTTTATTATTACACTATAATATTACCTCGTAGTCGTCTGTCCCTCTCGTACTGTATCTGTCTCGCTCGCACACACGCACACACACACTCTCCGTCTCTCTCACTCGACGCAGTAGTTACATAGTTAGGTAATAATTTACATAAAGTAGTAGTTATCTCATACTATATACAGTATTCCTATTTTCCTCACAGTTGTAGCAAAAAAATCTTTTTAGTTTTACGCTCATAGCAGTGCAGGCAGAGGGAATAGGGTTAAGACACTCCATTTCCCACGCACCATCTTTTTTACGAGACATTGCGTGTCGAGTGGCGGAACTCAAGGCCGCGCATTGTCTAGTTGCCAGAGCGAGGAAATGAAAATTATTCCCCTCGAGTGGGAATCCAATCCACAATCGTCGCGTTTACAGTAAGACGCTGCACCACTGCGCCACGACGACTTCAAGAATAGAATGTTTGTAATTTGTATTTATATGTATGTATGATATATTATGCACATACATACAAATACACAACGTAATCTTACACAGATCACTCTCCGACAATGTACAAAAGCAAACAAAAAACAATGAATTCATTCATTTTAAATATCAGATACATACAGATCAGTTCTTTATTAACTTTTAAGGTATTATTCTTCTCTTATATTGTATACAAAGAGTTAGAAAAGACAAGTCTATTTTTTTTTACATCAGTACTACTTTTTTCTGGAGTTTATTAATATAATATGTATATATAAATTGTGGTTCCCAGCGTTTTCTACGTTCTTACTATGTTATTCAACAGTATCTCCGAGATAACTTTTTGATAAGTTACTTAACAGATATCCATCTAAAATGTTTTTGTATATTTATCTGATAAATATCTTATATATAGATCCTGATTCTAATAGATACCCGCCGATTATTTTCTTGCTAAGTTATTAAACAAATATCCGTATGGTAAAGTGTTGTATAATTACCTAAGAGACATCTATCACATTCTGATC
The DNA here is from genome assembly GCA_013403705.1 of Heliconius hermathena. NCBI lineage: Eukaryota > Metazoa > Arthropoda > Insecta > Lepidoptera > Nymphalidae > Heliconius > Heliconius hermathena. Next base: position 43,952 of record JAAIXJ010000521.1, on the reverse strand, counting down.
TCTCTGGTAATTGTCTTGTTAGTTGACAAATAGCCGTCTGTTTTCTCCACGTCAAGTTCCTCAACAGGTATCTATCGCACGGTGGCGGTGTCTCAGCCACCACGTCACTTATGCAGTCCAGCGCGCTTGGCCTCCAGCTCGTATATGAGCAGGCGCCACATCTTGACCACGAACACCTCCGCCTCGTCGTCGAGCACCATCTGCACGTCGTCGAGGATGCCCTGCGGCGCGGAACCCGCGACCACCTTGCTACATATGAAGTCCACTAAAGTGGGTTCCGGCTCACCGATGTATTCGATTATTTTCTTGTTGATCCATGGACGAATTTTCTTCTCCATAAGTACATTATCGATCTGTGTGTTTGAAAGTAATTATGAACAAAAAAAATAAATTGTTATATTGTCATTGTTGATGATATATTAAAAATATAAGTAAAATCGTCTAAACACTAATTATGCGTACTCTGTACTATATAAACGTCTTTAAACATCAGGAAGGAAATGCAGAGGGCACCTAGAATCAAGACTCTACATTTCACCCTTTTTCGCATCGGGTGTCTCAACACGCCGCTCATGGCGGAATTTAACGCCGCGCTTTGTCTTGTTATCTTGAATTCATTTTTATTTTTTTCATAAATCATAACATTTCAGATTTTTCCAACATGAAATGTAGAGACGCATAATGAAGGAGAGACGAGTCACCTGGTCGGTGTCGAGCTGGTACTGGAACAGCTGCTCCTTCTGCGTGGGAATCTTGTCTATAAGGCTCTTGATGTGTTTGCGTTTCTCCTCCGCACATTTGCTGTCCTTCTCTGATTTCTCCTTGTCGCTGCTTTCGCTCTTTTTCTTCTCTTTTTCTTTTTTGTCTTTACCTGTTAATTATATCGGTGAGGTTAGAAACTTAATTGCTATGAATGTTTAGTAATAGATAGATGGCAGTGGCACTGACCGGGGCGCTCGCGCGCGTCGTCGTCGTCCGCGAAGGCCGCGTGCACGCCGCGCCGCTCCGCTGCAACGGGACAAGCAGTCTATCAACGTGCGTCAACACACTTCGAAATATTATTTAATGAATAATACTTTAGTCCGTGATAAACTTGACAATATTACTTTGTCCATAACTCGAAACTTTTCCGAAGAAAAGCCAAGAACACATCCTATCATAAAACAGCTATTACCGCCCCCACACCAACCTTACAACTTGTCTCCAACAATACAAATGTAGCTGTTTAGTCCTTACAAAAGTAAATACAGTAAAATATTTAGGAATTCTTTTGGATCAAAATTTAAACTTCAAAGCTCATATAAAATCAGTCGCAAGTCGAGTGCGCAAAATCATCAGTATAATGAAACTACTAAGACAATCAGCCTCACTCAAGACCTTATATAGTGTATACTATGCTATTTGTCAGTCTATAATTGTCTACTGCATAGGTTCCTGGGGTAGTGCTTTAAAACCTCATTTGGTTCAGCTCGAAAGAGCTCAAAGATCAGTGCTCAAGGTAATGCTAAAGAAACCTTTCTTGTACCCAACCTTTAAGCTCTATCAGTAAAGTAACGTCTTTACTGTACGTCAATTATTTCTCTCAAAAATGGCACTGAAAGCACATAAAAAAATAGCGTCCTCAGAAGAGTATAATACTCTGATTAATCATAGAAGCTTTAACGTTTCACTGCAAAGAATAAAATCTTGTTTCGCTAGACGTTTTAGTCCTTACATAGAATTATTGATTTACAATAAAATTGCTAGTGCTTGTGATATTAAGCTTTGCTCGATCAAAAAAGCTAAAATTAAACATTAAAATTAAATTGTAAAATCATATACTGGAACCCACGATACAGGATTACCTAGTGTGGGTACCATCAGATGTAACAAAAATTGTACAAATAACATTATTTGTTAATAAATATTTTTTTTTTTTTATCTTCCTCTCTACAATAACTGCGTGCTAGTTATATTAAAAGGAAGAAAGGGCAAGACCACAGCTTTACAGTCGTCATTGAACCCTCCACAGACGATAAAAAAAAATGAAAATCTTTCTGAATGTAGTTGTTACGCTTGATTATATTAAGATTGTATTAGAATGATGATTCGTGATGTTGACAATCATTTGTGAGTTCAATATAAGCCGTTGGATCGAGCGCTCTACCGCAAAGCGATGTTGAAATGTTTTCTACATTAAAACAAGTTGTCAGGCGCCCAGAGGCGGACACTACTAGATACACCGGAGTTCCAGGACGTAAAATAGCACCGCACGCCTACTTATCTTACAATGAGTTATAGAACTGTAGAAGCCGTTATAAGGGTGGAAGCGTCAACGGTGCTTTTACGGGAACAGCACGTAGAATAATATATAAGGTACATACTGTTACAAGCAGCTTAGATGTATGAAGAGTATGTGTTACGTACGTTTGGCGCCGGCGTCGTGCTGCGGGCTGTGCTTGCGGAAGCTGATGGTGATGGGGGAGCTGCCCGCGCTCACGCCCCCCGCGCCCCCTCCGCCCGCGCCCCCGCCGCCCGCGCCCCCCGCGCCCGCGCCCCCCGCGCCGCCCGCCCTCAACGGCATACCGAGGTGAGTTATAGCAGTCACTCAATATAGAGCTCATAATTCGGCCCGCTATGTTAAGTATGACTAAATGATCAAATTTCTCCTGGGACTCGATCGGACACGCAGTAACCGCTAGATTCTAATACGCATTCACACAGCGTCGGTTGCGGTTAGTAGTCTCGTCAGGTGATGTGCGAACCGTGCGGTGTCCGTAATGCACCTTGGCGATGCTTTGAGGCTCCATATAAATGAGAGCGTACAGATCCCGCGCACTTTTAAAATCTCGATGTTCTCGCTTGGCGAAACAATATTGCACCATTGCACGCCAGGCCACCTGACGCCCGACATAACCTCCCGAGGGATATCATCCTCCTCCCCACTTCCGACTCCTGAGCGCCACCTCGGTCGCTGGTCGCTTAAGCTGGGCCTCCCCCGGGTAACCGNTGCTGCTCGCGGCGCAGCGACGCGTCCACGAGCAGGCGCGGCGCGTACAGCAGGTCGCGCTGCGCGGCGGCGCGCGCGTAGGCGGCGGCGGCGGCGGCGTCGTCGGCGGGCCGCGCGCCGTAGATGCTGCGGCGCAGCGCGTCCAGCTCGGCCTGCTCGCGCGCCCGCTCGCGCGCGTCCTGCTCGGCCTCGCGCACGCGCGCGCCCAGGCGGCGCTGCAGCTCCTTGCCGCGGTAGTACTTGTGGTCGTCGCGCTCGTCGTCGTAGTCCTCCAGGAACTGCTTGAGGCGCTTGGCCTCGCGCTCGCGCTCCTCGTCGCGGCAGCGTTCGCGCTCGCGCTCGCGCTCGTAGTCCTTGGCCTTGCGGCGCTCGCGCGTCTCCCAGGCGCGCAGGCGCTCCTGGTAGGCGGCCTCCTTCTCGCGCGCCTTCTTCTCAAGGCGCTTCTTGTCGCGCGCCTCGTCCTCCAGCTCCTTGTCGCGGCGCGCGTCCGCCTCCCCGCGGCCTCGCGACCTCTCCCGCTCGCGCTCGCGGTCCCGGTCGCGGTCCCGCTCGCGCTCGCGCTCCCGTTCCCTGTAATTATGTCCACATAAGATCATTTGTAAATAATTAAATTATAATATTATAGAAAAACAAATAGTCAAAAATTCTGTAACATAAAATATAACAAAATTGAATGCATGACATAAGAAGATATAAAAACATGTAAACCCGCCACAGCGTCCCGCGAGGTCGCGTTGGATCTCGCGGCGCGTGCGAATGTAAGGATGCAGTGCGAGCACGGGGGTAGTGTGCGCTCGCTATCGCCGGACTCGCGCTCGTGAGCGATAACGGCCACCTGAGATTAGCGGTAGTGCACAACGTAGTGGAACATACAATAATAAAATACTATACTTTGAAAACAGTAAAACCAATCTTGTTACCTAACAAAATATAACATAACTAATATTACATTTTCTTTTATACATGATGTATATAACATATTTTACAATTCAAATAATAACAACAAATTAAAGTAGTATTAAGGTAAGGTTTCACGAATTTTTCTAATTTGGGGCCGTTCAAGTATTACGTAAGCAGTTTTTTTGCAATTATTGCAATTAAGTTCAGCGACAAAGATATAAGTAATCTATATATATAAAAGGACAAGTACCTGACTGACTGAGGTAAGACGCACGCACAGCCGTAACCGCTGATAGTAGAAATGAGAAATTTGGACAGATGTTTATTTTCATAATCAATAAACCACCGCACGTCGGCATTCTCGCGGGTATAAAGTGCCATGTAGTTCCATTATTGGCTAGAATTTCAGACACTTCCTTAACCATACTATTCTTGCTAGTTTGAAACAAGTCTTTCAATTCTTTGGCAGCACCCACAAAGTTAATGCCATTGTCACTCCACAGATGACGGCAATATCATCTGCCAGCCACAAATCTCCGAAATGCTGCGATAAATGCTTGAGAGGTAAGATCTTGAACCGCTTCTAAATGTGTGGCACGTATTGCCATGCATACAAATATGCAAATATAGCCTTTAGTCGTATGATGTCCACGACCTTTAGATGTTCTGATCAATACCGGTCCAGCGAAGTCAACTCCACTATTTAAAAATGCTCTATGTTGATTTACTCTTACTGCCTGTAAGTTACCCATCAGTAGATATTTTGTTTTAGCCTTATCCACAATACACGTTTTACAACTACGAATACATTTTTTGACAAAAGATTTTAGGCCCACTATCTAATAAGCTGTTCTCAAATACGACATCATTAATTGAATTCCCCCATGAAGTGTTCTAGTGTGAGCTTCATTTACTAACAATTTGGTTATGTGTTGATTTCCAGGAATTATCATTGGGTGTTTTGTTAATTCTGAGATTGATGCATTTTGAAGCCTACCACGTACTCTGAGTTCAATTTCCTTTCCATATACTAAATTTTGATAATATCTTATACACTCTTCTAATATATTCTGCATTTCTATTGCCTGTAAGTGTTTTTCTTTATGTTCTTTTCTTTCTTTCTTTCTTCAAAATTCTTTTATAATATGCTAATACTCTCTTCATTCTGGACATTGTTGAAAATCTTTCCCAAATTCGTTTTTCTTCTACTACAAAATTACATTTAATCTTCAATTCTGTGTCTGTGGTATTTCTTCTCTATTTATTATAAAAGTAGATATGTCTTCCTTAAGCCACTTCGGTCCAGTCCACCAACTTTCGTGACTATTATAGCTAAATCATATGCTGTAATGCCTCTTGTTGCGACGTCAGGTGGTAACCCACCTACTCAACAGACTGAACGTGTCTCTACCTGTTGTTGTCTATTACTCGAGTGATTTCCGCTACTCTATTAGCAACAAATGTATGCCAATGAGCAGGATGTGATTGCAGCCATGAAAGTACCACCGTTGAATCAGTCCAGGCGAATATTCTATCTTTAGGAATTTTCAAAATCATAAGCCCATAAGATCGTTAATAAGATTCGCAAATTGGACTGCGGCACACAGCTCTAATTTAGGATCTGATAATTGTTTTAATGGGGCAACTTTAGTGCGGGATGCAATCATTATAACATGTATTTTATTAGCAAAACCATGCAGTGTAACATGATTATAATTCTCTGAGGTTGTTTTAAACCATCTAGGTATCTTTATGTTTTGTAAATATATTAATATTTCTCTGTAAATAATCCATTCTTCAATCAAGTTAGAAGTTCATCATCCCAACCTAAACTGCAAAGCCACAATTTTTGAATTGAAATCTTCGCACTTATATTACTTCGCACTTATATTACTGTTTTTTTTTTTGTTTAAAAAAAAATTATTTAAAATATAATGCTTACAATGACATTACTCAAAGTATTGTCCATCATTAGAGACCACTTTCTCCCATCTCTCTGGTAGCAATTGAATCCCCCGTCGGAAAAACGACTCATCTTTCGAGGCAATCCAGGAATCAAGCCATTTTTCGGCTTCTTCAAAAGAATGGAAGCGCTGCTCGCTTAAACCGTGCGCCATCGACCGAAACAAGTGGTAATCGGAGGGGGCTATGTCCGGTGAATACGGCGGGTGGGGTAGAACTTCCCATTGAAGTGTTTCCAGGTAAGTTTTGACTGGTTTTGCCACATGTGGCCGAGCATTATCATGTAATAAAATCACTTTGTCGTGTCTCTGCTCGTATAGTGGCCGCTTTTCTTTCAGAGCGCGACTCAAACGCATCAACTGAAGTCGATAGCGAGCTCCCGTGATAGTTTCATTAGGTTTAAGCAGCTCATAATAAATTACGCCCTGCTGATCCCACCAAATGCAGAGAAGAAGCTTAGAACCATGGATATTTGGTTTTGGCGACGATGTTGATGCGTGACCCGGCATGCCCCACGATTTTTTTCGCTTTGGATTGTCGTAGTGAATCCACTTTTCATCCCCAGTGACGATACGGTGCAGAAAACCTTTTCTCTTTTGCCGTTGAAGCAACAATTCACACATGAGAAAACGTCGTTCTACGTCTCTCGGCTTCAACTCATACGGCACCCAATGCCCTTGCTTTTGGATCATTCCTAACGCTTTTAAACGTTTTGAAACTGTTGACGCATCTACTTGTAACGTTTTCCCGAGCTCTACTAACGTCTGACATGGATCTTCTTCAAGCAATGCCTCCAATTCTGTCTTCAAATTTTGTCGGTGCTCCAGAACGCTCTTTGTCTTCAAGGTCAAAATCATTACTTTTGAAGCGCCTAAACCAGTCTCTGCACGTTGTATTCGACAAAGCATTGTCTCAACGAGAATTCTGTGTGCTTCTGCTGCAGATTTTTTCTGAATAAAGCAGTGCAATAAAATTCCCCGCAAAAACACTTTATTTGGCACAAAAGTACACATTTTCACAAAGGGAAAATAAATATGTAGTTGACACTGTAGTAAACACTATTCTACTATAATTTGAGGTTACATATAGTACTACTTTGGTAATTCGTTACCGTACGAAATTCCATGCACAGAGCGCCGCAACGCCATCTTTCAAAAAAACCAGCGAGAACTTATTCACTTATTCCTAATAACAACTGGTGATAACCATCCAAATGGGTCAAGCAAGCGGGCAACATCAGATAGTATAGACCTCTTAGTAATAGGATATTTTATTTTGTATTATTTAGTATTTTATCTTTTCTATCCCATGTTAAACCCAATATTATTATTTTATTATATTAAGTTTTATCTCTACTGTATTTTTTGTTTTGTCCTCTTGTAAATATTCCAAAATTTCTTCTGAATTACTTGACCATTTTTGCATTTCAAATCCTCCCCTTTTTAATACTGTCTTAATTTCATTACACTTCTTCTTTGTTTCCTCCACATTTTCATTTCCTACCATTAAATCATCCATGTAGAAACAATTTTTTATTGCAGGTACAATATCAGGATATTCATGTGCTTCATCATCGGCTAGTTGTTGCAGTGTTCGCACTGCTAGATAAGGAGCTGCAGCAGGGCCGAATGTAACAGTTGTTAGGTTATAGGTTTCAATTTCCTTTTCAGGATTATCTCGCAATACGATACGTTGTAAATTTGTGTGTTCCTGTGTCATGTTGATCATTCGATACATCTTAACAATGTCACCTACTACGCATATTTTATGAGTACGCCATGATGTGATCAAACTTCGAAGATCAGGTTGTAACACTGGTCCCACCATCATACAATCATTAAGAGAATAGCCATTGAATTCCTTTGCAGACGCGTCATAAACTACTCGAACCTTGCTAGTTTCCTTCTCTTCACGAATTACGGCGTGATGTGGTAGGTAAATCGAGCAATAGCTCGATTTACCTACCACATCAGGATAATAATCCTCAGGATAATAATATAAATCAGGATAATAATCCTCTGTTGTTTCAACTTTCTTCATGTAACCCATGTCCATATACTCATCAATGACCTTCGAGTATTCAGTTTTCAATACTTCAGATTTTACAAATTTCCTTTCTAAACATTGAAATCTCTGTATCCTTTTTTGTTGTATTTTTATATATATTTTTTTTTCACACATTTCTTCTTCCTTTGTAAATATTTTCTTCTTTGTATACGACTCTGTTTCTATTTCCCAGAACTTTCTTAACATATCATTGTCTTCTTTAACTATTCTAGTGATAGTGTTATTATATTGTGTTCTTTGCTATTCATTGTTACTTTGTTTTCTTTTTGACCTGACAATATCCACCCCAAACATGTTTTCTGTGCCACTACTCCTTCATTCATCTTAAGTACACCTTCTTCTATAATCTTACAAAAGATGTCAGAGCCCAGCAATATATCTATTCTGCCCGGTGTGTTATATGTAGGGTCAGCCAATGGTAGTGTTTGAAGCTGTGAACAATTAATCGCGATGTGTTTTGATGGTAATCTTGTAGATATAGTCTTCAGCATATAAGTTTTAACTTGAATGATATCATTTGCATTAAATCGTGATGTAATTGTTAGATCAACTAAATGTTTTATTGGTGTTATTGGTGTTTGATTTCCTTCTCCCACTCCAGAGACAACACCGTCAATATTCGTTTTTGATAAACCCAAAAGGTCAACTACTCTTGCAGAAACGAATGAAGCTTCAGATCCCTGGTCAATCAATGCACGAAGTAGATGTCTGTGTCCACAACATGATTTAACTTCTACTTGTGCTGTAGCAAGTAGCACTTCATGATCAGGTTGATGTTGAGAAAAAGGTGCAGTTGTAATCCTCTGCTCTAATTGTACTGCTTTATCGAAATCCTTTTTTTCATTAGTGTCTCTAGACTGGTGTAACAGAGAGTGATGTTTCTTGTGGCAAACTCGATATGATGTTGCTTGTTTACATTTCAAGACGTTGTGGTTAGATATGAGGCAATTGAAGCATAAACGATTCTTTTTGACGACGTCTTGCCGTTGCTCCACAGACAGCTTTGCAAAATCTTATATTGAAATAGGTAGTGACAATCTTTGCAATAAGTAGGGGAGAGGGGGGCAGATTCGAACGATTTTTAAACTTTGTGTCATATCTAAAAATTCTACAATTCTTAACTTCTTTACTATTCCACAATGCTTAGTTCAACTATTGTGCTATAAAATCATAGCGTCATATGTAGAAGAATATATAAGTGAAAGGTGCAATATCAATTTTAGTAGCAGTAGTCAAACGTTCAAAGCTGCCCGCCTTCCGGGGTAGCTTTGAACATATATGGGGCAGTTTTGAACAATCATTAAATTCAATGAAATTAAAAGCTTATTAAACTTTTAAGTAATTTTATTAATAGACTTAACATTAGAAACGACGGAGATCAAATATCAGTACCAAGTTAAGACCTAAAAAATATAAAATACCTTTTTTAATATTGCGGTTGTACTAGTACCAGTGTTAAAGAACATTAGTCTCAGTATTAATAAACTTTAAAAAACATACAAACAAAAAAATAACTTTGGCTTTGTAGAAGTAATTAACATTGTGAGACCAATCATACAATATATCTAAGATTATAAAAATAAAACAAAATATTATTTTAATAATTATTACCTTAATTTGAACTTAGAGAAATTAAATTTAAAGGAAAACATGGATTACTTCTGAAAAACTAACGTAGCACTTTTGTCCTCTTTCTCATGAAATAAAAAGTTATACAAGCTACCTTTTCAGATATGTAACAGTTAAACCATGACTATTTTTTTCTACAACTTTTCCTACAAATAACAATGACATTCAGTAAATTAAAGTTTCCAATATTTATTACGTTGTAGTCCAATTTGATTTCGTAGTCTTCATACGCACCGGTATCAGTATCTTCATTCTCTTCACAGTAAATTGTCACTTCCTCTTCTGATTCCAAATATATTTCTGTGTCAGTTCCGTGTGAAGAAAAGTTCAGTATAGTTTTGTTTTTCTTTCGCGGTATTTTTTTTGTACGTTTTTGTCTTCAAACAACTAAGTTCAGAATTTTTTCTTTTTTTTGAGCCTGTAATTTTTCTAGTCGTGTCTTTTGAACAATCTTCAAAACTGCCCCCTTCATTTTGTTCAAAGCTGCCTCAGTGGTATTTGAAAAATAACAAACGTTTTTTTTTAAAGTAAAAGTTAAAAAATCATATAAATCTCTAGTTTATTGCATGATATATGAAACATTCTAACTAAAAGAGAAATAAATAAAACCACATACCTTGAATTGGATCCCTGCGATCCTTACGCGTTTGTTTAAAAATGCATAAAATTTTAACTCAAAATCAAACACTCCTCGTAACTCAACGGCTGGCTCTCATATATCAATGGTGACAAGTGACATGTGTGCAGGTTAGTGCTCCCACTACTCAAAAAAAAAGTACTAAAATTTCTTTTGAAAATAGCTCTGTTAACACATATTTTCAAAGGTGCCCCTGTTCTAACCTACCCCCCTCTCCCCTACATATAGGATGTGTACTTACACCGGCGTGTGCAGATTGAAATATATTTTCACTTTTTATAGTTTCAGTTGTGACGTGAAATAATTTATGAGTTTGAGACTTCTCTTTAGAATGTATTGACGTTGGCATAATTAATTCTAATGTACAGAATTTTGGGAAGAAGAAACCCTTTCAACATATCCCAAGTTGGTAGTTGATCGGTGTTATTTTTATAAGTAAATTCCTCCCAATCCTTTAAACTCTCCGGGTCTAATTTCTGACTGACCAGAAATATTATTATAGGATCCCAAGAACTGATGTTACAAATTAACAATATAGGTGTTGCAAATTAATAATAAATTATTTAAACTATTTATACATTCTATTGTTGTATCCAAAATATTTTAAATTTGACTAGATGAGTGACTACTAACCTTTTTCGGACCAAATAATCTTTTTAAGAATGATTTTTTTCAAAATCGTTTTTTTATTCCCAAAACGTCTCTTAAGTAAATCCCAAGCTTGTACATAATTGGAACATTTAAACTTAAAATTTAAAAATGTTTCTGTTCACCTTGTCTTACGATATTTTAAAATTATTTTCCCACTTTTTGTCGAATTCTGGAGGCATTGCATGTTAAGTGGCAGAACTCATATTTTGTTATCCGTCAGATTATATCCGCCATTTTCATTTATTTCCATTGAATTTCCATGATTCCGTTGTTACTTTTGTTGTTTTTATAAAGTTCCTTGTTTTGTTAAGTTTAATGTTGTTTTCTGGTTATTCTGTTTATTTTATATTTTGTATTATGTTTGTTAGTTTGACTTTTTCATACTTTGACACATGAGTAAAGCTGGATCAAGCAATGCTTGCATTTTTTCTTCACCGAAGAAAAAGCAATCAAAGAAATATCCAATGAAATTATTTGAAATGTGAAAGTGACTGTTATTAATGTGCTTAAACATGTAGAAGAAACGCTGCCGAAAAAATCGTATGAATATAAATGCGATATTATCAAATAAACCGACGAAATTATAGCAATGCGGTGGACAGTTTCGTCATTAATGTTAATGACAGTTCCGCAGAATCCTCCGAATCCCCTGAATTCTAATAAATTATTGAATACAAAATAGTAGATAGATTCATTATCCTCATAGTTTCAGGCTTGCAGAAAATCTATATATATATAAAAAGAACATATCTTTTGACTGACTGAGGTAAGACGCACGCACAGCAGTAACCGCTGATGGTGGAAACGTGAAATTTGGACAGATGTTTATTTTCATAATCTGGACATCGACTAAGAAGGGATTTTGGAAAATTTTAACCCTAAAGGGATGAAATAGGGGTTGAAAGTTTGTATCATTTTTTTTAAATCGGCACCGATTTTTATAAAATTTAAAATTCAGACTTAAAAACATTTCATTGAACACGTGTTTCATGGTTTTTTTAGAATTCACCCCCTAAGGGTGCAAATAAGGGGTTGAAAGTTCGTATGATTTTTTTATAAAAATCTATGGCGATTTAAAGAAAAAATCTTTAAATCGTCATAGATTTTTATAAAAAATTTAATTCAGACTGTTTAAAAATATTTTATTGAACACGTGTTTCGTGGTTTTTTTTAGAATTCACCCCTAAGGATGCAAATAAACAGGTGAAGCTGCGCGCGCCCACTAGTACTACACAGGGTGGAAGAGGCAGCGCTTCCTATACTGAAACTGCATATACGGTAAAATATTGCAAACCCAGAGCTAAAGAAATTAATCAAGGTACCTCAACAGTTTAGACGTAGGATTTTTTTTCATTTCACGATTTTTATCCAAACCTTTATTTCGTGTGCGCCTTTGTTTCGTTACACACACATACACATACTGCTACAAAAATACTACTAAGCGTTGCCGATCTTCTACATTCATATTCTACTTTTCATTCATACAACACATAACCGAACGAGAAAGAACGATATTTCTCGTTCTTTGTCACGCAATTACCTATTTTTTTAAATAAATCTAAACAACGTTCAAAGCTCTTATTAAAATTGCTTAATAAATTCATACTTTATTTTTTTACTCTATAATGAAATTATTTAGAAACAATGCATGTTTATTAAACCACCCACAAAATTATATTCAACATTTTTAACACATAAAATGATATTGAACTACGATAGATAGGTACTAACATTTAAGATTAGTTTTACATCGTCGTCGTCGCATTTTCCTTTTACTACCATTAATATTTTTATCATAAGTAATATTAAAAACTCCCCATTTGTTTATTTCTAGTCTTAAAAGAATGTATTTTTGATGGTCCCCCAAATACTGACACACAATAGTTTTACATTTAAAAGTACTACTTAATACTCAGTAATCACATGCAATATTCGTCACAATCATAATATTAATATTAAACAATACTTAATAATCACTCAAAATCTAAAGACGTCAAAATAAAGTGAACAACAAGACTGGTGTCGAGGTTAAGCGCGGCGTTAAGTTCTGCCACTCAACACGCAATACCTCCAGAATTCGGCAAAAAGTGGGGAACGGAGTGTCTTAACACTAGGTTCCCTCTGCCTACCCTGCTGTGTGCGGGATACAGCGTGAAGCTGATTAAAAATCATTGTAATAGATTTATTGTTGATTTAATAAATTTATTGATTAGGCTTTTAAATTGAAATAAAATATAAAAAAAACATACTTGTTGTAAATTATTAAAAAAATTTTTGCAATCGCCACACTGACGGCTGATCACTTGCAACACTGACAACTTTGTCAACGTTGATGTCAAAAGATTTAAAGTTTTGTTATTGAATATTATAATATGTTGTTTGTATTTTGCTCTTTTATCGGTTAACTTATTTGGTTCAAACTCTAGTGTGTTATTCGGACTTTAATAGTGCTGCTTCTCTCATTACCTGCCTATCCTACATACCTGATTGACCACGACTTCGGTTTAAGAACTGTTATGTACGATATTTAGCCATAACTCGCAAAATTTAAGATATTCGAGTGAACAATATTTACATCTAAGTCGAGAAACTAATCATCAATACAGATTTACTGTCAATGTATGGGCTGGAATTCATCAAAATGAAATATTAGGGCTAGTTTTTATGGACGGCAATTTAAATACTACGAAATTTTTAGAATTCATACGCGGCCCCGTAACAGAATATGTCGACCAGATCCCCTTAGATGTATATCATAAGATGTGGTTTCAGTTAGATGGAGCACCCGCACACTGGAGTGCTTGCTAGAAACACGCTCGCGAGCATATTTGGAGAACAATGGATCGGAAGGAATCGGACCTCGCCGGTGGCCTGCCCGTTCCCCTGGGCATGTAAAAAATGAAGTTTATGCGTCAGAAATGCATACAGAAGACGAGCTCCGGCAAAGAATTACGCATGCTTTTGATAAAATTAAAGACTTAGCCGCGCAGGGGGATCTACTGAGTAAAGTAAGACAATATGTTACGCAGGTACAATTTATGTATTTCAAGTGGACAGAAATAATATGATAATAGTGTGTGTAAAGTGTATTCCTAAGAGTAGCGTTGATTTAATATCACTTCGCCGCCATTAGCTTACATACCTACGCTAGTTGCTCGACTCGATTACTTGACTGAAGCGTGTGCGACGTCGCCGCTGTGACGGTTAAGTGCGTGCGTATGTGTGCGTGTTCATAATATTCTTTACAAATGGCGTTTTATTTTAAAACGATAATTTTATTATTTATTATTATAAGTATAGATTTTGTTTGAAAAAATAACTTTTAATTTTTGGGAATTATTTTTTTTCTGAATTATATTAGGCTTTTATAGAGTAGTTGAAACTGTGGTTTCATTTAAAGTGGTGCTTACACTTCCACCTGTATAAGAATATATAACGTAAGCGTGCTCACCTCTCGCGGTCCCGCTCGCGCTCGCGCTCCCGCTCGCGCGCCTCGCGCTCCCGCTCGCGCACCTCCCGCTCCCGCTCGCGCTCGCGCTCCCGCTCGCGCTCCCGCTCCCGCTCCCGCTCGCGCTCGCGGTCGCGCTCCTCGCGCTCGCGCTCGCGCTCCTTGTCGCGCTCGTCGCGCCGGTCCTTGCTCCTGCAACACCGCTTACTACTACTTATAATTATCATATGACGAGAAAGAAAGCTCTTTATTAAATATTTTTAAATTTCGAAGTGTCATTCGACAATGATGAAAGAAAAATACTTAGTTAGAACGTATAAATAACGTAAACGTAACATATAAAAAAGAAAGTTAGCTTTTTTTTTATTTATGTGTTCATTCGACGACTCAAAAGTGCTTATAAGAGTTTATTTGGATAAAGAATATTTTGAATTTGAATTTGGATGGCTTAGTTCACGCACGGGTTCAAATCCCGCTACGTTCAACTTTTTTACGTTTTCTATAAAAGTATTTTTCTTTCCTAGTAGGATAACCCGTAGGATAACACTGAGTATAATCATCTATTTAGGGTCAGAAAAACACGTGCAAAATTACAGGATGCGAAAATATGCTTCCTTATTAAAAATTTGCCATATTCTGACCGAGCAGTCCAGTTGTACCAAACCAAACTAGTTTAAGTAGTTTTAAGATATGGGTATTACACGAATAATGATGACATCTACACGTGTAATATATAATAGATTGATGGTTAGAGATTAAAAAATTGAAAATGTACAACTTTAACGAATCTATAACGCATCATAACATTTTTTAACAGTCCAGACTACATTAACAATGTCTTTTTTTATTAAAACTCTTAACATACGGTTCTTAACTTTTTTTCTCTATTTTATTATTATATTAAAACGTACCTGGAATGACTCCTTCGCCGGCGGTCTTTATCCCTATCCCGCTCCCGTTCCCGCTCCCTGTCTCTATCCCGCTCGCGCTCTCTGTCCCGGTCGCGCTCGCGCAGGCGGTCGCGCTCCGCCTCCTTGTCCCGGTCCTTGTCCCGGTCCTTATCCCGGTCCTTATCCCGGTCCCTGTCCTTGTCCTTGTCGCGGTCGGGCTTGTCGTCGCGCTTGCGGCGCACCACCACGTCCGCCTCCTCCTGTATCAGAGAACCTAGTATCAGATACTCAATCCCCATACATTGCGTGTTGAATGGACACCCACAACCGTCGCGTCCATAGTGTCCTTACATGACTGCGAGGGCGGGGGAGGGGGGGGGGGGGGGGGGGGGGNGGGGGGGGGGGGGGGGGGGGGGGGGGGGGGGGGGGGGGGGGGGGGGGGGGGGTTACCTTCATGCTCTCGCGGAACTTGCCGATCTCGCGGTGGATGACGTCGCGCTTCTCCTCCGAGATGTCGGCCTCCTCCAGCACGCGCGCCGTTTTGGAGATTGCCTCCTCTGTAACATGGCATACATACTAATTTAATTAAAACAATCAAATTAGACAAACATTTATGATTTATCAAAAAATGCATTTCGCATTTTTTTTTTACAATTTTATCTCTAGTATTTACAAAAGAAGAAGGAAGAAGATCAAGGCTTTGTATAGATTTTCAAAAATTAAGCAAAATTGTAGTTCCCCAATCGCAACCTTTTCCTTTAATCGAGGATTTAACGGTCAAAACGAGGAATTGTATTATAATTTTGATGTAAACTCAGCGTTCTGGTTCATACCTCTTAAGATGGAAGATAGACATAAAATAGGGTTTGTTACCCAGAATGCACACTGTCACTGGACATGTTTACCTTTTGGCCTAAAAACTTCACCCGCCATTTTTCAGAGAATCTTAAGTACCAGTAAAAAATAACCACCCACCCATGCCCATAAGAAAGCACAAAC
Organism: Heliconius hermathena; assembly: GCA_013403705.1. Classification (NCBI taxonomy): domain Eukaryota; kingdom Metazoa; phylum Arthropoda; class Insecta; order Lepidoptera; family Nymphalidae; genus Heliconius; species Heliconius hermathena. The sequence goes on along the minus strand of JAAIXJ010000521.1, from coordinate 27,780 downwards.
TGTCAGATTTTACTGATATTACATAGACGATATTTTACTGGAAACAATCTTAAAAGAAGGTTTTAAATAAAAATTCACGAAATGCAACTTTGTACAAGACTCTGGGAAATATTTAGGACACATAATAAATTTCTATGGAAAATATGTACCAAATATGTCAATAATTCTGGATCCATTACATAATTTATTAAGATAAGGAGAAAAAATTGTTTGGTCTAATAAATGTCAAGAATCATTTGATACTATGAAAAAACTTCTATGCTCTAACCAATTCTGACAATCTTTGATCCAGACCTATCAATACATATTTTTTCACAAAAATTAAACAATTCCCAAAAATAAAAAAAGTTATATATGCAGGGGAAAATGTTGATATTTTACCAAATGTACTGAAACAAAATAAAATACAGAATCATCATCTAATACAAGACCGACAAATTGCCTTAGAAAATAGTATAAAATCACATATATGTTGAAAACGGAAATCGGATAAACCGGAAAAACTAGATGAATTGAAAATCGAACACAAAGTAAACACGGATCACAAACAGTTACAGACAAAACTTATCCATATTACAAAACTTATTCCAGTAGTAATAGATGATTAACTACGGGGGGCCGGGAGATGTACGGGAAGTGCGCGACACTCAGCATTCAGATTCAATTTACCGTGTAATAAATAACTTTTAATCTCTAATAAATAACGAATAATCTGTGAAACTCTGGAGCTAGCTATGACGTTGACGTGATACACGTCACAATAGAAAGAAAGGTTTAACTCTTAAAAACAAGGGAGAATATATTTTAATATTTAATTAATACGAACTGGTGAAGTAATAGCTTTAAATGTTGTTTTTCTTTTCAGGTTAGTTTGTGATTGATTAATGTTAAAGAATGTTTGTAAAAATGTAAACATTTGTTTATGAAATAAATCTCTTCAGAGCAACTCAATTGTAGTTGTAGTTTTACTGTCCCCTCTATTATCCAAGGATACCTTTCTGCAGCATCTCGTAGTTGTTGATGTCGTCCTGGTAGTCGCGGTACAGCTGCTGCAGGCGCCGCTCCGCCGCCTCGTCCAGCGCGCGCTGCGCCGCGTCCAGCCACGCCTCGCCGCCCCCGTCCCCGTCGGCCCCGCCGCCCCCACCGGCCTCGCCGCCCCCACCGGCCCCGCCGCCCCCGCCGCCCTCGCCCGCCAGCCGCGAGCGCTGCTCCGCTGCGGGTGTCAGTACATCACTAATACATTGCCATAGGACCTAAACACCTTATTATAAACTTAAATTAAATATATCTATCAAAAACACTTGATTATAAAATCTATATAAAACTAACTTTTATATGTATCAACGAGAGCCTGCATCTTCCCATCGGTGCGCGCCAGCAGCTTCTTGTCCGCGAGCGGCCTCTCGTGCAGCAACCTGACGCACCTCAGAGCGGCCTCGGGGCCGGCAAACTCGCAGAAGCCAAATGTGCTAACCCTCTTCCAGCTGACGACGGGCCCGCACGCTCCCAGCACCGCACGGATCATTGCGTCAGGAGCTCGACTTGATATATTACCTGGAATGTACAGTTAACATATTATGTTATGTATTCTGGAGATGTTACGGGGTTCCAGAACCATAATCGTAACTATGAAATAATTATGGAGTTCCGAATGTGCCAGTTGAGCAAATTACCTAGCCAATGTCACATTGTATTGAGAACCCGAGTAGGAGGTTGTACAGTAAAAAGAAATAATGTTACATAACAGAAGAATGCATGTTACAATGAGATCCAGTGAAAACTTTACCTTCACATATAAGAAAGAAAATATGGATAGTTGTTGACAGGTTTATTCTTTTTGCCTTGCCAAGCAACACTAGTGCTTAGTATGAACTAGTAATAAATATGAAGAAGTTATGTTATAAGAGACCAGTCTAATTTCAGTATAATTGAGGCCAGTCCTGGCGCAGGGGCACTAAGTGTGACTGTAAATCGACTGATTGTGGGTTCGATCCCCACTCGAGGAGATGAAATATTTACTTAAATTTATATTTCCATTTCTTTGCTCTGGTGTCGAGGCAAAGCGCGGCGTTGAGTTCGCCTACTCAACACGCAATGCCTCCAGAATTCGGCAGAAAGTGGGAAACGGAGTGTCTTAACACTAGGTTCCCTCTGCCTACCCTGCCGTGTGCCGGATACAGCGTGCTGATTTATTTATTTTTATTATGTTATAAGAGAAACAGGAATAACCAACATTACAAACTCAATCAATAACCATCTAACACATTTTTAAGAATAAAATTGTTAGATACAGATTATATGGATTTTAATATGTTCTTTAAATGTGTCATTTTCTTATATGCTTTGCAGCCTTTATGGATATCTATGGATGTCAACCAAGGCAAAAAGCACATTTTGCCAGAGTATTTTGGTCTACAATTCTGTGTCCTTGAGCATATTTGATGCAGTGGTATGGTTGCATACAATAGTTTTTAGAATTGTCATACTGCTGACATTTTTGGTTCTTCTATGATAACTGAATGGTGGTTGATGTATTTACGATTCTTCACTGCTTTGATATTAAGACTCTGATGTACGGTTGCAAAATATGAAAGTAGATATTTTTTCAGAGCCATATTTTTCCAATAACTTTATCTCAGATAATGTTTGATTTGTGATTTTGTATATGAAATCAGTTTTATTAGCAATACTTTCTAGAAGTTTGGTAAGCTTTGTAATATCTTCAATTCTATATTATAAGAGGAGGTTTTGCTATCTTTGTAGTAGTATGTTTTTCAGTATTTTCTTTCAACACCATGAGTAATGTGCTGAAACGATTTAAGTCCTTAATCCTCTCTGGCAACAGTAAGGAATCATTTTTCCTTTTTTGGCATTGCATTGGAATGGCATTCTCTGCCAGGTGGGAGGAAGATGATTTTCGGATTCAGTATCCAAATTGTATTAGTTCCTTGAATAAGTTATCGCTGTTTTTTTTTGTTTAAAAAAAATAATTTAAAATATAATGCTTACGATGACATTACTCAAAGTATAGTCCATCATTAGAGACCACTTTCTCCCATCTCTCTGGTAGCAATTGAATCCCCTGTCGTAAAAACGACTCATCTTTCGAGGCAATCCAGGAATCAAGCCATTTCTCGGCTTCTTCAAAAGAATGGAAGCGCTGCTCGCTTAAACCGTGCGCCATCGACTCAAACAAGGGGTAATCGGAGGGGGTTATGTCCGGTGAATACGGCGGGTGGGGTAGAACTTCCCATTGAAATGTGTTTCCAGGTAAGTTTTGACTAGTTTTGCCACATGTGGCCGAGCATTATCATGTAATAAAATCACTTTGTCGTGTCTCTGCTCGTATAGTGGCCGCTTTTCTTTCAGAGCGCGACTCAAACGCATCAACTGAAGTCGATAGCGAGCTCCCGTGATAGTTTCATTAGGTTTAAGCAGCTCATAATAAATTACGCCCTGCTGATCCCACCAAATGCAGAGAAGAAGCTTAGAACCATGGATATTTGGTTTTGGCGACGATGTTGATGCGTGACCCGGCATGCCCCACGATTTTTTTCGCTTTGGATTGTCGTAGTGAATCCACTTTTCATCCCCAGTGACGATACGGTGCAGAAAACCTTTTCTCTTTTGCCGTTGAAGCAACAATTCACACATGAGAAAACGTCGTTCTACGTCTCTCGGCTTCAACTCATACGGCACCCAATGCCCTTGCTTTTGGATCATTCCTAACGCTTTTAAACGTTTTGAAACTGTTGACGCATCTACTTGTAACGTTTTCCCGAGCTCTACTAACGTCTGACATGGATCTTCTTCAAGCAATGCCTCCAATTCTTTGTCTTCAAATTTTGTCGGTGCTCCAGAACGCTCTTTGTCTTCAAGGTCAAAATCATTACTTTTGAAGCGCCTAAACCAGTCTCTGGACGTTGTATTCGACAAAGCATTGTCACCATATGTCTCAACGAGAATTCTGTGTGCTTCTGCTGCAGATTTTTTCTGAATAAAGCAGTGCAATAAAATTCCCCGCAAAAACACTTTATTTGGCACAAAAGTACACATATTCACCAAGGGAAAATAAATATGTAGTTGACACTGTAGTAAACAATATTCTACTATAATTTGAGGTTACATATAGTACTACTTTGGTGATTTGTTACCATAGGAAATTCCATGCATAGACTGCCGCAACGCCATCTTTCAAAAAACAGCAGCAACTTGTTCAAGGTCCTAATACTGAGCTGAAACCTGGCTTTAAAAGCATCTGTTATGGAGGTATGGGATGCACTATGGGGCAGGCTAGAAATAGACCAAGATGGAGATTTTGCTGTACTAGCTTCTATTACTTTCTTTAATGCAAGTGGCATTCACTAGTAAGAGATCAGTCAGTCAAGATGGAAGGGAGCCTGGGCTGCCCACATCCTTACAGTCTTAATATACTTAACACGACTGGGTAAAAATTACCATATAATAATAATATATACATAGTTTCCTATGTTGAACACCTGTATATTAAAATGTTTTTTTTATTATGCTCTAAAACAAATAGTAAGATATAATATTTATTAAAATTTATAACACATGCAATAAACAGATTCAAAAAGACAACTTTTTCTTCATATTATTTAAAATTTAGCAATGATTTTTTTTTCCTTTGGGAATATGCAAAATGAGATTAAATAATATAATAGGATACTATACTGTTACTATTATAACTACCAATCAACTTTGAAAAAACTGTCAGTCTTTGTGTTAATACTTAATTATGCTTGCCATTTTGACAACTACTACAAATAGGTGTTTTCTTCGTTATTTTTGTGTAAACTCAAAATAAATTGCTTTTTAATATTTATGGAATATGGCAAATTAACAATGTGCAATGTATAAAAAGCATAACTAAGCATTTGACAATTCTTTTAACTCATCTCGGGAATTTCGATTGACCCAAGACCTTTCTTGGGTTCTTATTATCTTTAACAATAAGATAGGCATAGAAATTCCTAGCATTGAGAAGTTCATAAAATTTTCTCTAAAGGGATGGTACCAACTGTTAGCAATGTGGGGAGCGCATCTCTTGTTTAACCTAAAGTGGCAAATCTCTTAATTATGTATTATAGAAAAATAGATATGTACGTTTTTATTACCTCTGTAATATTTTTTACAGAATAGCGACAAACACCGTGTTAAAGGACAGACAGAGAATCGACATATCAAATAAATGATAAACATTGATCACTATAAAAACTTTAATTCTGACAAAAACCTCAATTGCAATCATCACTTTTTTCATAGATCAAAATTCTATGTAAATGATTAAATAATATGTTAGACATTATTTACCTATAAAAACAGTAACTGGTGTTCCATCGGTGTCTTTAGCACCATTAGCAGGCCGAGACTGGGGCCTCTGAGCAGCCTTGCCAGCTGCATTCTGTGCCGGAGCTGGGAGGAGGGCGGAGCGCCCGCCGGCCACCGCGCCGCCACCGTACGCACCCACCATTACCTGAAATGACAAATATTCACATACAAGAACACAATTTGTATGATTATATTCTAAAATATTGGTATCCTAATTAATATATTTTTATTTCTATGGAAATTTAAAACCAGCTAATAGTTACATATATATTTATAAATTATTTGCTTAAATTCTGGGTAAACTTGTAGACCACTATACAGCTAGTAGTGTTTTTACTAAAGACCGCGATATTTGCTGGTTGGAGATAAAAGCCTTAAACTCCATACAAGCAAGATAGTTTTCACAAACCTAACCTAGCGTTTACAACGACTTTAAATAAAAGTATGCTCTAGTGAGATAGGTTAAACATTAGGTGTTGACAGTAAGCCGTGTTACATACGTGTGTTGCCATGGGCATGGTGACCACCCCCGGCGGCATCCCGTACGGCACGAGAGGCGGTCGAGGTGGAAAGGACATCGCACCCCGAACCTCGCTCGCGAACAATCACAAACTCATCAACTCAGCACTGTTGAGAAACGCAAACGACATACACGTACACAGATAACTGCCAGTTTTTAACCTCATATATACAATCAATGGCAGCCCTCGCTCAGTCAAATGTTTAATTTGTTATTTTAATTTTGAATAAGTAAGTAAGTAAGATATTTAGCTAATAAAATAACGCTTCAGTTGCACCGACATCGACATTACAAATCAAATCGGCCATATTTTCACGCCACAGAGTATCGCAAGCCCTGCCCAAGTGCCCACAGCCTCACAGATCCACAACTAGCATATATATGTTCCTTCATATATTATATGCCCTTTATGTGGTCACAACTGACAATCTTTCAGGGAACTACTGCTACTCCACAGACTGTACAAATTAGGATGCTGTAAATTTAAAATTATTTGTGCCACTGTACGATACCGGTAGTTAGTAAACTACCTTGAGGTATATATAATTATAATGTAAATGCTTATAATTATAATTTGTACTGAAGGATAATAGAATACAAAATAGAATTTCATGGTATCATGTATGGTACCGTGCAGATGTTTATTGCAGTATGTGTAAATGTTTTACCTTGATATACAACAACAACATGCGGAAATATTTTAAGAGTATCTCTAATCTCTCTATCTCTCTCTCTCTCTTCTATACAGACCTAGTTTTCTAACGAGGTACGAAAGACAAAATTATTTCTTTATTTTATATGAAAAGTGCAAGTAAAAATTCACATGGTGCTAAACAGCTTAATTTATGTATTTAAATTTGATTAGTCTTATTCGTAATATTGTTTATTTAAAAAACGAATAACGGGTTGGGAACTTATAAAACATTTTAAATAATTAAACCAATATATTAACATAATTCAGTGGATCATGTCTTACCTGGAAAATAGAATCGCAGCATCTTAGAATATTGTTCAGTGGTATGGAGAACTCACCTTGCGAGTCATTCTCTGTTTATAGAACGAATATAAAAAAAAATTTGCGGCGCCTATTATTTTCGAACGGTATTTCAAAAAAGTTCACGAACAAAGTTTAGGTATTACGTAAATTTTTAGTCATAGCTGGTTTAATTATATATATATTAATACATAGTTGTATTTTGTTATGTTAGTGTTGTTTTCCTTTTTACATTTCACTTCTGAAACCTAATTGTATTTTATAAAAATATGAAAGAGTAAAATAACTTAACGTAACTGGCGTAACTGCGAAAGCATTAATTTTGTATCTAAAAATATTAATTTGTAAATTTTTATTTGTGTTTTACATATAAATTTCCATTTTTTTCTTTATTTGTAATTTAAATTCCCTCTTCCCTACAAATTTCATTATTGCAGCCACACGAGGTGTAACCGATAGGTTTGATTACGCGCACGCATAGACGGGCTGACAAGAAGCTTAAATTATTCTGCACTCCAAGGAATGCTTTCATGGTAGAGGTTGTGGTAGTAGATATATTTCACCTCAATAATTTTACTCACTGGAACGATAATGTGGAATAAATTATTATTTATAAAAAATGTATTTAAAAATATTATTAAAATTTATTTTCATACAAAATATTTTATATTGTTATTATAATATATTATTTAACTAATAGTCAATAGGAACTACTAATGTAAATATTACTACACTTATAATTTCTACAAAGTATGTAGTTACAACAAATATTTTAAACAATTTCCCAAATTGACCGTGGGAACAGTCAACATAGTTATAAAAAATAAAATATTTAATTTAAAAAAGTAAAAGTAGTCATTTGATTTGAAGTGTAATATGTTCTTTGCATATTTTTTATAATAGAAACATATTACAATATAATTGCAGATTGTTAGTGACTAGAACAAATGAAGATATATTAACAATGATGGGGCAAGTTAAAGTGACTTCTTAAACATTTCTATTTAAGAAGTTACTTTTATATGTTTCAATATTGAATTACATATATTTATACACATTGCATTCTTGTAATGCGGTGCACACTCGACAAGGCAATATATCACAGAAGCTTATGTAGTATTTTAAAGTTATATAGGTACTCTAGACACATTACAAAGTCTCTCTTGTTTAATATTCTCTAAGAAATACAAACACTTTATTTAAGGTAAATTACAATTTGGTAGTCGTGATTACCTACATTCTTTATACGCGTGTAATATAACACAAATTTCATGACTTTAACTCTTCCGTCCATTCATCGCTAGTTACATTTTAAACATACCTAGTGGGACGTCATTTTGAAATTTTACACCCATATATAGCTATTCCAAAATTATGTGTGTTGTATTTTGAAATTTGATGTCATGAAATTTAGCACCACAAAATATTAAAATTTGTAGACCCAGTTTTCTCCCGAAAAGTGCGTTGTAATTTATGGATGACTTTTTAGCATTTTTTCTTGTCATCGTGACCGTCGGGCGTGGCGTCGTCCAGCTGTCGCACGCGCCGCCGCCCGAGCAGGCGCGCGCCCGCGTAGCCGGCCGCCGAGCCCAGCAGCAGCGCCGCCGCGCCCGCCTTGGCGCCCAACACCAGCCCCACGGGGCCGCCCAGCAGCGCGCCCGCCAGCGCGCCGCCTCGTGCTCGCGGTGCGCCAGCGCGGCCGCCTGCACGTGCTGCCACGCGTCGTGCAGCGCGCGCAGCTCGGCCTGCAGCGCCGCCCAGCCGCGCAGCGCCGCCTCGCGCTCCGCCAGCTGCAGCGCGCGCGCGTCCACCTGCAGCTGCAGCAGCTCCCCGCCGGCCTCGCCCACCACGCCCACCGACTCCATGGAGGTCACGCTGCCCGCCGCCTGCTCCTCCCCCGCCCCCGTCGACGCGCTCGTGAGCGACGAGTCTGTAAAAAGTTGTGAGTTACCCCAACACATCAGTATATGACTATAAATTATCTTTTCGTGTCTTTTTACAAGAAATAAGTTTAAATTTATAAACAAAGACCGACAAACCCATGCATTGTTTATTATTAGGTCTGGTTGTTATTTAATCCACCAGTTCAAATTCCCACTAATGGAATTTTGTGGTGCAATTACATTGAACCTTTAATTTACATTGAATAACCAGGATAACATTGAGATCTGCCATCCAATATATACTATCTAAAAATTTACAAAAAAACTAATAAATTTCTGAAGTAAAAATTTCCAGCCACATAAATAAATGTATAAAAAATAATAAATTAAAATTAATAAATAAACTTAAATATTATATCTAATAATAAATTGATTCAAAGCGGCGGGTGTATGACAGAGATACGTTCCATAATGAAATAAATAGAGGAAGAGGCCAGTCGTGGCGCAGGGGCACAAAGTGTGACTGTAAAACCAACTGGCTGTGGGTTCGATCCCCACTCGAGGAGATGAAATATTTACTTAAATTTATATTTCTATTTCTTCGCTCTGGTGTGGAGGACAAGCGCGGCGTTGAGTTCTGCCACTCAACACGCAATGCCTCCAGAATTTGGCAGAAAATGGGGAACATAGTGTCTTAACACTAGGTTCCCTCTGCCTACCCTACAGTGTGCAGGATACAGCGTGAAGCTGATTTATTTATTTATTTTTAATGAAATAAATAACTTTAATAGCTTCCTCAGAGCACTAAATGAGAAATATGAATCCTCACAAAATCAAATTAAAGAATACATTTTAGCTGCAAATTATTCTTGACCTTTGCAATTACAACGTTAAACATTTGAATCAATAACAAGTAAACATAGTTGTGGTTGTTCAGTTGTAGGATCCACTGTCCATCAATTTCCTCGCAAACACTTCGGAGAGTTAAACAATTCGGAGGTTGTGGGTGACTCAGTGGAACATTCGTCTGGAACCACTTGCGTGTAAACTCAGCTCTACCGCGTTCGCAAAAAAATAAGACAAATGACGGACGTTAAAACTGCCCGACTAGTCTATATCTATATATATAAAAGGACATGTACCTGACTGACTGAGGTAAGATGCACGTACAGCCGTAACCGCTGTGCGTAGAAATGAGAAATTTGGACGGATGTTTATTTTCATAATCGGGACATCCACTACGAAGGGATTTTGAAAAATTTTAACCCTAATGGGATGAAATAGGGGTTGAAAGTGTGTATGGATTTTTTTTATATCGGTACCGATTTTTATAAAATTTGAAATTCAGACTCTTAAAAATATTTCATTGAACACGTGTTTCATGGTTTTTTAGAATTCACTCCCTAAAGGTTCAAATAAGGGGTTGAAATTTATATGGAAAAATCTTTAAATCGCCACCGATTTTTATAAAAATTTAAATTCAGACTGTTAAAAATATTTTATTGACGTGTTCAATGTTTCGTGGGTTTTTTTAGAATTCACCCCTAAGGATGCAAATAAGCGGGCGAAGTTGCGCGCGCCCACTAGTCTACTATAGATTTTTTAATATGATTTTCATAGTATTTTATCTTATGGAATGCTGTTATGTTGCAGTGCTGCAGATATAAATTCAATATTAATTCTCATAAAAAGAGCCGTGAGATCTATTCATAATAACCTAAGAACTCGAGATTATCTGCGAGATGTTTTTAAAGATGCAGGTATTATTACAGTAACTTCATAATTTGTATACTATAACATCCTGTTTGTCCGACAACGTATACAATGTCATAATAAAAATAGTGGTAGACATACGATAAAAACAAGAAATAAAGATAAGCTTGTGACGTCAAATTTTCGCCTCTAAAAAGGTAATAAATCTTCTACGGGTCTGAGGAATAAAATTCCGTAGTGTATTCTTAGTTTGGCTCTACAACAATTTAAAGTATCTGTAAAAAAATACTAACAAGTAAAACTTATTACACTGTTCAAGAATATTTACATGATAAAGATGTATGGAATCAATGTCTGTTGAATGCGATGCAGGATAGTCGCCAGTTATGTACACTACCGGTCAAAAGTTTGATACCACTAATATAATAAAAACTTTTATTATCAGTAAATATTTTAAAAAATATTGGTGATAAGAAGTTATATGCACACCTGCATATTCTATTGTTCATAAAGATTGCCTAAAAGCTTAATCTTTTGTATAGAAGTCAAGGAAAGGGCCATAAACAAGCATTGTATCCAAACTTGAATGTTAGGCGGAGGAGGTAGTCCGACCGTCGCGACAAATCGATTGTAAAAAATTTATTACCTCACTAGCGGCCTGCTCGCGGCTTTGCCCGCTTGAATTACATTTATTGTGTACTTTTTACGTGATACGTGTTTACATAAGCAGATAAACAGTCAAAAATTCCAAAAATGTTGGAAATGGATTCTGTTAACTATTCTTTAATACCCTGGCTAATTTTTTTTTTTAATATTTTCAGTGTACAGAAACGACTTTTCTACAGATTTATTATAAGTATAGATTACCGCAGCTTCTTTTATTTTACTTAATTGTTCTAAATTTTCAAAATATTTTTAATGATAATGATTAATGATTTTATTTTTATTTTTTTTTATTTTTTAACCTTGTATTTTTATGGTCATCTACGAATATCCACAGTTAGTCTGATTTTGTGATTCCTACAGTCAAGACATCTTCAAAGACTAGTATTCATCGCTCTATTGTGCGCTACAAACAAACTGGCAGTCATCAAGATCGTCCGCGCTCCGGGAGACCAAGAGCTACGACTTATAGTGAAGACAATTTTTTTAAGTATTATTGTGACCAGCAAGCGGAATAAACGTCTAACAGCCCCAGAAATTCGTGTTGATGTCAATAAATCTCGAGAAAAACCTGTGTCAATGTCTAGAATGCAAAGACGATTGCGAGACGCCAAGTTGTTTGATCGCGTTGCTGTTCGAAAACCACAGAATAAAAAGAAACTGATGCAATGGGCCCTCGCTCATCGAGACTGGACCGAAGAAGACTTCAAAAAAGTACTTTAGAGTGTCAAATCAAAATTTGAAATATTCGGGTCAAAAAGAAGAATTTTCGTACGACGTTCTGCTGAAGAAAAGATGATGCCACAGTGTAGTGCCGACTGTCAAGCATGGTGGTGGATCTGTTATGGTATGGGATTATTTCTTAAGCTATGGAATTTGAAATCTAGTCCAAATCAAAGGCATAATGAAAAAGGAGCAGTATAAAGAAATTTTGAGAAAAACGCCATTCCTTCCGGACTAAAGTTAATCGACAAAGGATTTACTTTCCAGCAAGACAACGATCCAAAGCATAGTTCGAAATTATGTAGAGGCTACTTAGACAAAAAACAGTCCATGTGGAATGCATTAGAGAAAAGCTGGAATAATATCTCGCAAGAAACTTTAGATAAATTAATTGCTCGCATGCCCAGATTGATAAAACAAGTCATTAAGTGCAAAGGAGGATATTTCGAAGAAAAATCTGTTAGACTTGTGTGTGTTTTGTTAAGAACAATGTATTCGTAAAGACTTCTTCTTTATGTTAGTTTTAAATCTTGTGTGTAACATGAAAATAAATCCAGTTTTTCATAGTTTCAAATATTTTGGATTTTATTTGTTTTCTCATAATTTTTATTGTGGTCACTAACTTTTGACCGGTAGTGTATTAATTAAATTATACCATTGACATTGAAAAGAGCAACTGTTCAGTTTCTTGCCGGCTCTACTCAGCCGAACTGCCTTCCGAACCGGTGGTAGCTTTTTTTTATATGTTCATTCGATGATTCAAAAGTGCTTACAGTAGTCTTTTTGAATAAAGAATATATTGAATTTGAATTAAAAATTAAGAAAATAATCAATGGTACTTATGATATTGCACAATGCGGTGAATAGAAACATTTTTAGACTTTAAATTAGATTTTTACAATACTTCATTTAATATTTTCCTGACTTTAAATATTTTGTTTTGTAGTTTATACTACAGACAATTTTATTTAAATACATATTTTTATCAACAGCCATATAACCAAGATGTTTCCAAAGCTGTTCTTTAGCCGAGAATCTTACCAGTGCGATTCAGAAAATAATGCTTTATGATAATAAAATAAAAATAAATGCCAATAGATGGATTGGGCTTAAAGTTAAATTGAAACTGTTCGGACAGTTAAAAAATGCCGTTTTTATGCTAAATTTCACTTAATATATAATTAGAATAATCTGAAACAACGTTTTACTAAATACAGATTATACAGTTAAAAATACAGATTTATTATAAGTATAAAGTATTACAGTAAATATATTCGGAGGCAAACTCATTTCCTTAAGGCCTTGAGTTCATTCAAATGACGATATTTCATCTCTATATCCATTTCAATCACAAATATTAAATGTAAAGACAAAATATTTTCACTGTTTAAAATAAGATAAGATTAGTAAATTAAATACTTTTTGATTTAAACAATGGGTAAATGTTATTTAAATATTTTTTGATTAGAAATGTCAAAACAAACATTACAATTATTTAATTTGGTTTCATGCATGCCCATTAAACTTATGAATTTTTCACAATGGAAATCCAAAATTTTCCTGTAATGAAAAGCACACAACATCTTGCATTATAATTTATCACACACCCAGATCTAAACTTATTTTATTAATCTGGGTGCGAGATATGCGTATAAGTGAACAAGCATACAGGGTGTATGCAGTAATGTCTCACCACCATGCGCTGTCTGCGATGCCATCGCCAGTGCTATACAACTGCGCTCTATCACACCTACAACCATCACAATTATGTACATCTTATTGAATTTTAAATGAATACTAAAAATCTACTCTATCTATTTTACATCTTTATATTGCATTTCCATATCATACAATTTAAATTGTAAGATATCCTCTTGCTTTAAGATTTGTATCAATTAAATCTATGCATATCCATATTAACCATAAAGAAATTTTTAAACATTTTTAAAGTGTTATTCCACACTTAGGAAAGAAAAATACTTATTTAGAAAACATAAAAATTTGAACGTAGCAGGACTCGAACCCGCGCCTCCTGGAAACCGACCAGGCGCTCTAACCACTAAGCCATACGTTCTCATCAAGCTACGTCGAANCAAACGATAATTCTTAGTAATTATCTTTGGGTAGCGGAAATTTGTAAAAATCTCCCTACAGAGATACTAACAACATAAATAAGTTGTAATAAGCATATAAAAATTTCGATGTAGCTTGATGAGAACGTATAGCTTAGTGGTCAGAGCGCCTGGTCGGGTTCCAGGAGGCGCGGGTTCGAGTCCCGCTATGTTAAAATTTTTATATAATACATTTTCTAAATAAGTAACCATAAAGAAAGTTTTTTAAAAAAAGTACTAGTATTATTGCTCACATAACAAATCTTAATGTATAATTTAGTGACTAGTGTCATCAAAGGGTGCTTATCATTTGAAGTATATTTAAATATTTTTTCTAAATACATATAACCTTTGTTCCAACTTGTTAAATTTATAGTTAATCTTTATTTTGCTCTTTTATAGTAAGTAATTTATTAAGCATTTCTTACCTAAGTAATCCATAATAGCTCGTAAAGTTAGATCCCTAGACCGCTGAGTGAGACGATCAAAGCTGGCCACATCCTGAGATTGCACCTGTCTTCTCAAAGCCTCAAGTTCTCCCAGAAGTGACCGCAGCTGTGAAGCAACACGTCTTGCATGTGCTTGCTCTGTACGCATGCGAGCATACTGTCCTGCTTCTTCATACTGTAACATTTTAAATTATGATCCAAACATACTATAATAGTAGATAATAGTTATTATCTAATAAGGTCTAGACTAACTATTATAAATAAATGTAATACAGACGAAAAATATATATACTACAAAATTTTTATTGTTGTAATATTATTTAACTTCAACATTTTAGGTACATCTAGTAACTAAAAAAGAAAATAATAGAATCAAAATTTCTAAGTGCTTAACCTTGTTCGAAATATGTTATTTATAGAACTTTACTGACGTCAAGGTCTGAGGCTATTGCGCGTATATTTTTCATGTATTAAGTTTGGTTTACTACCACGTTTAAACTTATTATCGTTTATTCTCAAATAACGATTATATAGGACAAATGCTTCGTTACCTTTGTTATGTTTGTCTTATGTTGACGAAGTAAGTCTAAATGATGTGGAATAGCTACTTCGTTAAATTTCGACAGTGACAACTCAACGCGTTTTAGGGGTAGTTTATTTTCTTCGTCCATTGTAATTGTTGATGTTTAAATATTTTTATGTAATGCAAGACGCACTACAGTGTTACTTTTGTTATGACTTTTGACAGCATGGCATGTTACACCTTTACAGTCACAGAACACATATACCCAAAGGGTTACAGTCACTGCCTTTTTGTTTGTGACAAGCTGACAGTTTTACTACTTTATTTTTACTAACAGTAGCCAGTTATCATTTCACAATAGGGTACGTTCACAGAGTACTTTCTAAAATACTATCTCTATATATAATAAAACAGTGAAAATTTATATATAATATATAAATATTTTGTCTGTACATTTAGTAATTTTGACTTAAAAGATAGAGATAGAGGGACACTTAAAAAGAATAATAGAAAGCAAAAATATATTTTCGGACGTTCGATATGTCTTATGAAAAATAAAGTCTTCAGTTTATAAATATAAATGTTACTATAGAGATATACTATGTATGTTACTGTAGAGGGTAGCTGCAGTTCTCCTAAAGTTGTTATTTTTAACCAAAAATTATGTCTTTTTTAAAACCAGCGTGTAAAGCTGAAATTTTGTTCTGAGATACAAGCTTGGACATTATAATGCACGTTTATTGAAGTGGTATCTATGAACAACCCCTCTTTATTTTATAAAAGGAATTTGTAAAAAATGAAACACATTTATACGGGCAATGACACTTAGTGTAGAATAATGATAAGCAAATGAAGGAAAATGATGCTGTGGTTCCAATAATGATTCTTTATAACAGAATTGAAATTAAATACTTACTTATTTAGCTTCACGCTGTATTACTAGTGGGAAAGTCAGAGAGAACGGAACGCCAAATGCTTTACGCGTCTTTATATTACTCTTTCACCTCGTCTACTATCATCAACTTTTCATTCATGCATGAAAGAAAAGTTGTTGATATCATACTTTTTACGTGATTTTCCTCCATCAGGATCTCTTTGAAGCTGTATTTTCGAAGATCAACCGAGGTCTCCCACTACCTTTGTTATCGCTCACTTTTTCTTCATTAATCTTTTTTGCTATTCCTTCATCACCAATCCATTCGCACGTTCTACTACATTCTCACCGTGAAAAGTATAATTTACTTATTCCTAGCGGATCAGTATATGTAAGTTGTGGACACACGAGTGCTTTAGATGCTTTCCTGGGAACAGACCAATATGTAGTCGTTGCTAGAATAAGGAGTCTGTTTCAGTTTGAGGTACGAGACGTCCAAACTTGGAGAATCACATAAGAAGATGGAAGTTTTGAAATCCAATGATCAAAGAGGAATAAATACTTCCAAAATATTAGACATCTTTGAAACAGAAAACGGAAATGTTGAAGTATTCTCTGACATTATATTTAAGAATTATATAAGAAAAGCAGCGACAGAAATATGTGATAAATGAAAACGAGGTTTTAGTAAAAAGCACATAACTGGTGGGATGATAAAGTGAAAGACACTGTAGAGAAAAAAAACCTCGTTAGGATCATAAGGCTCAGATAAATGTTTTTAAAAAAGAAAAAGGATAAGCCACAAAGGCACCAAACGAGAGTACTGGAAAAGATGAAGCGTGAAAGTTCGGAGAAAGAAATAAAATGTTGACGAGCAACATTTCTAACGAAATTTTAGTAATTCCTAAGGTTGTTTACTAATTTGCCACACAGCATTGAGCAGGTCGCAGGAGGTCCTAAACCAAGAAATTTTTTTAGACGTTTGACAGGGGTGTAAGATATTTTGGGAGACTACCTCGGTACAATACTTTAATCGCTTCCCTTGTTATAAAGTCCTCTCATAGAGATCACTCAGCCTGTGTGCGAGAAGGAAAAGGCACGTCTCACGTATAGAATAAGGTTGCGTCATGTCAACTTGGCAGCATGAAGTGACACAAAGTGACATGCGAGGGTAAATTTCCTTCTTAAGGAAATTCCTGTCTCAAAGAAGGACGAGAGGCTCTTCTCGCATTTGAAAGAAATGAAGAAAAGACGCACAGGCGTATTGTTGCCAGTAACAGAATTAACGGTGCCTTAGATGCGTTGATGAGACCATGAAATAACAGAATAGTTGCACATTTGGGTACACTGTGTAATGCTGACGACCGACGCTGATATACACCAGTGAAACATAGGGCTGACAGATCTTCAGTTAGCTAACAAAGAAACCATACTCACATACTTCAATAGTGAATCTTACCACCATCCTACACATTTTTCTAGCATTGGCAAATCTCTATTTCAAAGAGCCCACCAACTCTGCCACACTGAACACCTAGGGGACGAGCTTTGATAAGTGAAGAATGCCTTTCATCAGAGCAAGATGCCTACTCCCCTCCAGCGTTATCAGAAGACCAGTAGAAAGACAACCAGGACTTCTACCATATGTGAAACATCTTTTGAAACAGACAGGAATGCAACATTTTAAGAAAAACTTCCATTAAAACTATAATATATTTCAGAAGAAAGTAAATCCAATTCTTAAGACCAGTGAAATGTAATTTTCCTCTGCAGTGTGTAGACCTATAAAAACTAGATAGTAACTGAGATTTAAAATACATTGTTCAAAAAAAGGGAAGCATCGGTATTGGGGAAACGAACACATTTCCGATGTCAAGAATGGACATGTATCGAAGCCAGCTGCCTCTGGGTAAAGAGCTAACCTAACCATAACATCGGGTTTTATAAATCACAAAACTCGGGAGAACAGATATACAGGAGGAAGGTCTTGAAAAAACATAAGAAACCCCTGCGCATTTATAAAAAGATTGACGAGTGGTGGCCGTGGATGAAGTAAAACATACAAAGAATAGGGCTTTTGACGCTCCTCTCTCCTACTACTCCGCTAGGGATAAAGTGAGATGTAAAAAAATAAGAATAATGAAAAAGAAATAATAGCTACTTAAGAATATTAATAAAATCGTTAAATTTAAGATATATTTTATACTTACATAAGTTGAAGTAGCTTATTTTTGTACTGTTCTATATGGGAAAAACAGTAATAATATTTATAACGATTCCATTACACTGAAACTGAATGCCATGAAGGTGATATAGCAAGAAGATTCAAAAGAATAGAATCCGAGAAAAATTCACGAACAAAATTTAGGTACTACGTAAATTTTTAGTCATAGCTGGTTTACACATTAAAAATTCATCACACGACCCATCCGTGAGTTAATCTATTAGAAATATGTCTAAGATTCAAGACTACAGCCAGAAATCAGACTGATTCATCTACTCTAAAAGCTAATCTCTAAAGTCTTCAACCAGCGTCATTGCCATCTTTTACAATTTTCCTCTCAATGACGTCACAATCAATGAAGTTTTTACATAAAATACGTTGGAATTTTATCAAAAACTCATTCAAAGTATATGAAATGTGCTGGTTACAGATTTTGTTCAAAATGTCAATATAAGTATATATTAACGATTGCCGAAACATTTTTACAAATCTATAAGTAGTAAATAAAAATATCAATGACGATTGATGTGCCAAAATTAGGAGAATCCAATTTAAGACTTATTTCTAAATTGTTAAAGCTTCTGTGGCGGCCGTTGTACCGTCGGAAGTTAAAGCTCTGCATGCTAACATTATTATAATCCAAAAAAAACAGTATGTTAGATAACCTATTTTCGTGGCAATATTTAAAACCAAAGCTCGCTCGATCAATGACCCTATTTTTATAAACTTTTTTTGCGATCGATATTTGTGTCGCTACACCTAAATTATAAGCAAATTTTATTATTAAAAACTTTAAGTATGTTGTTATTTCATTGAAAAATTGAATATTGTTTAATTACGAATATTTTTGAAAAGAAATTAGCTAAGAATACACGAAATCTCCACTTAAAATATTCAATTTTTTTTCTTAAAATATGTTTTTGTATACATTAAGTCATTAAACTTTTCTAGACTACTTATTTATTATTTAGTTACGTATTTAATACGATTTTCATCTTCTTAAAATAATTTTCTATTAATGAGTAAATACAAGGAAATTGAAATTTGTACATTTTGGAGAACTGCCATAGCGAAATATAAAAATACATCACTATGGTTAATTGCATTTACTGTGAATCAGTCTGTGCAGCACTAGCGGCAGCAGGCAATGAAGTCGTAGACTCGTAGTTAGGGATGCCCGATGTTAGAAAAACATCGATGTTGACATTGATGTCAACATCAAAGCTGTAACATCGATGTTCGATAAAATTCGAAAAAACAACATCGATGTTGGCTAACATCGATGTTGTTAGCTAACATCGATGTTTTGTTTTTTTTTTCTTTTTTTTGCTTTAAATTTTTTATAAATTGGTAAACTTTAACTTTGAATAATTTTTAAATAAGTGAAATTAGCAAAAAAAATATTAGACTTTTTTGTATATCGTTTAATTGCCTATAAGAATATATATTGGCTTTTACATCGATACTATTAGTTTAATCGCAACAAAGTTTCAAATGAAAAACACAAAATTCTCCTTGTTATTTATATGGGAAATCGAAAATCGCGATGAGACACCCCTTAATATAAAAATTAAGAGCTGC
The DNA here is from genome assembly GCA_013403705.1 of Heliconius hermathena. NCBI lineage: Eukaryota > Metazoa > Arthropoda > Insecta > Lepidoptera > Nymphalidae > Heliconius > Heliconius hermathena. The sequence goes on along the minus strand of JAAIXJ010000521.1, from coordinate 8,170 downwards.
ACTTTTAGCATACGTATTTTTTTGGAGTCCAGAACAATATTTTTACTATAATTAAAAAAGATTTTTTTTGGCCCACCTTAATAGATAGCATAACCTAAAAATAATAAAGTAGGTAAGCATGCTAGACCCAGTTGGCAATAAATTGTTAATAAAGTGTTTGTTTGAATGTTGTAATAAACAGCTATATTATGTAGTTACTTACATGTTGCTAATACAAACTTTAGTCATTAGTATATAAACCAAGCAAGAATAATTTTATTTTTATTGGATAAACGATAAAAGGACACACACTTCAATCAAAAACAACTACGAACTACGAACTTTGTAGTTACTAGTCTAGTCTGTGGTGTGTGCAGTGCTGTCAACCGAAAGACAAAGGATTTTTCCCGTAGTTTGGTATAGTTCAGAAAATAATGTGGAACACATTATCGAAATACTGACATCAATGTTACGATGTTTTCATTAATGCAACATCGATGTTACGATGTTTTCATTAACGCAACATCGATGTTACGATGTTTTTATTAATGCAACATCGATGTTAAACTTCGATATTTTGTCTTCTAACATCGATGATCTTCGAAAATCGATGATCATCGGGCATCCCTACTCGTAGTGTATCTGTGCAACTGTAACAATTTCAACCCATCAATATAGTACACTACAGTTTTCTTGTTATTTCCATTGCTATAATAATAGTGTTAACATGAAAATTGTGTAGCGGTTATCAATGATTACATATACTGGATGTCCGACTGACTGACGAGCCCCACTAAATATATCTCACAATTACGTGAACATAAAACAAAATACGTAAAGATGGATGTCGATACAGGTAAGATTCATCTGATTCTGCTAACCTATAAGATATATATTATAATATCTAAATACGAAAGTCATTTATTACTCGCATGACTTACTAATTGGTCTTGTGCATTACTACTATGAATTAATGATTTGTGCTATAATGAGAAAGTTATCAATAAAAAAGATATATTTACTTCTTAATTTAAGAGCAAAGCATTGATTTTCTGTTTTGTTGGTCAATGAGGTTTTCTAAAAACAATACAGTATGATAATGATATAATCATTTCCAGTTTGGAAATGGTGTTTAAATATACCCCCAATTATTATTAGCCATGGGTGCATGTTGGAACCAAACAGTGTTTACTTAGCAATAGTTTTTAAGAATTTATTAATATACCTGTTTGAGGTTAAAAATAGATTGTGTTTTAGGAAAACTAAAATTAAAAAATATATATATATATATATATATATATATATATATATATATATATATATAAACTATTTCTTTCTAAGAAATTCTGAAACTGTTGAGAGTGATGATCGTTACCAACAATTTTTACCCCATATTGCATGGTCTGAAGTTTTACTATTTTTGAGATATAAGCCATACAATTTTTTTCTCTAAATATCAAATTTGGGCAAAAATTTCCATCACTCATTATAAGCTAATGTGTAATGCCACTTGAATTGCCTAAGCCTAGTTTATACGGCTTTTTGTCATTTATAATTTTATTATTGATAATTTTACTCAAATGAAAACACATAAGAAAAGAGTAAGAATGAAAAAAATTGGACTGCATGACATAGAAGTTTCTTTTTATATTTTTAATGTTTTTTAAAGTGTTAATCCACACTTAGGAAAGAAAAATATTTATCTAAATAAGTATAGTTTCTTTTTATGTTAGAATTTTTTTTATTGTTCCCTAATAATAAACTTTTTTTAAAGGTTTTTTTTGGCTCTACTTTTATAATCATTCACACACATGGAGGGCTCAGCTTATAGTTTTGTCAACAAGTTGTGGATGCGCTGAAATTAGCTGTAGACAGCTGTGCAAATTTGATTTTAGGATTTTCCTTTGACTTTTGAATATTTTTTTTACTGTGTGACCAATATGCATTAATACTGTAAGCCTCTTGACTTGTACCATGAAGAAATTAGGAATTGTGGGTTAATTAAATAACTAGTTTTTCCATGGTTCTCGACCAGGAATTTGTTTTGAGATAGTATTTCTATTAAATATATCTTTTATAAACCTCATTTTGAAACAAAATATATGGAAAGGTAAAGGATCTGAAAATATTTGCTGTAAAGTAAAATTAATAATTTTCACTGGTCTGTTCTGTCATTGTATTATCTCTTCTCTATATATAATAAAACAGTAAAAATATTTTGTCCGTACATTTAGTAGCTGAAATGTTTGACTGAAATGGATAGAGGGACACTTAAAAAGAATAGTAGAAAGCAAAAATATTGTTTTTAATTTCTTGTCTGTCTGTCTGTCTGCCTGTACGTATGGCCACGTACATTTCCGAAAGTACTGAACCGATTTTCTTAAAACTTTCACCAATTGTTTTGAATTCAGAATACTATTTAAAATTTGTTTCATCAAAATCAGTAATCGTCATTTGAATGAACTCAAGGCATTAGTTTGCCTGCGAAAATTATATAACAATCTATATCTATACTTATAATAAATGTATAGCTGTTTATTATAAATTTATATTTTTAACTATATAGTATGTATTTAGTAAAACATCGTTTTCGATGGATATAATTATATATTAAGTAAAATTTAACATAAAACGGGATTTTCTAACTGTTCGAACCGTTACAGTTTAACTTTAAGCCCAATAGATGGTGCTGTGCATAAAGCATCATTTCCTGAATCGCGCTGGTAACACTTTTGGCTAAAGAATGACATTCGAAACGTCTTGGTTATATGACTGTTGATAAAAATATATATTTTTAAAGCACTATTATACAATATTTTATATAAAAAAGTAAACAAAATTGAATTATTAGTGGAGATTTTCTTCATAAATCATAACAGTTAAGTTTAAGTCATAATTAATTCAAGACAGATAAAAGAGGCCAAAGAGGTAGAGGAGGACAGGGGCACAAAGTGCGACTGTAAAACCGACTTGTTGTGGATTCGATCCCCGCTCGAGGAAATGAAATATTTACTTAAATTTATATTTCCATTTTTTCGCTCTGGCGTTGAGGCAAAGCGCGGCGTTGAGTTCTGCCACTCAACACGCAATGCCTCCAGAATTCGGCAGAAAGTGGGGAACGGAATGTCTTAACCTATCCTGCTGTATGCGGGATACAGCGTGAAGCAGAGATAAAGAAAGACTTGATCTTCAAAGAAATATTAAGTAAATACATAGATTCTTCGGTTCATTCGTTCGTTTGAAATAAATCTATATAAAAATATCTTAAAACATCCTTTCTACATGTACTCTGCAATAACGACATATTTGCCAATTGTACATTCACCTAATAATATATATTGTATATAACTAATTTAAAAACTATGGCAATCATTTTATATAAAATATTATTAATTCTTACCTAAATCAATAATTTAACATTTAAGGCTGTTTCTGAAGGAGTAAATTAAATTATTCACTGACATCAACAGAGTTTAACAGAGTTTTAAAATTATGATAAAACATAAATAACATAGGTAAAAAGAATGTAACGTTACAAAAATATATATAATATGTATAATAAATAATTATATTATTATAAATATCAAGTATCAACATTGCACAAAACAATCATAAAATCTCATAGAAATTACGACAATGTAGTAAAAAAATCATATTGGAAGATAAAAAAAACATATTAGAAGTCATTATAGTTGTCATTCAATTCTGTTTATTAAATGAATAATCATGTAGCTCAAGCGGGCGAAGCCGCGAGCGGACAGCTAGTGTATACTAATATGAAGCTACAGAGTTTATTTGGTGGAATGTGCTAATCTTAGAAACTACTGCTTTGAGTTGTTTTTTTTTGTTTGATAATCAATTTATATGGAAAGGTTATTTGTTTTGATAAAACCTGCAATTTTGATTCATAGACTAATTTTAGTTACTTTCATTAGTCCCAGGAAAGCCAATGGCGAATGCCAGATACTAAATATAATAGAAATGTTAAATCTTTATCATCATAACAATCTTTGCGGTAATTTATACGAAAAATGATAAGGCATTTGAAATAATTTAAAAATTTTCAATGTTGTAAAAGATAATGTTTGAATCATGTAGAAACATGCACAAGAAAGAAAATTGATACTCATGATGAAAATGAATAAAAAATACTTTATTAAAGAGATTCGCTGTTTGTACCAACAGCTGGCATGTAGAAAGAATATTGAAATGTGAATATATGTAGGAACCACTAAACCCTCAGTGTGCTTTGTTCATAGCATTTTAAACATCTCAAATTTTCAAATGATTAAAATTTATAATTTTTCAACAGATGGGCGGCGCTCTAGGTCACGAAGCAGATCTGTGAGTACTATATCACAATCACACATATTTTGTATAAATCTGTAGTGCACAAATTTTAATATATATTATATATTCTTTGTACATATTACTATAGGTAGCATCCGATTCTAAGATGTCGCACGACGGTTCGGCGCGCTCAAAGTCCGGCTCGCAGTCGCCTTCCCGCTCGCGCTCACGGTCCCGCTCCAAGTCCTCCTCACGTTCACGTTCACGCAGCGGGTCGCGGTCATCGCGGTCGCGCTCCGGCTCGCCCAAGTCCGCGCGCTCGCGGAGTGGCTCGCGATCCAGAAGTGGATCTCCGAAGTCTCCTCGCTCAAGGAGCGGGTCGGCCAAATCCGCAAGGTCAAGGAGTGGGTCCCGCAAGTCAAGGTCGAGGTCAAGGAGCAGATCTCAAAAGTCCGGATCAAGATCTCGTAGCGGGTCCCATAAATCCAGGTCGAGGTCTCGGAGTGGGTCCCGCAAGTCCAGATCGAGGTCTCGGAGTGGGTCCCAAAAGTCCAGGTCGAGGTCTCGGAGTGGGTCGGCTGCCAAGTCGCGCTCTCGCAGCGGGTCACCTGCGAAATCACGTTCCCGGAGCGGTTCACGAGGCAAATCTAGGTCGAGAAGCCGATCTAGATCGGGATCTAGAAAGTCAAGGTCCCGAAGTGGATCTCTTAGGCGTTCCAGGTCAAAAAGTGGATCTCCGGCTAAGTTGAAGTCAAAGAGTCCCACCCCACGGAAGTCAAGATCAAGGAGTGGATCTGCGAGATCCAGGTCTCGCAGCGGGTCTCGAAGATCACGCTCTAGAAGTGGGTCTGCTGCAAAATCAGTATCTTCTAGAAAATCGAGATCGAAAAGCCGATCTCCTAAATCAGCAGCAAATAAAGCATCCCCATCCAGATCTAGATCGCGAAGTAGGTCGCTAGTAGATAGAGATGGGAGCAAATCTCCCGAAAAATTGGACGTCAACGTAGAAGGGGGAAACAGGCCGCGCTCGTCTGCAGGTTCGAATACTGTTATATATTTTTTCATTTGTACTTATTATTTCTAAGTTATGTGTAATTTATATAATTGAAAAATGTAATTGTATGTTGAAGGATCTCGAGCCAGTCGTTCGCGGTCTCGATCACGTTCAGGTTCGCGAGCCAAATCTGGTAAGTCGTACTGTAGTGAAGCTGTTAAACTGAAACTGAAAGTTAGCAATAATATTTGATTCACGAACGTTGCAGCTTCGGAGCGGGCGAGTCGCTCGCGGTCGCGCTCGGGCTCGCCGGACGTGAAGCGGCGGCGCGTGGCGCGCCTGCAGTCGGACGACGAGGGGGAGGGGGCGGGCGCGGGCGCGGAGGGCGAGCGGGAGGGGGCGGGCGCGGCGGCGGAGGGCGCGGGCGCGGACTCGTCGGACGACGAGCCGGCGCCGGGCGGGGGCGGCGGCCTGTCCGACTTCGAGGCGATGCTGGCGCGCAAGCGCGAGGAGCGGCGCGGGCGGCGGCGGCGGCGCGACATCGACATCATCAACGACAACGACGACCTGATCGCGGCGCTGCTGCAGCAGATGCGCGCGGCGGCGGAGGCGGACCGCGAGCTCAACCGGCGCAACCAGCCCGCCGTGCGCAAGGTGTCGCTGCTCAAGCGCGCCATGTCGCAGCTCATCAAGCGCGACCTGCAGCTGGCCTTCCTGGAGCACAACGTGCTCAACGTGCTGTGCGACTGGCTGGCGCCCATGCCCAACCGCGCGCTGCCCTGCCTGCTCATCCGCGAGAGCGTGCTCAAGCTGCTGATGGACTTCCCCGCCATCGACAAGGCGCTGCTCAAGCAGTCCGGCATCGGCAAGGCCGTCATGTACCTCTACAAACACCCCAAGGAGACCAAGGCCAACAAGGAGCGCGCCGGCCGGCTCATCTCCGAGTGGGCACGACCCATATTCAACCTCTCGACGGATTTCAAAGGTACGTACCATTTCAGTAGAATAACATAAATTGAAACAAAATGCTTAAAGTATACAGGGTGGAAGTGACTGTGTTACTTTTACGGAGCAGCATATAGGGTAAAATATTTCAAACCGATACATATACAGGGTGGAAGCGGCAGCGCTCCATTTACTGAAACTGTTGAGGAACCTTGATTAGTTTCTTTTGCTTTGTGTTTGAAATATTTTACCCTATATGCAGTTTCAGTAAATGGAGCGCTGCCGCTTCCACCCTGTATATGTATCGGTTTGAAATATTTTACCCTATATGCTGCTCCGTAAAAGTAACACAGTCACTTCCACCCTGTATACTTTAAGCATTTTGTTTCAATTTATGTTATTCTACTGAAATGGTACGTACCTTTGAAATCCGTCGAGAGGTTGAATATGGGTCGTGCCCACTCGGAGATGAGCCGGCCGGCGCGCTCCTTGTTGGCCTTGGTCTCCTTGGGGTGTTTGTAGAGGTACATGACGGCCTTGCCGATGCCGGACTGCTTGAGCAGCGCCTTGTCGATGGCGGGGAAGTCCATCAGCAGCTTGAGCACGCTCTCGCGGATGAGCAGGCAGGGCAGCGCGCGGTTGGGCATNGTTTGCTACATACCTACGCTAGTTGCTGCGACTCGATTTCTTGAATGAAGCGTGTGCGACGTTGCCGCTTTGACAGCTTAGTGTGCGCGTATGTGTGCGTGTTTATAATATTCTTGACAAATGGCGTTTTATTTTAAAACGATTATTTTATTATTTATTTTGTTTGAAAAAAAATCTTTTTCATTTTTGGGAATTTATTTTTTTCTGATTAATATTAGGCTTTTATAGAGTAGTTAAAACTGTGGTTTCATTTAATGTGGTGCTGACACTTCCATCCTGTATAATAGAAATTAATAAAGATACCTCAACAGTTTAGACATAGGATTTTTTTTTCATTTCACGATGTTTATCCATACCTGTATTTCGTGTGACGCAGTTACGAATAGATACCAATAACGTCCTAATCCTCTCCCTCTCGGATTCCGTTCCGTACGGTTGTGTTTTGAGCTGCTCCTCGCATTAAAAATCAAAAATTTTAATCAAAATTTATGATCGTTAAAATCAGTGCGCTACTAGGAGACCATAAGTGCAGTGCGGTGCAAGCCCACTAGTGCCCCGCCCCGTGTTTGTGAGCGAGACGCAAAGACGGTGGCCGTAGAAGGTGTGTCGAAGACAAATACACTGCGCCTGCGCTTACTATCTATTTCTAGTCCCAGCCGTGGCCAAGGTAAAGTTGACTCCTCCCACACGAGACATCGCTTGCGGCCAACGGCCTGCATTATTCATTTAGGCCTGCAATTGAATTGTGCAACTATAAAAATGAAACGTACCTCATCATGGATCTGATTCAATACTGTACAGACCAACTGACTCGAGACCCGATAAATCTCCGCAAATCGACTTTGTGTCCCAACGTAATAAGCGCCCGAGGGAGGACGAAATAACTATAGTCCAGTTCTTGAATTTTAAGGAGGAAATGAAAAGAGTTAATGACTTCACTCATCGCGGAACAAAAGAAAGATTTGACCAGTATTAGCAATAATTAGTTTAAAAAAATGGTAAAATTAATTCAATGTGACAAAGTTATGCTCTTAAAATTAAAATAAATAAAAATGAAATCAAATACTTATCAATTATATCTATACAATATATATTATGAATATTAAATCAACGAACTATTACAACCGTTTTGACGGACACTTATTTCAAATGAACGCCAACTGAATGATGTAAAACACTATGTACGTTGCGGTGGGCCCATGCTCTACTTGAAGACTCCAATCACTCAGTTGATTTTTTGATCTCGTCAAACGAAATTATACCTAACTAGGGGGCGCGTGCGGCTTCGCCCGCTTATTAGGAGTGAATTCTAAA